>CM053786.1:731915147-732515147 GCA_028749045.1 Cupressus sempervirens
ATTTTTTCTCTATTTATAAATGTAGAATGCAAGTGGTGATCATTATATTGAGTGTGAAGTGTAAAAAGAAGTAGAATGTTTGGTGAATGTGGATAAGTAATCCAAGGGATTATTGGATGTGAGATTTGTGATATAGTTACAATATCAGAAGGAGCAGAAGTCTAATTGACATGACAGAGAAAGAGGAAGGAGCAATATTATTCATTTCTATTATTTTGCAAGGAATAATACAGAGATCATTTGGACCAAGGGTTCATTTGTCTTTCCCTCGATGCTATTTGGATAGTGGGTCCATCTATCTTCTACAACTCCTAATAGGGTTTGAATCTCCTAACAAGGATTGAAAGTCCCCTAACAAGGACTGATATGTAATGAATGTTGTTATAGACTCCTAACAGGGTCCATCCTATAACAAGGAATATTTGTATTAGTACATCATCTTGTGGGTACCATCTCCACTGTGGTTTTCCCTCTTTTTGTCGTTTCACAATGCGCACCCCATTTCGCTTAGAAATAGGGACCCTATACTTTTTTTTTCAGCTTTCTACAACCTTAGTCTAGGGTTGGAGTCTTTTTAGGGCTTTGTCTAGTTTTATTGGCCAAATCAGGGTCTTGGTTTGAAAACCCAAATTCCAAAAATCATTATCTAGGAGGCCAAGTCATCTTTTGCAAAGAAAAATGTGCACCTTGCACACCTCCTTAGGTGTGCTAGTGCACTAAAAATAGTAAAGTGGGAGGCATTTTAAACACCAAAAGGTAAGTAGATGCACAGCTTTTTCTATGCAAAACCATTAAAAACTTAAGAACTTTAACCATAGGCATCACATGAAGGTGTGTAGTAGCGCACCTAATTAGGTATGCTAATGTGCACCTTTAGTTTACCTTTTGTGAAGCTAAGTATGGTATAGGGTGTGCTTTAGTGCACTACTTAAGGGGTACTACTATGCACCTCATAGTTAAAAAACTTTAACTATGGTAAATGCACACCAGGCACACCTTTGAGGTGTGCTAGGTGCACATTATTTTTGCATATAATGGTCATAAAATTAGTTTTTTGGTGTTTTTAGGTAGATTAGGCTTTATAGATTGTTCGTGTCCATATTAGGATTTGTCTTAATTAAGTATTTTCAACTCTTTAGATTAAAGTTTGCATTTTTGTGTAGATAAAAGGGCATCCTCAACTTGTTGGGGTCATAACTTTTGACCTATAGCTTAGAATTCAAAACCATCTACACCATTGGAAAGAAGAACTAAAAATCTAATTCAATTCCCTAAAATAGTGAGCCTATAGTTACCCAATTTTAAGGACCAATGATAGTTTCAACTTGAAATTTAGAGTAGAAGACCTCTAAAAATGCAATTTAAAAATGCCTAAAAAATCTTGTGAAAATTTTTCAAACATTTTATCATTTTAGATAGTCTGGATCACCTAGTCTCTCACCAAGAAGGATAGGGTAGTTGAAGAGAAGAAAAGATCAAAGATATAGAGGTTGAACACATAAACTAGAATAGGTTTCTCATCTTACACAAATATTAATGTCAAGATTCAACACGAGTGCCTTGAATTCCAAATAGAAGATGAAGAAGGAGTTCAAATGCATGAAAGTGTTTGGCTACAAATAGAGTATAAATCAAGAAAATGATCAAAGTAAGTAGACAAAAGTGATCTAAAATTGCATTTGAGAAAAATTTAGAAACAATTTTCAAAATAGAGAACTTTGATTTTTTGGCGAATTGAGCACCTCACACAAATTTCATCAAAGTGTGTAGTTGTGCAGGTGCACAGGTGTGTTGGTGTGTTGTTTTTAGAAAATGTGCTTCCTTTGAGGTTCACAGTGCACAGGTGTGTTGGTGCACTATTTTGAGAAAATGTGCTTCTTCTAAGGTGTGTAGGTGCACTGTTTTGAGAAAATGTGATTCTTCTGAGGTGCGTAGTTGTGTAGGTACTCTATTTTGAGAAAATGTGCTTCTTCTAAGGTGCGTAGGTGCGCAGGTGCATAGGTGAGTTGGTGTGCTTTTCTAGATCTCCACTAACAATTAACTACTTGTTCCAAAAATAGAGCTTTCCATGCATTGGAAATGCATTCTAATAGTAGTTTAACTTCGATAGATGCCCAATGAAGGATCAGCTTCTATTTTTTACACTTCTAGACACTTCTACTTTGACTGAAGGCTTTCTTATTCTTTTTTCTCTCATAAATTCTTCATTTATGACATGTAAAGGCTCATGCATCCAATTGATGATATAAAAATGGATGGAGTCCTAATAAGCACTAGTTAGATCATTAGTTTGTACATAATTAGTTTGTTTTATTAAATTAAAAACATATTATTGCATGAATATATCTCTCACTCTCAACACAAATTGAGGAGATGATTTCTTATAAATACTCCATTGTAATATGCAATTGGGGCCACTGTTATTTTGCAATAATATATGCTTTTGGTGCTCACATTTGGAGTGTAGTGATTATTTCCTGAGTGTGTTATATTTTGTGAATGTATGTTCATGAAGTGTAATTGAGCCAAAAGTTTTATTATGTTGTTTCAGGTTGTGCAATCTTTTAATTCTGGTGTTTTCTATGGGTCTACAAATTCCACTAACGTACTTATGGGTCTACAAATTCCACTAACGTACTTAGTAGGAGAAGAGATCATCACATTGTTCCTGCATAGCTTTTTATCTCACATGAGCACACTTTTCATGGCCTTGTGTTTGAGTTACTAAATTCCAATTGATGATTGTATCAGTGGAATTAAGGAAGCACTGCTCCTACTTTAATTGGTTACCTACTGATTTCTTTGAAGGCTTAAATCGCAAATGCGTTGTTTTCATAGCTTATGTTCATTAGGAATTTCTCTTTCATGTTATTTGCTTAAACTTTTTACCCTATCTTTTTTATTTTCTTTACTAACCCCTTGGTTAAATGAGGAATTCATATAGTTGCATAGTTAGATTGCATTCATCATAAAAATAGAAAATACCAAAAAAAAATCTCTTTTGTGATTAATTTTGAAATAGCAAGCAGATTGATCATTTTATCAAAAATTGGTTTGAACTAGCAAAAGCCTCCTCGTGAACAAACACATTTATCTTCAATTGAGTGAATTCTAGTAGGTTGCAAGATCACCCAGGACCTTGGAGATGATCTTGGATTAGCTTTTCAAGAGAGTAGTTTGAAAAGGTTCCTACCATTAAGCATCATTCAAAATGATAGTTCAACACCTCTGATCAAGGGTTTCCCTAGTTAACATATCTAGTGTTATTGTGCATGATTATCTTGTTTTGGTTTCTAATTATATTACTCATATGGTTAAAGTTTAATAAGGTTGATAATTGTGATATTAGTTGGATAACTGATTCACACCCCTCCTCTCAATTATATTGGTGGACTATTTATTCTAACAAGTTCTACATTGAAGTGTGTTAAATACACATGATTAAGGTCAAACTCACTTAATATCATCAACATTTAAAAATTGCATTGATCCACTAAACTTTATACCATAAGAACACAAATACTTAAAGTTAAGGGATAAGGATATAAATGAGCACACAGTGTTTGATATTATGCCACTAAATTTGGTCCACCACATATACATCAATTTCTAATAGTGATGTGTAATCCTACTCGTCTATGTAGAGCCTCATGTCCATCCCATTGTAATTTAAAATAAAGTCACATGGCTTGAACAAGAACAATGCATACCAGGGAGAATAGACTAATACTTAGGCTACAGAAATGCACATACTTAGCTAGTAGTATAGCATACCTAATATAATCTAAAATAATAAAGGATATAAATTCATGTATGCACAAGGTCACTACTAATAAATAAATAATGGTTTGATGTATAGACTCAAGAGTGGGAGTGCCATCAAATGGTATGAGATGACCCATACATATTGTTAGAAATGAGGTAGTAATAAACAAAGAGGGGGATAAATCTGTGGATCCTAACTCTAACTCTTTCAACCCTTTAACCTTCAAACCCTTATGCATTATTTTCAATGAATGAAGGATGTAAACACAAATTATAAATAAACCATAACACATAACACAAGGATTTTTATCAAGAAAACCCAAATTAGGGTGAAAACCTTAGTGGGGATAAAACCCATAATAAACATATTACCTCTTGAGGAGTATAGGCTTACTACATGAGGAATGGGC
This sequence comes from Cupressus sempervirens, assembly GCA_028749045.1. Classification (NCBI taxonomy): domain Eukaryota; kingdom Viridiplantae; phylum Streptophyta; class Pinopsida; order Cupressales; family Cupressaceae; genus Cupressus; species Cupressus sempervirens. The sequence continues at coordinate 731,919,323 of CM053786.1, forward strand.
ATGCATTTAGGCACACTGCATAGAGTTCAAACATATTTACAATAGGCTCAAAACCCTCTAAAAGGAGTTGAATGTCCTACAAACACAAATCAAGCTACAATTTGATAGATTAATGAAATGTATGATAACTCATATATATATATATATATATATATATATATATATATATATATATATATATATATATATATATATATATATGATAGGTCTAACCCTCATAAGATCTACACAATTGACTAACAATAAATCCCTACTATTTTTGACCAATCCTTCTCTTGTACAACACACATATCATTATGCTAATTTGTTGTCCTTTATTAAGAACTATGTAAACCAAACCTAATGTGTAATTTTTATCTTTTAACAATAAAATCCATTTTTATGATGAAGTAGGTTTTGGTCCAAATCTATTTGATCTTTCATTATTGCCTCAAGATCATAACTCATCTAACAGAAAAATTACTAATTGACCTAAAAAAATTAACAAGTTTCTTAACATGTCAACCAAGAATACAACACTTCCTATGAATAAGAAAATCCTTTCAACTCGATCACCTAGATCAATGTGAAATTAAAACTCAAAATAACATAGTTCAATAACATACTTGGGCATTATGAAGTTCAAACAAATAATCAAATCCATTGCATCCACTAGATTTGTCACCAATTCTTACCAACCTTTAAGAACATTGTCACTATCACCTATAAAACTTTTAAATGCCTTAAGGACCCTCAAAACCATAAGAACTTTAAATGATAGGCACATTATTGTTTCATTATCATATTCCTAGCTACACAAACAAATATTTCATCTTGAACATATGTGAAAAATAAATCTTTGTAACTTTGTTACACTAGCAGATAGTAAATTAGCCAGTCACCTTCTTTGATCTCATAATATAATCAAATCATCATGTAAACTCATGAACATTGACACCATAAACATGTATAAAAACTTTGAATCACCCCATGAGGTTCATTAATCCTCATTCTCAATAATCATCCTACTTCATGCCACCAAACAATATGTTCTTCTAACAAACTATTTAACAAGTATGTTGACTTCAAGGAAAACATGTCAAAGCTGCCAAAAATCTCCCCCATTGGTGTTAATGGAAACATGTGATGAATAAAATAATTAATGCAATTAAAAATCTATCTCTTCCATCCACTAAGGTCAAAAACCAATAATGCTACTAGCAATATCTTTCAAATTTTCTGTAATGTTTCTTTTATATCTTAATATCTACTCTAAGGTTGCTCCCCCTAGGAACAAGCTTCCCTTGGTTCCAAACCAATTACATACTCACTCTCCATAAATTTATCCTCCTTTTATTTACACTTCTCTCTAACATATGTCTCTTCTTATTAGTTGAAAACTTATTTCTTATGTGTCTACATGAAATTTTCACATCTACCCTCTCTCCCATCTTGAACTTGTTTAACTTATATGTTTGTGTCTACTATTTTCTCCCCCTTTGACATAAACAAAAAGGTGTAGAAGTTGCACCTTCTATGGACCAATATTGCATCTAACCATTGATCAAGAACATCAAAACTAAACACTTGTTTTATAATGTTGACTTCTCCTCCTAAGTAGTAGTCTCTAAACACCAATCTAGTTTTAATATTTATTCATGTAATGCACTAGATTGATACAATCTGTTGCATCTTAGTGTTGATCAAAAGGGAAAATTACCTCTAATGTTTTGTCTAGATACAAAAATACACCCTTAGGAAAATATTGGGTGAATATAGCAACTATTTTTTCCTTGGTAGGAATATATTCCACTTTTTCCTCTTTCTTACTCACCTTTTGTCTCATAAAATGATCTTTGATTGATCTATGTTTTATCTTTGAGTATTGTATAGGATTATTGAAAATATTATGTCACTTGTGTTATCATAGTATATAACAATATTCTCATCAAATACAACTCCAATATCTAACCACATATGTCTCATACAAATAATTTGTGTACAATTGTTAACAAAAACTATTCGATAACTAGAAGGGGGGTGAATTAGTTATAGCTAGTTATCCTTTGGGCCTTAAAAATACTATTCATTAATTCATTCAATTTAATCTTTTAGATTATTATCTTGGTAACTGAATCTAACATCAAAATATAAATTGATATAAACTTTGCAACAACCTATCATTCTAATATATCAAGTATCAAAGTTATCTTCTAGCTTATAACAAGTTGTAGCAATAAACAATAAATATGGAATAAATTTGCAACATTGTAAACATCCACACAAATTTGACACAAGTATTTAATGTGGAAACCTTGTAAAGGGGAAAACCACCTTGGAACTAGCAACCCAAAATTTCCACTCTTCTAAAGTGAGCTCTATTAGGAGCCACCTTGTTAAAGGTTACATAGGCATTGTTAATGTGACCTTGTTAGAGGATTTTCCCCAAAGATCATCTAGAACTTGTTCATTCTTTGAAAATTATAAAGAATGGTGTGCTCTAAAGGATTCACAAAACATTCAATAGAATATCACCATATAGGATTTCAAAAGATTGTTAGGTCCAATTGGTTAAGAGATTTGTTTTCTATAATGATTAGAGAGTAGCAGTGAAATGATCTATCATATTTAGCAATACCTTGCTTGTTCATGTATTTTTGTCACTCAATCTCTGTCTTCTAATCTCTTACTAGCTTATTCGCACACTTCACTCATCAATGTAAGACTTTTTTTCCTTATCTTCAAAATTTAGTTGTGCTTGGTTCTCCTTTTGACTATAACTTCATTCATCAACTTGATCATAAACAATCAACAATAATAAACATTCTATTTTTCCTTTAAATATAAATCTTTTTCATTCCTCTAGAATCTTCTAGGTTTTTTCTCTTAATCATAATCATTATATCTTTATCAAACACATGTAAATTAAATATAGACACTTTGGAAATATACTTCCACCTTAAACTCTATGCTCCATTTCCAATTGTTAAAACTCCTTCATCAGATCTTTGAATTTCTTCATTCATGGATCTTATAACAAACATCATCTTTATCTTTGAAACTTCTCGTACAATCTTTATTTTCATCAAATGTTGGCCTTAGATTAAATCTTTTCTTAAATTTCTTTATCTTTTTATGGTTGGTTAACATTACATCTTACTCGATCAAAACTAGACACAATTAACACTAAAATTGCTTGGTTGACACTACACTTTCTTCATTTCTTGATCATGTGCCTGATGAAAACTATAGTATCTCATTTAATATTGTGGTTCTTCATTTACTAACCAAAGTGTGTTGCTTATACATGATCTCAACACTTAATCAAATCATTGAAAATAATCAAACCAACATTATAATGTCAGAGTCTAACTCATTCAAGTGTCCATCGAATACCATACACTTATCAGCTCTTAAATCATAATACTTTATTGAAGTCCTCTTCATCAATCAAATGATATGGAAATCTAATAAATTAGCATAACTTCTAACCAAGTGAGGCTTGACATTAATGAAAACATAATAGTTAATATGCATCCTTCACATACATTAATAGGAAATATCAATTGTGTTGAAATCTAATTGAAAAGATCATTATTGAAGAAGGGAGAATGTTGATAAAGAATGTTTTCAATCACTATTTTGTCACTAATGTCAAACCTTTTATTTTCTAGAATGACAATTTCTTATAAGATCCAAGTACTATCACTTAGTTGATTGATGAAGAGGATTTAATCAATAAGATGCAACAAAAGAACCTAAGGGAAAGGTTGAGTTTTGATTTTGTAATGAAGTACAAGGATTAGTTAAGAAAATGGTAAAATAATGTATTCATAATACACTTGAAGATATAGAGGTTGGCTACACTTGGAAACTCTAGAAGAATAAGTTGTAACAAAACTGTCTACAAAGCTTGACTAAATTCATTAGTGGGTGTTGAGCAAGTTAGTTCATGTCGAGTAGATTATCAGTAAGTGCCAAGAAAATGCAAAATCTAGTGTTTGTCGAGTGAAACAAAAGGTGTAGAGAAAGTTCAGGTGTCAAGCTAGACAAAATGTAATAAGTGTCGAGCATCAATGAAACTTAGTTGATTCTAAGTGAATCCATAGTAGGTGTTGAGTAACACAGTATGTGTCAAGCATCAGAAAGTCAATAGTGCCGAGTTGTTGCATTATTTGAAAAGTCAAAGATTTGCTAGATTTGAGTTGACAAGTTTGTTACCTTGAATTTTTTTAATTAGATGGAAGATAAGAATGTTGAGCTAGTCGCATAGAATTCTAGGTTAACTATTTTTAGGCGAATACAGGTGGATTCCACAAGATGTTTCTAGAAGAAACAAGATAGGGTGAAGATACATTGCATCTTGCATAATATATTGGAACCAAAAATAAGAGTAGGAAGATTAGAGCGGGAAAAGTATTCCAAAATCCTATTTAAGGAGTTAAATGTTAGGAAGCAAAGGGGGATTGGAGAAATTGTGTCATGTCAAGAAGAAGGCATTGAGAGGGACGAACAAAGTACAAAGACTCTAATTTGATAGGTGACTGCAGAGGTGATTGTATTGACACAATGAGGATGGAGACTCAAGGAGAAAAAGCTTGAATGGAGGACAAGCTATCAAAGTTGTAGAGACTGAAAGCCAAGCAAATTTGTGAACTAAATTGAGATCTAAAATCAACAAGTTATGTTGTGAGTTATATCAGATCAAAATTCCTTATTATTACTCTCTAGAAATTGTATCAGTTAGGGAAAAATCCCATGGACTTAGGTTGGCTTAGCAACCATCTTGTAAATCCTTTAATAGGGTGACATTCCAAGTGAATGTTCTAAATTCCTTTAACCAGGCCCACTTCTAACAAGGTGGTTGAGATCCCTTAACTAGGTCACATTTAATAGTGTGTTTTGTAGCCTTTAACAGGATAGGCCTTTCACAAGGCATCACTTCAGAAGAGTGAGAAAGGAGTAGCATGTTACTTGTGGTTTTCTCCAAATTTGGTTTATCGTACACAAGCCTCAATTGAAGTGGAACATGTTCATCCAATAGGTGACCCTACTACAGAAGATATGAAGAAAAAGAAGGAGCACAATGAAGCAATGTTGGATATTTTCTTTACTCTCAGCTATGTTGAATTTGATGACATCAAGGGATGTACCGCTACATTCAAGATTTGAAAAGCCTTATCAAATATTTATGGAGGAAATTAGAATGTCCAAAGAGCAAAAAGACAAAGCCTGAGAGGAAAATTTTATGACATGAGAATGGAGGAAGGTGAGAACATTGCTCAATATGTCTCTAGAATAAAGGAGGTAGTAAGTGCAATAAGAAGTGTGACTGACCATTTAGATGATGAAACTATTATTAACAAATTCTTAAGAACCTTGGTCCCCATAAATGCTATTAGAGTATCAACCATCCAAGAGTTTAGATGCCTACTAGGAAACAAACTAACTCTTCAAGGTATAGTGCAAAGACTTACTACATTTGAGTTATCCAACTTTGATAACTATAGACCTGGGAGTCTTAAATCAATTTTCAAGGTCAAACTATTGTTGAAAGACACAAAAGAGGTAAAACCAAAGAAGAAGAAAAGAAAGATAAATTATGCATCCAGTAATAGTAGCATAGATGAAGAAGATGTGGAACAATTGGAAGCATTGTTTTCCAGAAGATTTCATAGAGGCAAAGGTAAATTCAAATGTAAGCTTGCTCTCATTTGTTTTGATTGCAATGAAGTGGGACATATTGCTACAAGATGTACACAGAAGAAGAACTATAGAGAAGGCAACAAGTATAAGAACAAAAGAGAAGATGATAGCAGAGATTACAAAGACAAAGGCAAAAAGTGCTACATTGTTGAAGAAGAGAATTTTGATGAAAATGATGATGAGGTAGTCTATCTAGCTATGAAAGATGAGTCAGATGAAGATGAGGCAAAAAAAATGATAACTTGGGTAAATAAGAATGACAGGTGGATCATAGAGAGTGGGTGCTCACATCACATGATAGGAGACAAAAGTAAGTTTGTTACCCTAACTCAGTATGATGGAAATAGTGTTAGATTTGGAAATTATGCTCCATGTCTAATCAAAGGAAAAGGTTCCTTTAAGATTACAGAGCAAATTTTATGTGATAATGCATAGTATGTTGAAGGATTGAACTACAATCTGCTTAGTGTGTCCCAGTTAGGTAATATAGGATGCAAAGTAGAATTTGGAAACAAAACTACCAAAATCTATGATACTGATGGAAATCTGATAGGAAAATGAGACCAAACTAGGAGTAATATATTTTACATAGATACGGAGGATGTTGCCTATCTCATTGTAAGATTTTATGATGTGTGGCTATGACATAAAATGCTATGTCATGTAAACTTTGATAATCTGATTAGCATCAGCAATATGAAGAAAGTCAAAGGTTTACTTAAACTGAAGAAGCCTAATAATACAATGTGCAAATAATGTTAGCTAGGAAAGATGACCAAGCCAAGTTTCAAAAGCAAAACCTACACTTCCAAATAAGTACTAGAGTTAGTCCATATTAATTTATGTGGCCCAATAGAAGTACAAAGCTACAAAGGAGACAGATACATAATGTTACTTGTTGATGACTACTCTAGAATGATGATAGTCCTATTGTTAAAGAAACTATCTGATGCATTTCAAATGTTTAAGTGGTATTGGCCAAGGTTGAGAAAGAAATAGGGAAGAGTCTAAAGTGCCTAAGATCAGAAAAGGGAGGAGAGTTCACATCAAATGAATTTGAGACATTTTGCAATGACAAAGGAATTAAAAGACAAACCAAAGCACCTATAACTCCCCCACATAATGGAATTGCAAATAGGAGGAATATATTAGTGATGGGCTATGCCAGAACATTAATGATATAGAAGAATGTTGCTCTAAAGTACTAGAGAGAAGTTATAAGTATAGTTGTCTACACCTTGAATAGAGTACGAATCAAGAAGGGTACAAATGCAACACCTTTTGAATTATGGTATGGTCACTCCCCTAATGTAAAATATTTCAAAGTGTTTGGTTGTAAATGTTGTACTCTTAAAGATTCTAAAAATCACAAGTTTGATGCAAAGAGTGATGAAGGTATATTCCTTAGATACTCCACTAGAATTAAAGCATACAAGTGTTTAAATATTAACACTAATAAAATTATGGAGAGTGCAAATGTAAACTTTGATGAGCATACATAAGTTCAAGTTGATGCATTGATCAAGAAACTAGAAGAGTACGGATCCTTTGTATACGTCTATGAAGGAATGCCTATTGAAGAAGAAGCTGCCAATCAAGTTGGGAATCAACAAAAAGTTTCAACTGCTCAAGTCACAAATAGAAAATGTTGAGTTGCATTCAGAAGCCAAGTTGCAGAATGAAGATAATGTACATTCTAATTCTTAAATCAGTACACATGAAAGAGATGCTTAGCTACCCGAAAGAGATGTGCACAGTGACTTTGAAGCTGAAAGACTAGACATGGAAACAAGGATAGAACCAAGGCTATCCAGGAATGTGATAAAACATCACCCTGCTAAACAAAACATTGGTGATAAGGAAGCCTGACCAATAACAAGGAATAGACTAAGAAATGAATTATGTTTTTTGCACAAGATTGAGCCCAAAATAGTGAAAGATGCACTACAGGATGATGATCAGTGAAAAGCTATGGAACAGAAGATTGAGCAGATAGAGGAGAACAAAACTTGGACTTTAGTTCCAAGACTAGCTAATAAGAATGTGATTGGTACCAAGTGGGTATTTAGGAACAAGCTAGATGAGAATGGTGAGATCACAAGAAGTAAGGCCAGACTAGTTTGTAAAGGTTATGCACAAGAAGAAGGACTGGACTATGGAGAAACATTTGCCCCTGTTGCAAGGATAGAAGGAGTAAGAACTCTACTTGCATATGCTGCTTGCAAAGGTTTTAAAGTTTACCAAATGGATGTAAAGTCTACTTTTTTGAGTGGTCTACTAGAAGAAAAAGTCTACATAGAACAATTAGAGGGATTTGTTGTTGAAAATAAAAAGGATATGGTTTGCAAACTCATAGAGCACTCTATGGTTTGAAACAAGCACCCAGAGCTTGGTATAAGAGACTTCACAAATATCTTGTGAAGATAGGATTTGAGAGAAAAGATGACAAAATCAACCTATATATCAAGATAGAAAAAGGTAAAGACATTCTGATATCTAAAATCTTTGTTGATGATATAATATTTAGAGGAAAAGACACACTATGCAAAGATTTTGTTGATCAAATGAAACATGAGTTTGAGATGTCAATGTTTGTGTAAATCAAATTCTTTATTGGATTGCAAGTACATCAACTAAAACATGGCATATTTGTGACTCAATCAATATATATCAAGGAGATACTCAAAACATTTGGCTTAGAGGATTCAAAGCCAATCAGTACCCCAATGGTAACAAGACATAACTTATCCAAGAATGATGAGTGAGCTGAAGTAAATCAAACAATGTATAGATCAATGATTAGAATGTTATAGTATGTTGTACATGGTAGACCAAGCATTGCATTATTTGTTGTAATAGTGGAAAGATTTTCTCCAAATCCAAGAGAGAATCATCTTATGGTAATAAACAAAATAATGAGGTACCTAAAAGGAATAGATGACTTTGGATTATACTACAAGAGGATTGAAAAGTTTTAATTGAATGCCTATACTGATGCAAATTGGGGAGGTAGTATACATGACAAAAAAAGTACCAGTGGAGGAGCACTCTTCTTAGGTAAAAGATTGGACTAGAAAAAAGAAAAGTTGTACCTCAGTCCATAGCTGAAGCTGAATATGTTGCTACTACAATCAATTGCGCCAATATTGTATGGACCAAGCACTTGTTGAAAGGTATGAAGGAAGAGACAACTAAACTTGTGATACTCTATTGTGATAACACAATATGCTAAAACAAAGAACATTGCAATTGAGTATCACTATGTAAGAGAATTGGTGAAAGACAAACAAGTGAAGTTGGAATATATCAACTCAAAGGAACAAATTTTTGACATCTTAAAAAAAATATTACCTAAAGATGCATTTGAATATCTTAGAGGTAAGTTAGGGGTGATACCCCTATCCAATGCCATTTGAGTAATAGCAAGATAACCCTACATCAAATGAGTTGATTTCTCAAATGATATAAATTGATGCAGAGGATACTTACTTTAGGTTTTGCCTAGAGTAATTAAAATACTAAAATTCCAAACAAGTCACAAGCAAGGTGACATCAAATGAGTTGATTGCTGAAATGATATAAATTGATGCAAAGGATACTTAATTTAGGTTCTTCCTAGAGTAACTAAAATACTAAAATTCCAAACAAGTCACAAGCAAGGTGACAAAGAGAGAAATTGGAGTTCCTGCAAATGCTATACTTGCATGATAAGATGTTGAACTAATATGTCTTCGGCATTATTGTCAAAGAGGGAGAAATAGAAAAAAGTAATCAAATATATAGGATCAAATGTGTAAATGGAGAAATAGTATCTAAGAGAGAGAAATAGTAGAAACTGATCAAATCAACAAGATCAATCATGTAAAGGGGGAAATAGAAAAGAAAATAGCGCAAATAGGACACAAAAGGAAAAGATAGTACATCAGCAAAAGAGATATTCCTAATACTTTTAAAGAGGGAGTTACTTATAGAATTTAGAGGGAGTTATAAGAAATTCAAAGATTTCTAATAGAATGAATAATTTTGCACACAAATTTTTCTTTTTGGCATTTGAATTACTATTTTAACCTAGTTAGCATTTTGATAACTTGGTTGATCAGTTTGGTTTGCCATCAATTCGAAAGAGGGAGATTGTTGAAATCTGATTGAAAGGATTATTATTAAAGAAGGGAGATTGTTGATAAAGAATATTTTCATTCATTGTTTTCTCACTGATGTCAAACTTACTATTTATAGAATGAAAATTTCTTATAAGATCCTAGTACTATCACTTAGTTGATTGATTAAGACAATTTAATCAATAAGATGTAACAAAAGTACCTATGGGAAAGATTGAGTTATGGTTTTGTAATGAAGTACAAGGATCAGTTAAGACAATGGTAAAATAATTTATTGATAATACACTTGAAGATATAGAGGTTGGCTACATTTAGAAACTTTAGAAGAATAAGTTGTAACAAAACTATCTACAAAGCTTGACTAAATTCATTAGTGGGTGCCGAGAAGATTATCAGTAAGTGTTGAGCAAATGTAAAATCTAGTGTGTGTCAAGTGAAATAGAAGGTGCCAACCAAGTTTAGGTGTCGATCTAGATAAAATGTAATAAGTGTCGAGCATCAGTAAAACTTAGTTGATGCCAAGTAATACAGTATGTACCAAGAATCAGAAAGTCAATAGTGTCGAGCTGCTACATTATTTGAAAAGTCAAAGATTTGCCAGATTTGAGTTGACAAGTTTTTTACCTTGAATATTGTTAACCAGATGAAAGATCATAATGTTGAGCTAGTGGCACAAAATTCTAGGTTAACCATTTTAAGTCAAATATAGGTGGATTCCACAAGATGTTTCTAGAAGAAACAAGCGAGGAGAAATACATTGTATCTCAGCTAATCCATTCAAACCCAAAATAAGAGTGGAAAGATTAGAGCGGAAAAAGTATTCCAGACTCCTATTTAAGGAGTTATAGGTCAAGAAGAAAAGGGAGATTGGAGAAATTGTGTCATGTCAAGAACAAGGCATTGAGAGGGAAGAACAGAGTATAGATACTCTACTTCGATATGTGACCATAGAGGTGATTGCATTTGCACAACGAGCATGGAGAATCAAGGAGACAAAGCTTGATAGGAGGATACTATCAAAGCTACAGATTCTAAAAGCCAAGAAAACTTGTGAACTAAATTGAGATCTAAAATCTATAAGTTATGTTGTGAGTTATATCAGATCAAAAGCCCTTATTGTTACTCTCTAGCAATTGTATCAGTTAGGGAAAAATCCTATGGACTTAGGTTGGTTTAACAAACATCTTGTAAATCCTTTAATAGGGTGACATTCCAAGTGAATGTTCTAAATTCCTTTAACCAAGATCACTTCTAAAAGGGTGGTTTAGATCCCTTAACCAAGTCACATTTAACATTGTGTTTTGTAGCCTTTAACAAGGTAGGCCTTTCATAGGGCATCACTTTAGAACAATGAGAAAGGAGTAGCATGTTACTGTTGGTTTTCCCCAAATTGAGTGTCCACATAAATCACTTTGTTATGTGTTGATCTTTCATGTCTTATTCTTGCATGTTGATTTATCAGTAACTTGCTAAGAAGAATATTTGACTTGGATACATGGTTAGTTTAAATAGGCTCACTGTACTTAGTGAAAAAAATTTATTTGGACATCTAAACCTTGAATAATTGATTCACACACCCCCCCCCCCCCCCCTCTCATTTATTCTAAAGCATTTCTAACAAATTGGGGCTAACAATCTCCCCTTTTGGTATTTATGGGAACACATAAACACATAAGAAATTACATTATATTATAAAATAATAGACATCAAATAAAAACACATATTAATCTATCTCACTTCATTCAAGTTCTCTACAACATATTCAACATAAGGTTCTTCACCTCCACATTTTCTCTCCCTTTTAGATGTACTCCTCTGTTCAACAACATCTTTAGTATATTTTGTCAATTATGAGTTTACTTTATCTTAGGTTATCATCTCAATACATGTCCTCTTTCTTTCTCATCATCCTTCCCTCTCTTTTCTTTGTCATCTTCTTGCTCATCATCCCCTTTGATAACAATGCCAAAGGTAACTATGATTTTTTATGAGAAAATTATGAAACCTTGTATTTATACTTCTACCTTACATGTATTAATTTCATCTACTTCATTATAGTCACTTTCACAACTTTAGGAAATAGTCCCTAAAGAGTGAACTCTTGCATGGACTCCAAAAAGATATTTTGATAATCCATGAGTTGATGCGACACACATCTTCTCCTAGTGAATCTTGGATAGGGGAAGGACCCTAATTTACCTCTTAGGTATTAAAAATCATTCTTAAGAAATGGTTTTGTGAATATATTTGTCATTTTCTCCTTAGACTTCACATAGTCCTCCAAATTTACATGTTTATCTTGAACTTTCTCCCTCAAGTAGTGATACTTGATAGATATGTGTTTAGTTTTTGCAAAAATCACAACATCATTTGATATGTTCATAGCACTTGTGTTGTCACAATAGATAATAATAGGTTTGGTTAATTCTTCTTGCATACCTTCTAATAGTTTCTTGATACATACAATATTTGAACAATTAATAGCAACAACAACATACTCATCTTTAATAGTGGACTATGAGATAAAACTTTATTTCTTACTTAACCATGTCATCAGTCTCTCTCCTAAAAAGAGAGATCTACCACTAGTACTCTTTATGTCATCAACATTTTGTGTCCAATTAGCCTTAGCCTTATGTTCCTTTCATGTGTCTAAATATCCTCTTAAGTGTAGTCATGTGTGTCTCCTTAGGATTAGATGAAAATCTTACAACTATTCCAGCTACGTGTGTAATATTTGGTCTGTTGTGTACAACAAATTGCAACTTCACATTTATTGATATGTATTGTATCTCATTTACTTTAGCAAGGTTTTACTTCTTAGATAATTTGCATCCAATGACCATAGGTGTTCCAACTAGCCTTGTCCCATCCATACCAAATGTCTTCAATATCTCTTTTATGTACTTAGATTGGGTCACATATATACCAACTTACATTTGGTGAACCTATAAACTAATGAAATTTTTGATCTCACTAAACATAGATATCTCAAATTTTTTTCTCATCTGATCAAACATGATTTTCACAACAAATCATTACCACCAAATATTATATCATCAACAAATATCTCACCTATTAGGACCTTTTCTTTAGCTTCACTTATCAAGTTCATGTTACTATTTTCACTTTTTCTAACAAATTCAATCTTGATTAAATATGAATGCAACATTTCATACCATTCTCTTGATGCTTGCTTCATATGCTATAGTTCTTTGTTCAATTTGCATACCAGGTACTTCTGATTTGTATCCACAAATCCTTCAAGTTGTTCAATGTAGACATCTTCTTCTAATATTCTAATTTTCATAAGACAAAATCATTTTCACTCCTTCCAATCTAAATATGGGTGCAAAGGTCTCACCATAATCAATGCCTTCTTCTTGGGAATAACCTTTATAATTACAAGTCTAACTTTGTTCCTCCCAACTTCTCCTTTCTCTTTTAATTTATTTTCAAAAATCCACTTGGTTCTAATTACATTATTTTCTTTGGGTCTTGGTACAAGTGTACATGCATTATTCTTCTTAATTTGATCTATTTCCTCATTCATAGCATTCATCTAGTCATCAGCATCAAGTGAAACAATCATCATTCTTGGTTCAAATTTAGAAATCAAACATGTATTGTCCTTTTCCTTACTTTTTGTCATGATTACAGAACCCTCATCTCCAAATTTTTTATCTTGTGAATGATTCTTTCTTGTGTACTTTGCTAGGATAGGATCAACTCTATTATCTTAGGCATTATCTTCACTCAGTTGGGGCTCAATGTTCTACTTTGATTGTTTTGTTTCTGGCTTGGTTAATGTAGGTTATTTCTCAATAGATCTCTATTGCTTCTTAGTGTACCATTATAATGACTTAGTTTAGTGCTCGAGTGTTGCATCAAATGTATCATCATAGACATACACAAAAACAAATTGTAGTTCTTACATTCCTTATTTCTCTCCTCATCATTCTTATTTAAAATCTCATCAATTATAACATTTACACTGTCAATAATTATGTTAGTCACTTTGTTAAAAAAAAATTAAACCTCGATCCTAGTAGAGTTGTTAGAAAGGAAAGGGTTGTCGTTGCACCAAAAGATCAACCTATTAATGCTTAATACAACCAATAGTCTTATAGAACAGAGGGGAAAGTTAAGGTATGTCATAAATCCTATGAGGTATGTTGGCCCATAGCCAACAATCCCCCTTCCAACATCACTCGTCATGGCTTGTAGGATTCAAACCTATGACCAAGATCTAATACCAAATGTTAGAAATGATAGGGTTGTTGTTGCACCAAAATATCAACCTATCAATGCCTGATGCAACTAATAGCCTTACATTACAAATCCATAGGAGGCACTTAGGCCACATCACAAATCCTACAAGGGACATTCACCCACTACCAATAAGAAAAACTTAGGAATATACCTTCATCACCTTTTGAATCAAACTTCCCATTCCCCATATCTTGATGAATATAACACATAATTCCAAATATTTTGAAAGAACTTACATTCAGTGTATGACCATGGTAAAGTTCCTATGGTGTTTTGGTTGTTCCTTTCTTCAAGTGAACTTGGTTGAGGCTATAAACAATAATAATTATTTCCTCTCTCTAGAATATTTTTGCAACTTGTTTTTCAGTCAATAGTGTTCTAGCATAATCAACAATTGATTTTATTCTTCTCTTTGTAATCTCATTATGTTGTATTATCCCTAGTCCTGATAGTTGTATCTTCATTCCATGCTCAACACAAAAATTAGTGAATTCATCAGACATAAACTCACCACCTCTTTTAGATCTCAAAATTTTCATTTTTTTTCTGGTTTCTTTTTCAATTCTTGCTTTATAATACTTGAACCTTTGAAAAGCATCAGATTTCAACTTCAAAAACATAATTTTTGTCATTCTAGAATTATGATCAACAAATAGTATGAAATATATATCTCCATAGTAGCTTTTAACTTTCATCGAACCAGACAAATTAGTATGTGCCAACTCTAGCATGTCATTATATGAATGTATCTTACTTGAAAAGCTATATGTAGTCATATTACTAAGTCGTCATTGCTTACACATAGCATTTTTAGGTTTATGTAGGTTCGGTAAGCCTCCCACTTTCTTCTTTCTTCTCACTTCAACCATATTCTAAAAACTTACATGACATGGTCTCTTATTTAACGACCATACATATTCAATTCTAGAAAATAGGCACGTTTTGATTGTAAGATCTAGGTAAAATAGGTTACCTCTTATTTTCTCTCCAGTACCAATCAAGTTTACATCATCATTGTAAATGTTTACCTTCATGTTTTAAAATTATAATATGTGACCTATATTATTTAGTTGTGCAGAACTCAACAAATTTTATTTTATTCCTTGAACCAAATAATCATAGTCACATCTAATTTTTTCATTTAGCATCAATTATCCACTACCTTCACAAGACATGGAACATCATTTCCATTTTTAATAGTTCCATCCTAATATTCTTCTAACTTATCAAACTTACTAATATCACTAGTCATGTGATTAAACATAAACTACCAATAATCCATTTATCACTTTTAGTAACATAATAAATAAGAGATTTTTCTTCCTCATATATTTCCTCTTCTGGGTCTTCTTTAACAGGAACATATACCACTTTGTCACTTTCATTCTCATCATTAGAATTAGACTCGGTGTGATCCTCCTCAGCAACATAGCATGACTTCTTTTTTTTGTCCTTATAGTCCTTTTAGTCCTTAATCTTTCTATATTTGTTATCCTTCTTATCTTTCTTGGCACTTATATTCTTGTTAGGACATCTAGTAGCAATATGACCAACTTGAATGCATTTAAAACATACCAAAAGAAGTTCACCTTTGAATCTTCCTTTGCCTCTTGGTAGCATCCTTGCTAATATTGCTTCAATCTCATCAATCTTGTTATCATTTGATCCAAATCACTCTCATCCTATATACTCTTCTCTTTCATTTAACTTCCATTGGTTGGTGATGTCTTATAATAATTTTCAATCTTAGGAACACTGTTATCAAAGTTACTTTACTCAAATGTAGTCAATCTACCAACCAAACCATCAAGAGTAAGATCCTTACTAGTCATAGCTATAAATTATTTAATAGAAGATAATCTTATAGGATAAATAGGTAATAATGTCCTCTAGATACATACATGTGGGTCCACCAGTGGTTCAATCAAAAGATGCGTCACTTCACTACCCATTCTAATATAGGTGATTCATCGAGGTGGGGGATGACCTACTATTCTATGGCCCATTCATTCAATTCACCATCATACCAGTTTGGTTCATCCAGCACTGCTCAGCTCTCAAAATCTTACTTAAAATTTCTTCATATTTGATGACTCCTCTAGCAACTTTGATGGCACTCACAACTTTCTTAATTTGATTGGTATATTGAGAAATGACATCTCCTTTGATTATACTTGCCTCTTAGACCTTTTTATTTGGCTCTCAATACATTCTGATCTCTTTGTATTAATTTCTGGGGAAGATTGTGTGAGAGTTTTTCATCAATGTTTCAGATCATACTGTATGATCCATCATCAGGATGCCAATGAGTCAATGAGAGTGAAAAAATGGAATGTAGACCTAAGAGAGGGGATAAAAAGAGGATGGAGAGATTGAAAGGGCACGAAGACTGAGGAGACACGGAGGACGGAGAGGGTGAGAAGTCAAGAAAAGAGACAAACAAGAGAAGGTGCAGGAAAAGAAAAAATATTTTGAAGGAAAAAAGGGGATTAGAAATGAAAATGATAGGAAAACAAAAATAAAAAATAAAAGTATAAATATCTCTACCATGCACAAGTATCAACTTGTTACATATCTCTTTAGTAGTGGCAAAATATTTGACATCATCAAACTCAGCATCATTCAATATAGAAGCAATCTCAATTATCAAGCTATTATATACTTTCTTCTAGTTTGTCTCATGAACTATCATAGGAGGGTTAGGAGGAGTGTATTGGTAGAGACATTAAACTTGGAAATGTTGTTCCATGCCATATTAAAGGTATAGGATCATTGATGTTAAATTATAAAATTAGATGTGACGATGCTTATTGGGTTCAAGGACTAAAGTAGAATTTTTTTACTATTGCACTGCTAAATATTACAAATCACAAATCTAAATCTAAAAGCATGAAGGTAAATATCTACAATGATGATGTAAACTTGATTTCTACTAGAGATAAAATAATATGTAATCTATTTTACTTAGATCTTATTATTAGTACATGCCTATTTTTCAGAATTGAAGATGTATGGTTGTGGCATAAGAGACCGTGTCATGCACATTTTGAGAATTTGATCAAACTGAGTAGAAAGAAAAAAGTGAGAGGCTTACCAAATCTTCATAAACCTAATAATGTTATGGGAAATAAATTTAAACTCAATAAGATGACTAAGTATATTTTTTTAAGAAAGACACATTTATCTAATAATATTCTAAAGTTGGCACATACTCATTTGTGTGTTCCTATGAAAGTTGAGAGCTATTATAGAGATAGAAATTTCATACTATTTATTGATGATTATTTTAGAATTATGAAAGTTATATTTTGTAAGTTGAAATATTATGCTTTTAAAATGTTAAAATGGTATAAGGATAGAGTTAAAAATGAAACTAATAAACAACTGAAATCTTTGAGATATGATAGAGGTAGTGAGTTTATGTCTAATGAACTCACTAACTTTTCTATTGATCATGGAATGAAGAGAGAACTATCTACATCATGGACACCACAAAAAAATAAGGTTGCAAAGAGAAGCAAAAAATTGATTATATATTTTGCTAGAACATTATTGAATGAAAAGATGTTACACAAATTTTGTAGAGAGGCTATAAGATCTATTGTTTACATCCGCGGCTAAGTTCAATTGAAGAAAGGAACAAACAAGATACCATTCAAACTTTGGAATTGTCCTACACCAAATGTAAGTTATTTCAAAATATTTGGAAGTGGGTGTTATATTCATTAAGATGGAAGGAATGGGAAGTTTGATTCAAAAGGTGATGAATATATATTCCTAGGTTTCTCTACCAAGAGAAAGGCTTCCAAATTTTTGAACAAAGTGACTAAAAAAATAACTGAAAGTACAAATTTTAGGATTGATGAGTTGGTAGATATGAATGATGAGGAGAATAATAAGGAACTTGAGGGTTACAATAAGCTTGTATATTTCTATGATGATACACATGCTATTGTACCCAAGCACTAAACTAATTCATTATAATGGTAAAATGAGCAATAAAAGAGTTCTAGTAAGCAACATCATGCATCACCCAAGCCAGAAATAGAACAACTCGAGTAGAATATTGAGCCCCAACCAAGAAATGATAATATTGGAGATCATAGAGTTGAACCTATCCTAGAAAAGTATGTGAGAAGGAATAATTCACAAGATTTAATTATTAGAGACAAGAGTGTTTGAATCATTACAAGAAGTAAGATGAAGGACAATACATGTTTCATTGTTGGACTTGAGCCTAGAATTGTGAAAGTTGCACTTGATAATGATGACTAGATCAATGCAATGAATAAATAAATAGATCAAAATAAGAAGAAAAATACATGGAAATTGATACTAATATCCAAAGACAAAAATGTAATTGCAACCAAGTGGATATTGATGGTGACACAACCCAAGACAAAAATGAACACAATAGGAAAAGGGAAATATTATTATCAAAAGTGATATGCTACTACATTCAGTACAATTAAAATAGACTCCATAACATTCCTTGTGGGCTTAAAATGTTATTAGATTTTGGAGAAAAGCCTTCTCACAGTACCTTCTCCCAAACACCACCAAAGTTTTCCTTTACAATGCCAAAAATGTCCTTAAGTAACCCAAATTAGGTTAGGATTAGGAATAGATTTTAAAATATGCCATTTTAAATCCACCACAAAAATAGAAGGTTCTAGAAAACATGTGAGTAGTCAGTGTAAAATTAGAAGAATCTAGAAATGGTTGTCCAACTTCTGAGAGGCATAAATTTTGATCTAAGACTTCGATTGACAAATTGTTTACATTTTTGGAAAGCTCTCCAAATTCTTTATAGCCCTATCAACCATATTTTCTTGTCCCACTTTTTTGGGCCCATACAAGGTTGTTTATGCCTCAAATCTAACATTGAAGTGCTCTTAGGAGGTCTCCAAGAAACTTAAAGCTACAATAACTTTCAAACTATATAGCCTTTTGACCTAATTCTTTTTCTAGAGTGCTTTAAATTACAATTATAATCATCCCTCCAATTCAAAACATGTAACTCATTATAATTAAATAAACTATTTTCTACATTAGCACATATCCCAAGGTTGTCAAAAACTCTAATCCAAAAAATCAATAGTGGGGCTATGAGAGTTGGAATCTTTATTTAAGTCAAATGAGTATCAAAAAATAAAAACATTTTAAATAGAAACTAACACTAAGCATATTTTTGGGTGATATAGGATTTCCCTTACACCATTGGATGCTCCTGCATTAGATATTCAAGAAAAAATTGAATGATAAACGAGATGATGGGAGAAAAAAAGCCAGGCTTGTTTGTAAAGGTTATACCCATGAATAAGCAATTTATCATGTTGAGACCTTTACACGTGTAGCTAGATTGGAAGGAGTCTAAACATTTTTGGCTTATGCAACCCACAAGATACTCAAATTTTATCAAATGGATGTTAAAAATATATTTCTAAATAGAATATTAGAAGAATTCTATATTGAACAATCTAAAGGATTTGTGGACCCAAATCAGAAGCACCAGAGATATAAATTGAAGAAAGCATTGTATGGATTGATCACAGTATGAAAGATTTCATTCTTACCTGATCAAGATTGGATTTGTTATAACAAGTGAAAATAATAACTTGTACTTAAGAAGTGAAGTTGATAACAAGATCTTAATAGCTGAGATATTTGTTGATGATATAATATTTTGTGATAATAATTTAATATAAGTAAATAAAGGAGATATTGAAGATATTTGGTATGGATGATTCAAGGCTAGTTGGAACCACTATGGTCACTAGATTTAAATTATCTAAGAAAAAGAGTATTGTTGAAGTGAATGAGACACATTATAGATCAATGCAATATGTTGTACATAGCATACCTAATATTTTACATGTTGTTGGAATAGTTTCAATATTTTCATCTAATCCTAAGGAGACACATATGAATTCATTTAAGAGTAGATTTAGATACCTAAAAGGAATAAAAGACTATGCATTATGTACAAGCAAGAAGGTGATTTTGAGCTTAGAGTTTATACTAATGTTGATTGGGCAAGAAATATTGATGATAGAAAGAGTAGTAGTTGTGGATATTTATTTTTAGGAGAAAGGTTGATTACATTGTTGAGAAAGAAAAAAAGTTATATATCACATTCTACTGTTGAAGGTGGGTATGTTTCTACTGCTATTAACTATTCAAATATTGTATGGACCAAGCAGTTCCATTGGAAGGTATGCAAGAGGAATTCCCCAAACCTATTACTATCTATTGTGACAACATAGGTACTATTAAAATATCAAAGAGTCATTTGATGCATGCTAAAGATAAAGAAAATATATATCAAGTATCATTACTTAGCTGAGTAAGTTCAAGAGAAATAAGTAAGACTAGAGAATGTGAAGTTCAAGGAAAAAATTGCAGATACATTTATAAAGTCATTGCCAAGGGATTATTTTGAGTATCTAAGAGTAAATTTAGTGGTCCTTCCCCTATCTAAGATTCACAAGGAGAATTTTCATGTTGCATTAATTCATGAATTATTAGAATATATTTGTGGATTTGATGCAAGAATTCACTCTTTAGTGGTTATTTCCTAAAGTAGTAAATGATTGTAATAAAGTAGATGAAATTAGAACATGCAAGGTACAAAGTATTACTACAAGGTTTTATAGGTGTACATCCAAATGTGATTTGAAGAACCTAATGTTGAACCTGTTGCAAAGAACTTGAATGAATTCAAAGAGCTTAATGAGATGTGTCAGTGCTTGTTGTTTCATAATGTATTTTTTTCCAATTTAATGTAATATATTGTGTTGTCATCAATGCCAAAGTAGGAGCTCATTAGCCCAAACTAATAATTTTGTTAATGTATGTGAAAGAATCATTTTTCTTTTCTTTTCATTGATGTCAAGCCTTGGTTGTTTAGACATTATGCTAATTTAGTAGAGTGCCATATCATTTGATCAATGAATAGGATTTGAGGATAGTGTCATGATGTAAGTGTTGATAAGTCTATGGTATTCAATGGGCACTTGAATGAGTTAGAGTCTGACACTATAATGTTGGTTTGATTGTTTTACATGATTTGATTGAGTGTTTATCTCATGTATAAGCAAGAAAGATTTTTCAATAAATGGAGAATCATATTATTAACCGAGCTACTGTAGTTGTCACCAAAGAACTGATCAAGATATGAAGAAATTGTAATTTCAATTGATAAATTTTATTGTTAACTGTCTCTATTGTTGATAAAGAAAGATATAATTTTAACTGAGCATGAAAAGGAAAAATATTCTAAGAAAAGAAATAATCTAAGGTTGACATTTCATGAAAACTAATATCATTCCACTACTATATTTGGCCCTAATTTTCAACATTAATTTTTGATGGAGGAGAAGATTTTGTGAAATTGGTGTTTAATTTTAACTTTCCCCCAATGTCATTGGATTTTCAACTACTTATATCATGACCCATCAAAATTCAAACAATAATAGGCTATCATTAAAAAAAAGACAAACACCAGATCATTTTCACCCAAGACCTATGCGAAAGGCTGTATTGTCATTCGAGTGTGAAAAATTGAGTACCGTTAAATATTGTGAACCCATGAGCAAAACTACTTAATTAAATATGTGTATTTCTATGGAAAAGCCAGTAGTGACACTACCTAGGTAAGGACATGCATTGCTTCAAGTTTATGTGATTTGAAAATAAAATTGCTTCAAATGTGATTTATGTGATTTCAAAATGATTATTTTTGAAACCTGATTTATGTGATTTGGAAATGAAATAGCTTAGCTTGAAACCTTATTTTAGTTGAAAATAAAATTTCTTAGAACCACAAACAAATGTACAAAAACACCATCAATTAGGCCCTACCAACACTGCAACCATTGTCACATTTGAGCAGAACAATTTGTGTCACCAATCCTTTCAAGATGACTTCTTTTAGCACTAAGTTGTAGCACAAATGTAACCCCCTATCCCAACTATACAACATGCCCATTCCCATGGAATTCATATATTCATTTAGCATATCCACATTCTAACTCTAATTACAATTTTTTTAATTCTAGTTTGTGGGATTTTGATGTATAAAGCTAGGTGGGATTTGATGAGAATAGCTTAGATTTTTCCAAGGTGGGTAAGAATGTAAATAGTCATAAATGACTTGGCCCTAAACAATTCAAATCCTTGTTGGCTCTTTTCTCTCTCCCATTTATGTATAGTAGGTAATCAAAATAATCATTTATTGATCTTAGATACAACCCCAGAAACTCCTTTAAGTTCCTATGTAACCTAATTTTGTATTCACTTAGTTTCTACCATTATTGATAGGACACATATTCATGCACACATGCATTCTCTCTCGTAGGTTTTTGAGATATATCATATGATGATATTTTAATACTCCACCAACCACTTAAAACCAAAACCTCCCCTCTCGCTCTTGTAATGATATATACACATACTCTTCTAACACCAACAAAGAATGTCTATGATGATGTTTTTCTTAGAGATGTACATCCCAGGCTCTAGGAATTCATTTCAGACTATCAATAGGATTCATTCATATTCATCTTTGATTTGTGCCTCTCCACACATTCCACCCCATCCCATTTTCCCACCTCACCTAAGACCCATATAAAATGTCAATACAACATCTCCCCATAACACACATATCAAATTTTGCAAAAGGCTAAGTGGGCATTTGGAAAAATTGTTCAAAGTTGGCTTAACCTATATAGTGGAGGGAAGTTGAATTGATCCATTTATTTTCTTCATTTATCTTTGTGAGAAGCTTGTGAATAGAATTCAATAATGGAGGCTCTTAACTTTTCTTACAGTCATGATAAGGATGATGCACACCTACCTCCTGGTCTTATGTTCCATTCCACAGATGAAAATCTAATAACACATTATCTCATTTGAAAGGTTCTAGGCAATAATTTTACAATTTTTTTAGGGTTCACATGTAATATGTATATGCATATGATATGTGTGTGTGTGTGTGTGTGTGTGTGTGTGTGTGTGTGTGTCTATATATGTATATGAATATGTATATGTATATGTATATGTATGTGTATATGTATATTTATGTGTACATGTTTGTCTATGTGTATATGTATCTATATACGTATATGTATGTGTATATGTATATGTATGTGTATATGTATATGTATATGTATATGTATATGTATATGTAGATGTAGATGTATATGTATACGTATATCTATATCTATATGCAACCCAACACTACAAACCAACAAAACATTGATACTACATGGGTAAGTCTATGTGTTGCTTCAAGTTAATGTGATATGAAAATTAAATTGCTTGAAATTTTATTTATGTGATTTAAAAATGTTATTTGAAACCTAAGTTGTGTGACTTGAAAATGAAATTGTCTATCTTAAAACCTAATTTTACTTGAAAATGAAATTGATTGTAATAACTATTAGAAATAAGAAATATTGAGAGAGGGGGTGAATCATTATTTCACAAACTTTTACCCAACTATGAATATCTTTTAGAACCTTAAAACATGGACATGTGATTATACTAAATATTAAACATATAAATAACACCATGCAACTCATAAAACCATTATATTTTAACTAGGAAAACCCTGGCCAAGGGAAAACACCAATGGGGATGGTACCCACAAAATAATCCATTAATCATAAGTATCTTGTGAAAGATATTGACCCTCTTAGGAGTCAATTACATATATATATATAGTGTCTTAGTCCTTGTTAGAGGACTAGGGCTTGTTAGAAGTCTCAACCCTATGAGGAGTTTTATTAATACAATACAAAAGTATTCAAGATAAGCCCATTTCTCAAACATTAAATTACAATGATATTTTTGTACACAAAAGGTAGATATACAAGAACATATTGACAATATTGATATCTTCTATATCCAATTTGTCCTTTGAATTTCATTTCACATATATCCACATATATTGATCCTTCCCTTGTCCAACATCAAGTTTTAATCACAAAAAAATAGCATAACAATGTTCAAAGACATCACAAAAACATTACACAATTTTACAACCAAATCTTTCTCTTTTATACCATGTTATTATGTCTTCTTAGCTTTCATGTCTTCATACATGTCCCAAAATGCAAAACTAACCTTTTATAAGTTAGGGTTAACAATGTCATCCCTAATTAGTTAAGTAATTGTTTTGGTAAAAAAAATTCCCTTAAAATATAACTTTTCTTGACATTGTCATGTTCTATCTATACAATACTATAACTAATAAGACATTAATAACTCCCTCTACACTAGTCATAATGACTTGTGCTCTTGCATGTAGGATCCTCATACCTTGATATTTCTTCCCTCAAGCACACACATGAAAATTCTCTATCTATGATCTTCATAAACCAAAAAGGTGTCTGTGCTAAGAGATAAACTTTGTGATACTTAGACAATTTTCTAAGTCTTCAAGCCAAAACTATATCGTCATGATATGTTGTCTTAATATAGAAGATATTTTCCATAAATGACAACCTCAATGCATTTGCATAACCACCTCTTAGCAAAATTTCTAAAATTCTCCCTCTTTGGCATTGATGGCAATAGATGGCAAAATTGGCTAGATCCCAAAATGTAAAATTTTAAAAATTGTGAAGTTCTTTACATGGTCATAAATTTTTTTCAAAATATGGATCATTTCTATTATATATCATCTTCACACTATATAAACTTATAATCCCCCTTAGTGTATATTGTACCTTATATCTCATTATAGATACAATTTTCCATACATAACTCCCCCTTTGGCATCAATGACAAAGGTGAGTCAAAAACTATATACAGATTAAAATTTTGAGTCTACCTTCTTTTCTTCATGTTGAAAGGTTTGATATGTGTGCAATGTAATTAGAAAAACTAATCTTCAAGTTTCTCAAACCTCTATTCCATGCATCTTTTACTAAATCTAACACAGTGGTGAGACCACAAAGTCCATAAGATGCCAATTTTGTCGCATAGAAGTCTAGATATGAAAAATGCTCATAATATATCTTCACCCTCAAAAAATCACCAAGTTGCCTCTGTACTAGGTCAATCTTTAATGATGTATATTCTCTTAGCAAAGAGAATCTCTACAATATTTTCTCCTTGGATTGTTCCAAGAATTTGTGTTGATTCTTTGCTCCAAATCAATGGCTTGAGTATCTACATTCTTGATATCTCTTACAAAGTTTTTCAATTCATATTCTTTATCTCTAATATTAGTGATGAAGGTCTTAATATAACTATGTGACAAAGAATATGTTAGATAAAGTTCATTTCCTTTATCCAGGTACCTAATCAACTCTTTGGTGCAAGTGTCCAAGTTTGCTAAGACATCTTTCACTTTCGTACATACCTTGCTGAAAAGGTTTTCATCATGCTCATCTTGTGCCTAGACTATAGCAACTTCAACCAAAGTCTTAAAATTATTTTAAAATTATTCAATCGCTTTGGGTGTCTTCTTATATGCATTTCTCTCACTAATATGAACATTCATCAATCTTTCCATTTTTCATGTCATCTTCTCAAGAATCTCTTAACTACCTTTGATTCCTTTTCTCTTCTCTACAATCCTATTGGTAGCCAATATTGATAATTAACTAAGAATTTTGATCTTGATTTCCTCTACCAATACAAGTAGTTTACTACTCATCATGATTTCAATGAATGATTCCAATGGTTATTTAGATGAGCTAGGTGTCTCTCTACTTGTATCCTTGGTTGGGAACGCTAGTTATTCTTGCATTCTCTGATGGTCATCCTCTTTCTCTAGTTGTTATAGGGGATGAAGTGTCAATCATTCATCATTGGAGTCCTTTTGTATTTTTTATTCCTCTTCCTACTGATTGATAATGATTTCCTTCTCTATTTTAGTATGTTTAAGATGAGGTGTAAAATGAAAATTTTCTTGTACTATAATCATCCAATCAATTTCCAACTTTGAATCTATACTTCTTAAGAAATTCATACAATGTAGATAGATATTATTCATCCTTTTTATCCTTTTCTTCCTTCTCCTTATAATCAAATTTTGGATTATCAACCAAGTTCTTTGTAACCAAATTCTCAACAATGTATTCTTGATTCTTAAATGGTGTTATATGACTATTTGCAAGCATGAATGCTGATGATATTTCTATGGGGGAGTATTGTCTCATCATAATCAAAATTTGATAATCAACCAAGTTTTTTGTAGCCAAATTCTCAACAATGTATGCTTGATCCTTAAATGGTGTTAGATGACTATTTGCAAGCATGAATGCTAATGATATTCCAATGGGGGAGTATTGTAAATATGTTACTATGATGATATGTTACATTCATGACTGATTTTGTCATTGATGTCAACATAGCAATTATTTGTAGCATATGATAGAAGAACAATGAAAAGACCAAGTTGGTATAGATGTCTAGTTGAGTATTATAACTATCCAAGGTTATGGGAGATACATCTAAGCATTTGGAATATAAATTTAATGTTAGAAGATGAAAGGAAAAGTCTAGAAGAAGTTATGTAACTTTTGGTGATGTCTATTCTAAGATTGAGTTTACAGAGGCATGTTCTAGTAAACTTGTTATATCTCTTTGCAAAATTGATATTCTAAGGATCAAGGTTGAGGACACGAAGATGACATGTTGATGATGACGTGGATAAGTTCATTCCTCATAATACTATATGTATGGAAAGTTATTCAAGTTGCAATGTGAAAGATTTATGTTATTGCTAAAGTGTAATGAGCTCTTAATGTGGTCCTATAATAATTAATTAAGAAGGTCTAATAGCCAGCTCAGGGAATTTTTTTGACAACTTGGAACAAAGGAAGGACATTTTCCTTTATCATGGCATGGAATGATATGCTTTATGATTGATGATAAGTAGCAGTAAGAGCGGAATGCAAAATTGAGCAAAGTAATGCAAAAGTGAAGTAAACTTCATTGCTGAAGTTTTGTTCAGTGATCTGATTTGATGTTTGGATCTAAGGTTCATGACCTAGCCTATAAGGTCTGATAGTGATTGGTCTAGTTGACAAGATAGAAGAAAGAAAAATTCAACAATAAATTACATGTTTGAGTAATGAGCTCTTCTTGTAGTTGAAATTTCATGTTTGGGCAATGGGCTCATCTTGCGTACATTATACTACAACTCCTAATATGGTTAGAATCTCTGTAAAAGGATTCAAAGTCTCTAACATGGATTATATTTACTAAACATTGTAATAGACTCCTAATAGGGTCCATTCTCTAACAAGGAATATTTATATTCGTACATCATCTTGTGGGAATAATTCCCACCAAGGTTTTTCCTCTAATCAAGGGTTTTTCTAATTAACATATTTGGTGTAATTGTTTATGTGCATTTTATTATTGTTGTTTACTTTGGTTGAATGGTTAAGTATGTTTAAAGAAAATAAATGTTATAATTTTGAGATAACTAATTCCCCCCTCCCCCAATAGTTATCTTGGTGGACTATTGTTTCAAATAATTGGTAGTAGAGCATTAGGTCCTTGAAGGAAGAGTTTAAAAACTTTGGGAGATCCATGAAAAACATGTTCAGGAAAGATAGTTTGAAGTTTGATGGAATAAATTATGATAGCTAGAAGTAAAAGATGAAGACACATTTTTTGTGTATAGGTCTTGATGGAACTCAAAATTACATTCTCATTTTGAGTGTCTATTTCAAATTTTGAATCACTTTGAGCCCCCTATGAATGCTTTTCATGCACATGTACCCAGCTATCATTTTAAGGCCTATAAGTTGTTTTATGTTTCTAACACCTTGCTTTCAGCTTGTGCATGTGTTTTGAAATGATAAATTGACATTCTAAACCATTCTATGAAGCCCACATTTTGTAGGGTTTCCTATGTAGAGCTCTATAGAAAGAGAGCAGATCACCCACGTGAAGAATGAGGAGGTCACATCTGCAGGGTTTCCACAATAAAAGGCATGGTAATAAGTGTAGAAAACTCGTAAGGAACCCTTGTCCCACATCAGCAGGGTGTGTTTTGATCATGATCTTTTTAATGATGGAGGTTCACATGATAGGTTGTCTTGAGGGACACAGGTCCTTTGAGACTTTCATTTCATTTGTGTGGGGCCCATCATGGTTAGTTGGATGTAAAGTCTAACAAAGTTTTGACTTGGATTTCAAAAAGCCCCATCATGAGATTGTCAAGCAAATAATGAAGTGCTCTGATCCTATGACAATATCAGAAGGTTTTGAGGTGTAGTGCCTTCCCTACTTTACATTTTTCTAGATACATTGTTGCTATCACGGTCGAACTTTGTTAGACTAGTTTTATGATGATGGTTAGTAGCATTGTTTTGAGACTATCAGATATTATGCTTTGGATTCAGTTGATATGTGATGGAATTACTTAGACTCCACATTTCATGTATGCATGATGATTATTACATTATTTTTATTTATTTCTGATTAGTTAGATGGTATAATATCACATGTGTTTTCTTATGGATACTTACCCCATATTTGCATGTGTATGGTGTGCATGTTTGTTCTCTTTTGTATGGCATTTTTGATGTGGTTAAGGAAGGGAGTCATAGTCACCTGCTAGTCAGGATCTACACGATGCACCACTTCTTTCCATTTCCTATATATATATATATATATATATATATATATATATATATATAGAGAGAGAGAGAGAGAGAGAGAGAGAGAGAGTATGTACATGCATGGATTTTATGCAGGTTGCAGGTATTGGGTATAGACTTCCTTGAATTGCTAGGATGAGCATACCCTATCACACTATCTCCATGGTAAGAGAGGGGGGATAAATTCTCAAGTCCAAATCCTAAACCCTTAAACCATTTGTCCTAGAAAGGTAGGACAAGTATCTGAGATGTTTTACCTTCCGAATGCATTGGATGACATAATTCATGATTTTAACCCCTTAGACTAATTTTGTGTGGATTGTTCTATGATGGGTTTTCATATTTTATTTTGGAGGTCTTTGGTGAATTTTCTATTAATTAAGTCTAAAATTAAAAGATTTTATTATTTTGGAAAAATTAACATAATGTTATGATATTTTGATATTTTGATTTAAATTAATCAAATGAAAAATTAATTGAGTAAAAGAATTAAATTAAATTAAATTAAAATTAATAACAATAATAATAATAATAATAAAAGAATTAAAATAAAAGTTATAAGTCTACCTAGGAGTAAGTGCACCTCTTGAGTGCACGTGTGTCTACAACATAGGAGTTAACACACAAATTAAGCACATGGTGTCTACAACCTTGTGACTCATCTAGAAGTTTGGAAAGAGCTTGTGCTTAGTTTTCAATGCTTATCTTATCTTCTGGTTGTTTCTAGAGACATTCTAGGTGCTTCCTAAGAGTTCTTTATATTCAGGCACTCCTAGAAGCTTGGGGAATGTGTTTGGGTGGATCCACAAATGTTGGAGAAGGAAGGAGTGTGCTCTGTAGATTCTGAGGAGAAGTGAATTAGCATCAGTGTCCAGATAGACACTCATAATTTTTGCAAATGTTATACCACTTCTTCCACTTCCTATCTTCTTCATGTTTTTTGAATTGCTTTCTGAGGATTTCATATGTGAATGTACCAGTTATATGTAATCTTGTCATGGATATTTAAATTTTTGTATGAGAAACCCCATGTGTGTAGATCTGAAGAATTTATAGAACTAGGGTTTAAATGTTTATGAACCAACCTATAGAAGAATCAAATAGGTGAATCTAATAGGGATACGTTGTATTCAAGAATTTGATTATACATATATATATATATATATATATATATATATATATATATATATATATATATATATATATATATATATATATATATATATATATGGAAATGTTTCTTTTAAAATTATATATATAATATTGAATCACTATTGAAAACGTTTTTTCAAAAAAAAATGATACATATAAATCTAAAAATGTTTATATTGAAAACAATCTTTAAAAAAAATATAATAATAATATACAGGCAACTCTTTTTAAAAAGGAAATAACTAAAAAAAATTGGTGAGGGGCGGGCAGTCACATCCCATCCCCACCGGCAGTCACTGTTCATGACAGTGGACCCATCGGTAGCCATTAAAGGCTGCATTGCAGCCACTGCCATGGCAAGTCTCCCATATGGGGATGGCACTACAGGTCGCAACAAACTGCGAATCATTAATTTGCAGTACAGTCCATGATTTATTTATTTTTTTCATTGTCTAATATAACATATGTTATATCGACCATTAATAGTTATTGTTTGTATGTATTAAATTATTATATATATTAATTATTATATATTAATAATTTATAATTATTAATTAATATATATAATTTGTTAATGGAGTTTTAATTACAATATATTTGTTATGAAGTTTTAAATTATCATTTTATTAATAATGTTTGGTGATAAAGTTGTATATTGTTATTTTAGAATTAATAATATCTAGTAATAATATTTTAATAATATTTATCAAGTTTTACTATTGTTAGTTTAAATGCATGGTGAATTATTAACTAATTTAATTAAGATTAGTTAATAATTGAAGGAAATTAATTCATTTATAATGATGATGAGTCTTAATTAATTCGAAATAAAATCCATTGAGGGATCATTAGTGATAGTGATTAAGTGATTTCATTTTTCAGTAATATTCAATTAAGTTATTATTTAAATGATTTAGAATTTTAGACTATGAATTATTTACCTTATTAATTACTTTAATTAAATGTTATTTAATTAAGATTAATTAATAAGGGAAGTTGTTTAATTCAAGTTCTAAAATTATTATAATATTGATTTAATAGAGTCAAGATGAATTTGTTTAAAACCATAGAGCATTATTTTAATAATTTAAATAATAGATGGTTGCTTATCCTTTTATTGTTTCCAGAGAAATTGAATTAAATACTAAGGAAATTTTATTCAATTAGCAACATTGATTTTAGTAAAATAATGCGAATGGTTTTGTTAAAAGACAATGGGGACTAGTTCAATCAATTAAATAAGTAAATAATTATCTTTTCATTATTTTAGAAAATTGATTCTAAGAGTTATGGGAAAAACTTTTATCTATCAAAACAAATACATGGGTTAGGAAAAAAAAATGTACAAAATTTTCCTTCACTTGATATCCAAAACTAAAAACTCCATATTTAATTCAACTATGAGATTTTTACAAACCAAAACATGTGCTTGCATTTTGTGTTTCTCTATGCTATATGTTTTGGGTCTTTGGGTTGATTAGATTGTTGACTAGTTATAGGACGTCTATGAGAGGTTCGAGGGTTATGATTTGTGATGTCATGATGATGTCTTTTGATCTTGATCTTTTAAACCCAACCATGGTTATGTGATGGCATGCTCTATGGTGTGTGTGTGGTTTATTGATTGATATTGTTTAAATTCTTCTTGTGTAAGTTGTGATATATGTAACCATTTATGACTTATCGAGCAGTTATACTTGGACTACTTTCCAGTTGCCATGATGGGACTGAATTGTTTATTTGATCTTGATGATGTCATGTTGTGACATGTTTGACTTAGCCATTTTGGAGTCTTCGATCAGTATTATGTTGAGATACTTTTTGGTTGCTTGTTGAGATCCAATAGATATTGTGATTATCATTGATACCTTCAGTTACCAATAGATAACTGTTCTGGTCGTGATTATCAATGCATGCTTCTCAGTTGCTCATGGAGATTTGATGCTCTTATTGTGGATTATCTTTTGGTATTTTTCCAGTCACTTGTATAGGACTGTGATGGTTTTGTGATTTATGATTCCATGAGCCTATGGTAGGTTATCTACATGTAGTGTCAGGAAGTGGCTTGCAATGGGGGTCGGGGCCCTAAGTGGCTACCAAGGTAACTCATTGTAAGTTGTTTAATAAGTGAAAACATTAAACCTAATATTGACTTAAATGAACCTAATAAGATAATTTTTTGTTCTCACCCATGCCTCGAGTGCTAGTACAAACTAAGATGGGAGTAGAGAGAATGCTTGGTTGTGACCTTGCATTCCATAGTATGCCTCGTCAGTATGAGAGGATACTAGTGGTCACATACGGATCACTAGGGGGCCGAGGTCCATAGAGAGACTAATAGGGTAACTTTAGCATGATCTGTGCAATGACACTCTCCCACTTACATAGAATGTTTCCTACATGTCTTTGTTGTGCCTCTAGGATTAGATGTCAGTTTGTGTTGGAACCTTTGAGTTAGCGTACTTTTAGGATTCCTGGACTTAGAGAATTTTTGTGCTATGGGATTTGATATCCTATTTGAGACTTGAGATTATCTCCTCAATGCAGTGGGAGTGGACCATTTGGGTTCCACGCAGTCGAGTGGTAGTGCTTCTTCACTCCTACCATTTGAGATCTGTCTGAGACGCTGTGGCTGATGCATTCTTTGTTGACATCTATCTTCATTCTATTCTTGGATTATGATGGAGGACATGTATCCTTATATTGATGATTAGCATATGATAGATGATGTTGTTTACTTATCTTACATTTTATTTTGCATGATTAGATTTCTTTCTGGATATGATTTAGTATGTTTTAGGAGAGACATTCTTACTATGATAATATCGATGATCTCTTCGATAACTTCGGATGTTACACATGGAGGGATGGCTAGGACCCACAATGGTCTAATGATGCTATTTACAGTTGGGAGGAACTGTGCACTTAGATAATTATGTATTGTGATTTTTGGTTATCTGTTATGATGTATGTTTATATCTTCTATGATGATGTATCATGTATGACATGTGGTTTCATTTACGTTATTTCACTTGCATCATGGATTAGAATAGGATGATGTACTTTATTTTCACACATGTATACGCTTTTATGCCTTTCATACCCTGTGGTATGTAGAGTGGATGATTGAGCATTCTGAAATGTAATTTACTATGGGATATTTGGAACATAAGTACATTGTTTAAGATCATTGGACTTTTCTTTATTATTTCATGTGGATGTGGTATTACATGTAATTGATATTAGTTAAATAAAAGTGATTCAACATTAAGGGATCCTTAACGAATGTAACCTATTATGTATTTTTATGTATACTTTCAGTTGAAATATTGTTATTGTTTCCATTACTATGTGTATGTTGTGAATGGTTTAACTTTAGTATTTTAGAAAAAAAAAAATGCTACCAAACTTAGTGAAACTTTAGGTTAATTCTTTTGGATCCCTTGGTAGGGCATTACATGAGGCTTAATATAAAGTGATATGATCCTATGACGTGCCCAAGTTGTGAGGTCGTGAATCAAAATTTTAAAGCTTGTCATGTTATGAGGTTCTTGTAAGGTTGGCAAGCCAAACAAATGAGTTCAATGATGTTGTGATTATACCATAATATTGGAGAAGTGGTCTTTTTCATATGATTGGGGAACAAATTTTGAAGATGTGTGATCATACAATAGTTTCATAGAATCGTAAGTGGAAAAATAATGGGGCCTAAGCCTACGATTGTCATATGATTGGGGTATAAATTTTGGAGGCTTCAATGTTACGACTAGGTGCGAGATTATCAGAGGATTGGGACATTAAGAGAGGGGATGTGTGGTATTAGAGCCATGTCTTCTAGTCAGGACATCAAGTTTAAAGGCCTATGATCCTACACTAAGGTGGTTGTCATCTGATCATAAGATAAGGCTTAAAGCTTTATGATACTACAAAAATTGGTATTGCCAGGTGGTCTGGAGGATGAGTAATAAAGGTGTTGTATAATCAAGGAAGGCAACGATTTTTGGTAAGATGTCATGAAAATTATTAGGTTGTATGATCAGGAG
Source organism: Cupressus sempervirens (assembly GCA_028749045.1). Classification (NCBI taxonomy): domain Eukaryota; kingdom Viridiplantae; phylum Streptophyta; class Pinopsida; order Cupressales; family Cupressaceae; genus Cupressus; species Cupressus sempervirens. The sequence goes on from CM053786.1 coordinate 731,953,223, forward strand.
GTCATTTTTAATGGTCTACGATGCTACGACAAGAATTTTGGATTAATATATTAAAGTATATATTAATGGTGCCAATCATATGATCAGAGAAAGAACATTCTATGGCCACAATTATAAAATTTAACTTGATCATAAAATCATAAATTCAAATATTTCAAATGTTGCATAAAGATATGTGGGGCCCACTTTGGTACAATCATCAAATCAGGGGTGGACACTTGGCACTGGATGATTGGGGGCAAACAGAGAGGGATAAAATAAAGTTTTAAATCAGATTTTCTAATTTGAACACACTAGGATTTTCAAAATCAAAAAATTTAAATGAGTTTTAAAGTTTTATATAGTTCAACTATATAGATTTTTTAAATTTTTCAATCTTATGCTCTAATTTAGTCTAGGAGCCAAATTTTTAGATTGGTCACAGAGGCATGATTTCCATCTGAAATATGCAATGTAACCTACCATTGGAATTAACAAGGAATGAACTATCCTTTTTTGTAGTTAGATCTTGTGCAGGTATTTGCTAGAAGTAGCTATAGGTGAATTTGTGATTTTGGCAGCTTCTTAGTGAAAAGTGCAAAATTATGTTTTCAAATAAAATTAAGATCATATATGGCTAATTTTTTCATCAGATTTGTTTTCATCAGCAAATTAAAGGATGGCAGCTATTGCTCCTGATGAGTAGTTGGAAGAAGCTGAGATAGATGATGATGATGATGATGAGGTGTAGGAAGATGAAGTACATATTCTTGATATAATAGCACCAGATCAGAAAGAGGATGAGGATAAAGTTCAGCAATCAATTTCAATTACCAATTCAGAAGCCCAGGATGTGGACAAGATAGAAGAACAAACAAGAGTAAAAGTAGTTTTATCAGTTCAGGATGAAAATAGTGAAAACTGTCAGGTAGAAATTGATTTTCAAGTGCTACAACAAGATTCATCATTGGCCACTATAGTAGCTACATATGCCAAAGATTCAGAATCGTAGTGGCCAACCAAAGAACCAATAGCTTATGAAAGTGTAATGAAAATGGGACCCACCAAAGAATTAATTGATGTATTAACTTTCTATTACACAAATTTTGTGTCCTTTGTGACTATTAGAAGAATGTAGATATATTTTGTAAAAGGAAACCTATCAATTCTCTATGCCTAAAGCTTGTTGCATCTCACACTTTATTAGTGAGATTCCAAGGCTAGAGAGGGGTCTGATTTCTAATGCAAATTTTAGTTTACACTAAATATATTTTGGTCTAGTTATGGTAGCATACTTCATGATGTATCTTCCCTATAAATTTTTTGAGAAGACATTGATGTTACGTGATCCTTGTGTCTTTTCTAGAGTCATTTTGAGTTTTATTACAATTGTATACAACTTTCAAGGAGAATTAATACAAATTTGAACCATTCCCATATCTATTTCTACTGAAGTTTGTCTCCTAAAAGTTGTCATTACCTAGTTATTTTGATATTGTGTGAGTAAAGCTTGTCCAATTGAATGTAATTCACTTAGGTTGTATGTTTATTCATTATTTCTATTAATTCAATGAATTAAGTAAATGCTTTAGTGAATTTGATGGGATTGTTATGGTGATAGAAAACATGTCTATAAGAATAAATTCTAGTAAGAATTGCTGATAATATTTGTTGTAACACAATGAATCATACCCTATAAATCGGAGTAGACTTAGAATCCCAATGGAATAGGCACTAATCTAGTTAATCTAGTATACAAATAGGTAGATCATGAGTAAGCATCAAGTCTAAAATTACAATCAATTTTATTTTACTATTTTGAAGAGCTTCAAAGGTGGTCAACACTTATTTACATGAAACATCTTAGCTTTAGTTAGCTTCTATTGTTGGAAATACATGCAAATCTAAGAAGAATTGTGACCAAATTTGTTTGTAAGGGGTTGTGAAGAGATCGTAAACTATCTATATGTCATGGATAGAAGATGAGAATTAGAATGAAAAAAATAAAATTCTCATACAACAACATACATTTTGAATCATCCCTTAGGTATACCCACCTTGGTTCTATAAAGCCTAAAGAGTAGAAAGCTAGTCTTGGTTTTATTGAAGTTGGTTCCAAATGGTTTACAAACATAATTTTTGATAGGAAGTAGCTAGCCCTTAGATTATGTGAGAATTATTATATTGGCATTGAGCCTTTTTTGTCTAATAGTTGCAAAACACCAATAGGTCCCAAATATTGGATCATGACAAAATCAAAGAAGACAATCATTGTTGAAAAGGATTTGGAAATTTACACTGAGGCAAAAATAAAAATAAAAAAATTGTGTGACATGAGAGCTAGAGAAGCACTATTGACTACACTTCGTGATTTTGAGTACAATAAGGTAAAATCACTTGTTACTTCAAATTTAATTTGGAAATCTTTGGAAAATAGTTCTAAAGGTGATGCACATTCTAAGAAGTTGAGGTTACAAAGTTGGATTTGTGCATTTCAAGATGATAAAATGATGGAAGATGAATCTATAAGAATATATATATTTAGGATAATAGAAATTACTATGGATATCAAAGCTCAAGGAGGAATCAAAGAAGATGATTCAACTATATGAAAGATATTGAAGACTCTAACACCACCACTTAAGTCAGTAGTTTAGATGATACAGTTGTTGATATCTTGTACCAAATATTTCACAAAGGAGACATTGCTTGGAAGACTTGAAGTAGTTGAGAATGAGCTTAGACAGTCTAGAGAATTGACCAAAACATAGACAACTTTCAGTGCCTTAAATATTTGACCTAATTTATCAAGAAGCACAAGTGCTAGAGGAGATTTTTCTAGCAATAGCAAATCTAAGGAAGACAAAAAGAATGAAGGAGTAGCCCTTTTGGTAAGAAGAGAATAGCTAGGTAAGAAAATATTTAAGTGTTGGACTTTTGATGAATATGGTCATTATGCATCAAAGTGTCCTCAAAGAGACAAAAAGTATAAGGGAAGTTACAAGCCTAAAAAATATTAAAGTGTTTGTATGAAAATGAAGATAATGATTCTGATGAACATACATCAAGCACTAGTGATAATGAAATTGGATTTGTGGCAATTCAAGAAGAAAGTCTAGAAAAGGTAGCTTTGGTGTCATAAGTTGAGAAGAAATTTAATTTGATAATTGATAGTGGATATTCACATCATATGACTAGTGAAATGAAGAAGTTTGTTGATTTCAAAAGTTAGAATGGAGGAATTGTTAGAGTTGGAAACAATGCAGCATGCCAAGTTAAAGGTATTAGATTAGAACTCTTGATAGTAAAACTAACACCGAGGATGTATACAATGTTGATGGGTTAAAGAAAAATCTTTTTGAGTGTTGGAAAATTAGTAGGAAAAGGTTATTAGATGTGTATCATAGAAAAGAAATGAAAAATCAAAGATAAAAATGGAAAGGTAATTGGAACAGGAACCAGATCTAGAGGTAATGCATTTCAATTGAATCATACTAAAATGACATGTTTGGTTGCAAAGGTAGATTATAGTTGGTTAATGCATCAGATATTTTTTCACATAAACATTAAGAGTATTATGAAGACTAGTAAAGTGTTTTTAGTTGGAGATTTTCTGAAGAATGTAAAACCAAATAACATAGTGTGCAAGGAGTGTATTTTGGGAAAGCATAAAAGAACTTCTTTTCTTAGTAAGAAGTTTACCACTATAGAAAAGTTGGAAATTGTACACATAGATCTTAGCAGTTCTACAAAGACTGAAGGATTCTATAGTGAAAGGTACTTTATGATTATAGTTGATGATTTTTCTAAAATGATGTGGGTTTAATTTCTAAAAGAGAAATCTAAGGCATTTGATAAGTTTAAGATATTCAAGAACAGGGTTGAGAATGAATTTGGTATGAAGATTAAATGTTTAAGATGAAATAGAGGAGGATAATTTACTTTGAATGAGTTTAACATACTTTGTGAAGAAAATGGAATTAAAAGACAATTATCAGCTTTGAGAACCCTTGAACAGAATGGCATTTTAAAGAGAAGGAACAAGTTAGTTACAGAGGCTACAAGAGCTTGTAATAGCTATGTTAGCAAAGAATTATATATCCAAAAAAAATTGGAGAGAAGTTGTGAATACAACAGTCTACACTATAAGTAGAGTGCAAGTTAGGAAAGGCACAAACAAGACCACTTATAAATTGTGGTTTGGAAACTCACCTACAACTAAGTATTTAAGAATTTTTGGAAGTAAGTGTTATATCAAAGAGATGATGATATTGTTAAGTTTGATGCTAGAAGTGATGAAGGTATTCTTCTTGTGTATTCATTGAAAAGCAAGGATTATAGATGTTATAATTAGAGAACTAAGACTATTATGGAAAGTGCATATGTAAGAACTGATGAGAAATTTAGGATACAAGAAAGAATATTTGATTACAATTCAAATGATGATGTTGTTACTAAGCCAAGGAATGATGAGGTATTTCTTGAGACTAACAATGATTTGCAAAATGAAGGAAAGCCAAGGTAGGAACAAAGCTTGGAACCTTCAGTAGAGCAAGGAGTTGAGATAAAAACTCCCACTTGAGGAAAGAATGTGATAAATAATCACCCATCTAAGAAGATCATCGGAAGCAAAGACAAAGGTGTGATGAAAAGAACTAGAGTAAATAAAAAACTATGCTTGATATCTCAAGTTGAGCCTAAGAATGAAAATGAAGCATGTAAAGATGATTATTAGAAACAAGCCATGAAAGAGGAATTGGATCAGATAGTTAACAAAGGGACATGGGAATTGGTCCGTAGAATGGTAGACAAGAATGTGATAGGAACTAAATGGGTATTCAGGAACAAGATGAATGAACAAGGTGAAGTTTTAAGGAAAAAAATAAGATTGGTATGTAAAGGTTACTCACAGCAAGAAGGAGATATGATAGATGACAAGGACATAGTATGAAAACTAAGGAAAACTCTATATGGATTAAAGCAAGAACCCAAAACCTGGTATACAAGGTTGAAAAAAGATTTTACAAAACTTGGATATAGAAAAGGTATGGTAGATAGTAATCTGTATTGGAAAGAAATTGATGATGGTTTGATAATTTTGGTAATATTTTTTTATGATATCATCTTTGGAGGAAATGATAAAGAAAGTGAGAAGTTTGGTAACAAGATGAAAAAAGAATTTGAAATGACTATGATAGGAGAGATGAAATATTTCCTAGGATAGTAGATTGTATAGAATAAAGAAGGAATCTTTATTTCTCAAATTAAGTACTTGAAGGATTTACTAAAAATTTTTGGTTTGGAAACATGAAAACTAGTTGGAATGCCTATGGTAATTGGACGCAAGTTATCCACAAAGGATGTGATAGCTACTATAGAGTAGAAAAAGTATAGATCTATGACTAGAGGATTGCAATATCTGACTCACACAAGGCAAAATATAGCAAGTGTTGTTGGAATTGTTGCAAGATTCCAAGCTAATCCCAAAGAAGCACATTATGCAGTAGTCAAAAGGATATTTAGATATCTAAAGGGAACATCTGATTTTACATTGTGTTATGATAGATCTATTGATTTTACTCTAAGTGCTTATACTAATGTAGATTGGGTAGTTAGTATGGATGACAGAAAAAGCACCAGTGGTGGGGTCTTCTTTCTTTTACAAAGATTGGTTTCTTGGTTAAGAAAAAAGGATTGTACATTACAAAGTACACCAAAAGTAGAGTATGTTACAAAAAAGAAAAATTGCAATAGAATCATTTTGATGAACTAGATGCTTAAGGATATAAGGATAGAAATTAATGAACCTATTATCATTCATTGTAACAACACAAGTATAGTAAATATGTCTAAGAATCCAATGTTGCATTCAAGGAAATCATATTGGAGTATGTGAGCACTAAAGAGAAATTATAGATATATTCACTAAGCCTCTTCCCAAAGAGACTTTTGAGTATTTATGATGTATGCTTGGGTTTATCACCCTTCCTACATCAAAGTAGAACATGCAAAAGTGCATCAACCTAGTGAAATAGTGCACCATTGTTGTCTAGACTGAGTGTTGATGCTTCCTATATGGGGAAGTATCTATGATGGATAGAGTCATCTAGGACTCTTGTTGGATAAAAAATATCTTTTGACACTCAATCTAGTAAGTATTAGTTGTTTCAAAGTTTGATGCAAAGATGTTGGTTGCTAAAACCTTTGACATTGATGTCAATGGGGGAGAATATTGCATGAAAAATATTATGCTAAGGAAGATGTTCGGCAATTATACAATATATTTGACATAAGAATAGCATAGAATGATACTTGGCAAAAAGAACATTGAGCTGTATCAATAGTGGAGAATGATTGATGAAGAGGATTTGAAAGGATGAACAGTCTTTTGTTGGAATTCTTGAAATTATATTTTTTCATCTATGTTACCATCAATGCCAAAGGGAGAGATTTTTATAAGATTAGTTGAAAGCATTAATTCTAATGATATTCCAATGGGGGAGTATCATAGATATGTTACTATGATGATGTGTTACATTCATGACTAAGTTTTTCATTGATGTCAACATAGCAATTTTTTGTGGTATCTTATAGAAGAACAACAGAAAGATCAAGTTGGTACAAATATCTAGTTGAGTATTCTAACTATTTAAGGCAATGGGAGATATGTCTGAGTATCTAGCATATGAATTCAATGTGGAAAGATGAAAGGACAAGTCTAAAAGAAGTTATGTAAGTTTTGATGATGTTTGTTCTAAGATATAGTTTAGAGAGGCATGTTTAGGTAAACTTGCTATATCTTTTAGCAGAGTTGATATTCTAAGTATCAAGGTTAAGGGCATGAAGAAGACATGTTTCTCATGATGTGACTAAGTTCACTCATCATAATATTTCATGTATGAAAAGTTATTCAATTATATAAGGTGAAAGATTTATGTTATCACTAAAGTGTAACGTGTTCTTAATGTGGTCCCATAATAATTAATTAAGAAGCTCTAATAGCCAACTTAGGGAATTTTTTTAAGGACTTCGTATAAAGGAAAGACATTTTACTTTATCATGGCATAGAATGATATGGTTTATGATTGATGATAAGAAGTAGTAACAGCGGAATGTATAAAAATTGAGCAGACTAGTGTAGAAGTGAAGGAAACTTCATTGCCAAGGTTTTGCTGAGTGACCCGAGGTTTGATATTTGGAGCAAAGGTTCATGATCTAGTCTACAAGTTCTAACAATGATTGGTTTGATTGAAAGGATAGAGGAAAGAATAATAAAATATAAAATTACATGCTTGAGTAGTGAGCTCTTCTTGTAGTTGAAATTGCATGTTCAGGCAGAGGGCTTATTTTCATACAGCATACTACAACTCCTAGTAGTATTGGAATATCCTGCTAGGGATTCAAAGTCTCCTGACAGGGGCTCTATATACTAAATCTTCAAACTGAATCCTAATAGGGTGCATCCTCTCACAAGGAATATTTATATTTTTACATCATCTTGTGGGCATCATTACCACTAGGGTTTTCCCTCTAATCAAGGGCTTCCCTAGTCAACATATCTAGTGCAATTGTTTATGTGCATTTTATGGTTTCTATTTACTTTGGTTGAATGGTTAATTTTTTTAAAAGAAGATAAATGTTTTGATTTTTAGATAACTGATTCACCCCCCCTCCCTCAGTTATCTTGGTGGACTATTGTTTTTAACAAATGGATCCTTAGTCTTATCCACTATTATATGTGTGCTACTAATATTCATAGTATCAACTTTAAAGGTAATTTGTGGTGGCTCACTAACTTCTTCAAAATTTAGTTTTTTTTCCTTGGTTTCTCTTTCTTCTATCATTAAAATGTCTTACTTCGTGTTTGCTTCTATCTTGGTAGGAATATGAACTAAAGATTATGTTGCTCCCCCTAATATTGTTTTTCCTTCCTCTTAACCAATTTCAAATGTATCTAACATTACCTTTTCTTCTAAATATTGGAAATATAATAAGAAAAATAAGATGATGAGAGTTGGGGTGAATCAAAATCTTCAAACTTTTACTACTTCAATTGTAAACCATGTTCATACATAATTCACCACACACATCCCTACCTTAACCTTGAACTTTTACTTGCAACATCATATATCAACATGTAATATCATATATAACATCTAATAACATAGATAAAATATGTAAGCAATAAATTAGCACATAACACAGAGATTTGATATCACAGACACACTTCATGATGAAGGTAAAACTATAGTGGGGATGACACCCATAAAATCTTCACTACTGCAACAATAAAGTGTTCTTTTTAGGGCTATAAAATTTGATCACTTCTGATGATCTACCAGGTGAGAGGTCTTCCTTGTTAAGAGCTTATAATAAATATTTAGTCTACCCTAATTAAAGAATTTCAAGTACACAATTAAGTGAACACTCAATTAAGAGATTTTTATAGGCTTGTTAGGACCACTCTATTAAGAGATTTACCCTAAAAAATTTATTAAAATGTATCAATACCTTGATCCTTTGTTTTTCAATTGAATGATGATAAAAAATATTCCCTTTGCAATATAATATCACCTCTCTATGATAAATATAATTTATTTCCTCTCTATACTACTCGGTTTCCTTACTACTCCATAGCACTTAATTATACTTAATTAACTATTCAACTTCACATCCAAACTTCTAACTTGAAACCAATAGGAATTAGGTCTAAAAACCCTCCTCAGATAACTCTCTAATGAAGCTTCTAGATCATGATCAAAAATCTAGATTCGTCTATTTTTACACATGGTCCTTGTAATTTTAATATTGTTTGATTTCCTTTTATTACAACTGATGATCCTCAATTATATGTGTTATTATCTCCTTAATTTTAAGAACACAATTCTAGCTTGATAAAAATGGTTTACATCAATGTTTTTTACATTCCAAATATCTATACAAAATTGTGTTTCTCAGCACATATACCTTTCTAATGCTCAAAGCATATTGATTCTTCATGTTGTCCCTCAGCTCATGTTATTCATGGCTTCTACTATTTTTCTTGTCCTCTGGATCAGTTGGCTCATGTGTCATCTATTGAAACACTTGGAAACTACTAAATAATTGGTGATGTTTCATCTATTTTTCATAACTACTTCTCAAAAATAACTAATCATATACTTCTTCTTTACAAATCTAATCCTATAAAGAGTGGCTTGGTTGTAATGTTTACTTACCAACTATGGCTTGTAAATGACTAGGTTTTTTACACTAACTAAGAAAAATAGATTTCCTTTAGGGTCAATAATCTCCCCCTTTGGTATTAGTGGAAAAAATACTTTTTCATGATCAGAACTTGTCATTCCAAAGCTTCAAATATGTACTCCCCTCAAGGATATAATATACACCTATAGCTCTATCTACACTCATAAACTGTTGTATTGGCATTTTCAAAATTATTTATTTTCACAATTGAGCATTAGATTAACTAGTTCCTTATTAGAGAAAAAAAAAATATCTAAGTTTCAAATCTAATTTTGATAGCATACATACATGATTAGAAAATTTTCATACACATACACTTTCCTTACTTGATCATGCATCATATTTTCCCCCTTTTTTTATCACTTATGACTTTGAAAAAAATTTCAATTGGGATTCTAAGATAATCTTGAATGCCTTTTAAAAAGGATGGTGCAATCTAATAATGATTGATATTGTGTTGTCCCGATTGGCCTTCAAATTATGAAGTACTTATTTTTCTATTTATTTCTTGGCCACTAGATTCACCATATTATCTACAATTCAAAGGTATGATCCTTCACAAGATCCTTATTATTTTTTGATGGCCTATATTTTCATCAGTATAATATTTTAAGGGTTCACTATGAAAATTTATGTTGAATAGGTGAAACTAGGGTTTATATGTCAAATATTGTAGATGTCTTGCTTTAAAAAATTACCTAACTTTGTCTTTCTATGTTTTTCCTATTATTCCATTTCCATTTTTTAAACCACTAAGTCAAATGTTCACATATATCTTTTCATGCTTCAAAAGGGTTTATAATGTTCAAGTTATGAAGTTTCATATTTCTCTTAAGTGCTATATATTCACTCAATCGATCCTTAGTTGTTTAAGCTTGTGATGATGCAGGACAGTTTCTTGCAAGGCTTCTATAGCTTCTTTGCAGTTATAAATAAAGTCTCAAAATGGCCAATGAAGGTGTGACATGGTTTACTAAGTGGTTTACATAGCATCTTTGTGGTTAACTTTCATGGTCCATTTTGGCAATCAATGTTGCAAAGGAACTCTTGACACAAGATCTCTACTGTTATAAAAGTCCATAAGCATGCCACATAGAGTGATCTAATATAAAGAACTATAAAATAATAAGTCTCAAGGATTTGAAGCAATGATTGATGTAAACAAGGGCTACGATGTTCCTTCATGGCTTAAGGTTCTAGATGTTAATGTTGTACAAAGAAGTGGAGATTGACCTTCTTCATAACTTTGTGTGGCTATGAATGTGGTCTAAGTTAATAGTTACAAAATAGAGATAAGGTTATATGGTGCAAAGTTTTGGTTCACATTGGAATAGATAATGTTGTTGATAAGAAGAGAAGAAGAGATTAATAGTGTAACAAATTTGCACCGTTAAGAATGTGGTTTAAAAAAATAGTTGATATCTAGCAATGAGGTTAAATGATGAAAAAAATTTAGTTCATGCTTTATCTCATAGTTAAGGGCTTAAGATTATCTGAAAGTCATGAAGAAGAAATGAAGGAGATGCAACATTTTTGCTACTTCTTTGGGTGCTATTAACACATTGAGGAAAGAATTATGATGTGGAGATTAGCTACTTTTTTCCACTTCACAGGGTTAAAAGCTTAATGCAAAAGATTGTTTGTGAGATGGAGATAAAAGAAAACACACAATATCACATCTAACAAAATGGGATATCTTGAAAGCCTTGCAATGTTGCAAATTTTTTAAATTAACAAGCTTTCACACCATCATGGCTTGAACTAATAGGTTCCTAATCTCTGGATAAATCAAAATCATTAAAGAATTTCTATTATAATGGAGTATAAAGTTCGTCATTACTTATTGCATAACTCTATTAAGTTCATTACCATCTCTAACTAACTTGTCATTCATTTTGTAATTTCAATGAATCTTCAAGGCCAAATACATTGTGAAGGATTTGTATTAGAGAATTATCCATAAAATATTGTCAAATATTTACTTCAACATGCCTTGGATTAGCATAAATTGAAGTGTAGTAAGCATTGTTTCTTTGTTAAGGTTTTCCAAGACTAAATAGGGTATACCAATCATGGGAAGTAGCTAAACCATGGATAATATGCTATTTTTTGTCTCCTTGGTTTCATGTTCAAATATTTTAAATCAAAAACCAACAAAAATGGTGACTCTGTTGGGGAGTACTGTAGAGATATATTGAAAAATTGTAGTACATATCATGTCCTTTTCCTATTGGGGTACAGTAGGATTATTTCTACTCAAAATTTTCTTCCACAAGTGTTGTGTGGTTATAATTGTTATAATTCTTTAGAATAACTTAGAGGGGGGGGGGGTGTGAATCATTTATCCAAGGTCTAAATGTCCTAATAATACTTTTTCACAAATTATAGTGAGCCCATTGAACTATTCATCCATCCAAGCTTAAAAGATCCATCTTAGCAAGTTATAGTAAATCAACATGTAGGAATAAAACATGCAAGATTAACACATTACACAATTATTTATGTGGAAACCCAATTTGGGAAAAACCACCAGTAACATGCTACTCAATTCTCACTCTTCTAAAGTGATGCCCTGGTAAAGGCCTACCCTATTAAAGGCTTACAACACATTGTTAAATGTGACCTTGTTAGAGGATTTTAGCATATTATTAGGAATGGGCTTGGTTAAAGGACTTTGGAACATTCACTTGGAATGTCACCCTGTTAAAGGATTTATAACATTACTATTAAACCAACCTAAGTCCATAGGATTTAGACTAACTGTTACAATTGCTAGAGAGTAACAATAATGACTTTTGATTTGATACAACTTACAACATATCTTGTAGATTACATATCACACTTCAATTCAATCCTTTGCTTGGCTTTAGTCACTATGGCTCTTGACAGCTTGTCTTCCTTTCAAGCTTTGTCTCCTTGAGCCTTCTTGCTCATTATACCAATGCAATCATCCTTGTGGTGATCTATCGAAATAGAGTTTTTGTGCTTTCTTTCTCCTTAGCACCTTCTTCAGCACTTCATGCCTTCATGCTTGACTAACTACTTATTTCATGACCTTATGACTCCTTAAATAGAAATCTGGAATACCTTTCCCGCTCGATTCTCCCTCTCCATCTTTAGGGTTTTAATAGATTAGGTAGGATACAATGTATCTATCCCATATCTCATCTTCATCTAGAAAACATTTTACATAGAGTTTTGTGCGACCAGCTCATCATTCTTATCTTCTATTTGATTCATAAAATTCTATATAACAACCTTGTCAACTCAGATCTGGGGAATCTTCAACTCTCAAAATAATGTAGCACCTTAGCACTATTGGTGTACTAATGCTCGACACCCTCTGTTTTACTCGGCTCCTGTATTTTTCTCGGCATTTGATCTTCGCTTGGCACTTGATCTTCACTTGACACTTGATATTTACTCAGCACTTGAAGTTTACTCTACAATTGATATTTACTCGGCACTTGAAGATCACTTGGCACACTCTAAAGGTGAACTTGCTTGGCTTCAACTAAGAATCTGTTTGGCTCTAACTAGCTTGCTTGGTACTCTCTTATGAACTTAGTTAGGCTTTACAAATGACTTTGCTAAACCTTTACATCTTTGATGTGTTTAAGTGTGTCCATTCTTTGTGTCTTAGAATATGTCATCAATATACTATTTCATCAATGGCTTAGCTAATCCTTGTACTTCATTACAATATCATAACTTCAACATTTCTCTAGGTGTTCTAGTTGCATCTTATTGATTGCCACCTCCTTGTTAATCAACCAATTGATAGTATTTGGATCATTAAAGCGATTGTCATTCTTGCAAGTAGCAAGTTTGACATGAATGACAAAACAATGATTGAAAACATTCTTTACCAGTTCCATTATTCTTCATTCATGATCTCTTCAATCATTTCCAACAAAAATTATGCTCATGTTTTCAATAATGAGTGATTCAATAAAAAATTTAGTCTTTTATATTATTCACATTTCCCATATTTAGTGGGTGGTGACTCAGAGGTCAGAAGTAGTGTCATTTTGTTTTGAAAACATGGATAGAAGAAAGAACACATAGGCATTTGTTAGAAAGGACCTAGAAGTAAATCTTCAGGGAGATCTTCTTCTAAATGTAAGAAAGAGTTGGTTAGCAAAAAAGAGTGGAACACCAAGAGAACCAGACCCTTAAGCATAAGTTAATACTAGTAGGCAATCACATCATTTTGTTAGTGAGAAAGAATCCTCCTAAAAAAGTCATAAGTCTATTATTGAACTCTTTGATGACAATTTTTATGACACCCCAAAAGTCATAGGTCAGGAGAAGGTAATATACTAAGATCTAGTGAATGTGGAACAAGGAAGAAGAAATGATTTGTCCCATACCTATCAAGGCCATATCCTTTTAGATCATCCTCATAAGTAGTTATTGCCTATATATTTTGTAGATATAGATATGACTTGATGCAGGAGCATACAGAGGTATAAGGGCAATCCTATGTCACCCAAAAATATGTACTTAGACTTAGTTTCTGTTTCATGTCTTTACATTTTTGGATACCCATTTGGCTCAAATAAAGGTTCCAACTCTCATAGTTCAACTATCAGTGCATTTGAAAATCCCAAAAAAAATAGGAGCATGTATTTGGGCGATCATTTCGGTAAACTAGAAGGTGTGAATTGGCTAGATGAATGTAATCATGATTTAGAGCATTCCAAAAAAAGAATCAAGTCAATAGGCCCCACGGTTTGAAAGTTATTGCAATTTTTCAAGTTTTGGAGACCTCCTAAGAATGCTTCAAAGTTAGGTTTGGGGCATTAAATGACCTCAAAAAGGGTCAAAAAATGGGGGACGAGTGAAGCTGGTCCATAGGGCTATAGAGCGCTTCGAGAGCTTTCCAAAAATGTAAACGGTTCGTCAATCGAAGCTACGGTTCAAAAGTTATGTCTCCTGGAAGTTCGGTTACCATTTCTGGATTCTTCTAGATTTGCACCGACTTCTAACGCAGCTTTTGAAACCTTCTATTTTGTTGGTGGATGCTTACTAGAACTTTCTAGAATGTACTCCTAGTCCTTAACCCTCCGGGGTCTATTTAAGGAGATTTCTGGCATTGTAAAAGGCAGTTCGGAGTGGAGTTTGAGAGGAGGTGCTAAAAGGAGAAATATTCTCCAGATTTATGCTATTGTAAGCCCTTAGGGCATGTTCTAAAGTTTATTTTCTTGGTACTATTTGTACTAACTTATTTTCTTAGTTAATATAATTTCCCTTTTTCTGTTGTGTCCATTCTGTTCTTGGGTTGTGTCTGCATCATGACTTCTAGTTTTGAAGAGGTTAGGCCAAGCCTAGATGATTTGAGCATATTAAGACTATAGTTGGCTAAGAAATTATCAATAGAGAGGCATCTTCAGAAATAAAGGGAGGAAGAAATAAGGAAAGTGATAGAAGAAAGAGAAAAATTACTTAAGAGCATTATTACTCTTAAGAAGAAAAATGAAAAGGCTTCTACCCCCTAGAATCATGTGACGTTAGATGTTTTGTTGACCTAAGAAAGCAGAAGGAATATTTCTTGAGTAACCAATAATTTGAAAGGGAAGGCCTTTTTGTTAGGCAAGTGCAAAGTTACAAAACCATACCAATTGAAAATAATGAGGATGAAGATGCTAAGTCCTTTGTTGTTGAAAAAGTCAAAGCAAAGAAAAAGGTGATTGATATTACAATAAATGAGCCTACAAGGATAACAAGTTCTCAAGTGACTATGTCAACCTCTAATATAGAAATGGAGAAGAAACTAAAAGAGAGGGAAGATTTGGGAAAGGAATTGGAAAGAGTGAAGAATGATGTTTTTATTACAAAAATGAAAAACAAGATTTATTTTATCACTAGCATCTATAATGTCCAAACAAAAATTACTCCTTACATAAGTATGTCTTCTAGTTCCATGACAAAAACTAGTACTAATAAGCCTATTACATTTGATATCCCTCCATCTTCTCAAAAAGTGGATACTAATGTTAAGGTAGTTTCAAACACTAGTACAAATAACTCATCTAGCTCTACTAGTAATATCGAGATGAGTACATAAAGAAGACCAATCCAATTAGAAGGATATAGGAAGTTGTGTTTTAATGGGACCCTTGGCTATCCAAATTCTATTGTGCAATAATTAAGAAAAAAATTGACTAAATTTTGTAGTAATAATAATATTACTTGTGAAGATCATTTGAGATGTTTGTTAGACTTGCTAAATCATTATGAAGTTGAGCATGAAAATGTTGTTATAAAATTGTTTGTACAATCACTCACTAAAGATGCAAGGGAGTGGTTTAAAATATTTTTTTGAGAGATCCATATCCTCATGGAGAGAGCTGGATTATTGTTTCAAAGAGCAGCATGGTGATAAACCAAATGCTAGTTACATATTGAATGAACTCAATAATATAAAGAAGCTCTGAAAATGAATCTATCATTGAATTTAATGCTAGATTTTAGAAGGGGATATAAATTTTTTCAAGTAATGAGGCATGATCATAAGGTGTGTCATACCACTTATTTTAATTATTTTGATGTTATGATATGATACTTGTTAAGAGATAAAGATCCAAGAGCTCTTAGAGATGCCTTTAGGGTTGTGATAAATATTGAGAGCAGTACAAGGATTTCTGGTAAGTTGGGCAATAAGAGGGATGATCCTAGATTGTTTGGGAGTATAGGAAATAAGAAATAAGACCACAAAACACTAAGAAATAAGAGGTGAGAGGTACATAAGATGGATTAAGTCCTTAATGCCATTAAAGATCTCAAAATACCCACAAATAGAAATGGCAAAGGTCCTCCCATAGGGAAACCTTAGTTCCAAGGAAATTATAATAGGAAAAGTAGACTTCACAATTACCCCTAAAATACCCAATGGGAGGATGGTAAACCTATTCTTCCTCCTCCAAAAAGTACAAATGAGAAATTCACTCCTAATCCTTTGCAAAGAGCCTCTATAAATATGATAGATAATTACTAATGGTGCATGGTGTGTGAGTTACCTCACTCAACAAAATATTGTGTTTTCACTATTTCTTTTTCTAATTCTCAACAAGAATATGATGAACAAACTAACCAAGAAGACAATATTGATGACATGGGTTGTAAAATTTGTGAATCCTATTATGATTTTATTTTTTATTGTGTTGTTTTTTATAATGATGTTATACATCAACAAGTCTTCTTAGATTAGAATAAAGTGAATGATGTAACCTACAATATGAATTTCTCAAAGGATAAAGTAGTTTGGAGAATACCTAATAAGGAGGAAATTGATGATATTACTACTAGCATGGCTATATAAGTGTAGATAAGAGCTATGATATCTAGGAATGATGGGGGTAAAGCAACTAGTGTTTTTTGTTAGGAAAATAGATCAAAAGGAGCATAAGACAAATAAACCTAAATATGGTTATGACATCAAGATCAAGAATGTGAGAAAGAAATGGGAGCCCAAGAAAGTAGATTCTTCCAAGATTCCCAAGGCCCAAAAAAAGGATGGGCAAAGGGAAGAAGGAAAATCGTCTGATTCAACTATTGAAAATAAAGAGCAGAAGATTCATGTATTAGAGTGGGGTTTCCACTGCACCAAAAGATTGATCTTTCAATGCCTAATACGACCACTCAACTTATACTATATATGGGGTGGTAAATACCTTTTCACAAATCCTAAGGGAATTGATGAACAAATTTTCAACAATCTCCCCCTCAGCGGTACCCAAAGGTCTAAGGATTTGAGCCTATGACCAAGCTCTAATACCACTTGTTAGAACTGGGTTATCATTTCACTAGAAGACCAATCTATAAATTTATGATACAACCACACCAATCAACTTATAGCACATAGGAGGTAGTTAAGCCCTTGTCACAAATCTCGAGGGGAGTACTAAATGAATTTCCAACATCATGATGCTTCTAGTATCTCTAACAAACACAACGAGAAAAAACATATCAAATAGAAACCACTCCCATCCCTCCTATTGATATGTTCTGTATGCTATTATAGATTATAGTAAAGGTGTTAGCATGAATGATGATGATGCTACTTTGTGGGAGTATCCTAAGCATTGGAGATTATTGACATGTTGCATTCATGACTATGTTTTTAATTGATGTCAAAATAGAAGTAAGTCTATGAAGAACTGGTAGACTAACAAAGAGAAATTGTAGTTGTACAAAAAAGCTTTTCTTGTCTAGTGATGTGCAATCATGGACATGTTTAGTATAGTGTCCTAATGATGTGGTTTAATTCATAATACATAATTCAAAGACATACAGAAGTTGTACCTAATTTACAGAGTAGTAAAAAAATGGAGTATTAGAAAGGCAATTCCTAATTTCTTTTGCTATCTTACATCTAGTGACAGAGGATAGTCTATTGCTAACATCACCAAGTGCACTCACCCTAGTATCACACATGCAAAGTTTTGTATAGACTGTGAGCCAACAGTGCTATTGTAATTATAATTAATTAATTATCTTATTATAATTAATTGGGAAAGCCTCAAGGTTGACTCAGAGAATTATTTTGAAGATATGCTATAAAGAAAAGATGTTTTCCTTGTTTGTAAAAATTATCCATCATTATATGAAGTTTCAAGTGCAAAAAGAAGTCGAGTGTTTGGTGAATGTGAGTAAGCAATCCAAGGAGTTATTGAATATAAGTTTTGTGATCTGGTTACAAGATCTAAAGGAGCATAAGTCTAGTTCACATGATAGAGGAAGAGGAAGGAAGTAAATTTAAATTCTATTATTCTATAAGAAATAAAACATAGATCATTTGGATAGTGGGTTTATTGGTCTTTCCCTTGAAGTTTCTTGGGTAATGGGTCCAATTGTCTTCCAAAAATCCTAATAAGGTTGGCACAACTCCTATTAGGGTTGGGATCTCCTAACAGGTATTCAAAGTCTCCTAACAAGGTCCATCCTATAAAAATGAATATTTATATTAGTACATCATCTTATGGGTACCGTCCTCATTCGGGTTTTCCCTCTTATCAATGTTTCCCTAGTTAACATATTTGGTGTTATTGTGTATGAGTATCTTGTTGCATTTTTTATTATATTACTCATATGGTTAAGTTTTTTTAAAGTTTATAATAGTGATATCAGTTGGATGACTAATTCACCCCCCTCCCCTCTCAGTTATATTGGTGGACTATATATTCTAACAAAAGACAAAGACATGGTATACGTTGGTGAATTGAAACATCACACTTTCAAATTACTCCAATGAAAACAAGATACATCTAGGGAAAGCTACTTTCCATCTACAACATATCCTTTTAGACTTTGGGCCAACTATAAGGCTAGACCCTTCTTCTACTTCAAGCTCTACAAAACCTAGGCAAGTGGACCTCAGATTCACTTATACGATACCAGTGCTAAATCATACACTTGAATCTAACAAAGAAAATAAAACCCTTAATCTTCTAACACTTATGAAAATATCCCAAACATGAAATAGCTAGTAACATGGCCTAAGAAATTGATAAGCTAAGTGAGGGCATTCTTTCAACTCTTAAATGGAAAGGGAAATGGATGATTGTAATGTTGATTTCAGAAAAACCCCAAGTATGCAGTAGTAAAAACAAGTTGATCCTATAGCTAAGCATAGTTTTACCTATTGGGAAATTCTATGAATCAAACACATAAATCTATTATACCATTAACATATTCCATACATTAAGATATCAGATCTATCTTATCACTTTGTGAATCAAATATCAATGTTCATAAACACCTCATTCTCATCAAGTATCCTTCTCAAATAACCAACAACTCTGTCAAATACATCAAGAATTTACTTGGCCCTTTCTTTGAATAGAAAAATATATTAGATATACAACCTTACAGGGATGCAAATGAGTCTAAGTTCTTTGCCCCTAAGCCACAAAATATTGCAAATAATGGATATAGGGGAAAAGAATCAAAATGAAACTAAGAGATCCTTGCTCATTTGTATTCATTTCTTTGAAACTATATATTCAGGATGCATGAAAAAAACTCATGAAACCACTAAATAGATTAGAACTATCAATATTAGCTTAACTACTAGTATTCATACAAGAGAAATATGCTGAAGAATGTGGTGGAATAACAACTTTGGATCCAACAATATGGTCTCATAGTGAAAAGTGCCCACATTACAATGAAAGAGAAAGAGAGAGATATAAGAGATGAATGAAATCTTGGATCTAATCTAGCAATGACATGTGTCCACTTAAATCTTCAATCCCTATTGTAAAACATCTCTCATCTTTCTACCCATGAAATCTAATATGATTTTCATCATTAATCTGTAACAAACTTGGTAATATCTCTTACAAATGATGGAAACCCTTGTGTTGCCAAAATACATAAAATGCTAATAAAACCTTCATTCAACTCAGTTGGAGGTAACAAAACTCACCCTTAACTACACTCATATTATCGATTATGTTCACTCATTTCACCATTTCACTAGAAATCAAATTTGAACTACCCCAACTAAATGAAACTAAAAAAGGGATACTAGAGACAAATCATCCCATAACTTGAACCAAAGGCTTCCTATGTGAAAAAAACTCCAAAAAAAGAAATTGTGTTCTCTCCTAATTTTGGTAATATATAATAGTTCTATATGCGCTTACCAGAAATGCCCAGAATGTTAAAATGAAAATCAGGCTCTTGTTATGACTTCAGACTACATTTTTATGACAAGTATTTAAAATTTCTTAAAGTTTCAACTATAGATTATAATCACTTTGATTTTAACAAGCATGTACATGAAGTTGTAGAGGAAATAATAAAATATTTATTTTTATGAATTTGGCTTTTTCCCTACAAAAATTCCATCTAAGTTAACTAAGTTTGACCATGTTCGACATTTGTCAACACAAGATTGGTCTCTCTCTATAAAATCACCTAACTCTTGCCACTGAGGTGACATGTGTCATATTGTTAATTGTCCTTATTCTACCACATGGTAGCAACATCACTAGTTGCTATGTTGCCATCCTACTCAACATGGTGCCATTTCATTATGACATAGCGATGTCATGACATGTGGCACCATGGTCCACATTAGCACCCATTCAATAGCACTATGTCACCACCATGTCATCATGCCACATTATTAGTCACCATGTCACATGACACCTCAACATGGTGCCACATCATTGCAACATAGTAATGTCACAACATGTGTCACCTTCTACCATGTCATCACCTCAGGAAGTGTCCCATATCTTGAATCCGCTACCATGTGTTAATTTTTTATTGGTCCATCTAGTGCCACATGTAACATTTTAGTTTTCTAGAGTTACATGTTGTCACTAACATCAACATCTTTTTTGGCATGTCTATTCAAAATTTCCTCCCACCTAGCCAACAACCCCATGTGAAGATATTTGCCTTTCCTTCAAAAGGCACTTGTCTTAAAGACAACTTAGAAATGTGTCTTGTGGTATTTAAATAAAATAATGGTCTTCCACCACATCAATAATGATTAATACTCTTCTTAGTTTCCCTCATATTATTGTGTATAACTCCTTTATCTTTTGGAACAATAGTGACATAGAGAGGCGCCAATCCTCCCATCACAAAGTACTTCCCTTTTTACTTCCAATTGTTCTCACTTCAAAAACACTTTCAAATGATTTATTTAGTATCAAACTCATTGCTCACATGTTTAGCCTTCAATTTATGAGTCTCTTCTAACTTGGGCAACCTTCATGTATGTTTTGCATCAAGTTGTATAGATGGTACTCTTTAGTGTATCAAAATTGAAAGGAGTGCAACCTATTATATTGGCTCCATTTCAAGTTTATAATAATAACCATGCTACATGATTTCTTACTCAAAACAAAGCGCATTGATTGGGGAAGGTATGTGGTATTACTTGAAATATATTCTTCTATTGTAGTGTTCATTGCTCCATTTTTGTTGATCAAAACTCCCTTCCTACTACCAACAAGGATTTGATTCAAATCCATGCCTACTCCTTAATAGGACTGCACTCTCCATGCTATGAGGGTTCCTCTTCCTTCTCTTGCCATGCTCGTGATTGCACACTATTAGCGTAGTCTTTCTTGTATTCTTTACTAGTTGACAAACTTGATAGGTAAAGGCATTAATGATGAAGGATATGTCTTGGAGATTCATCATTGGCTTCAAATACCCATCCAAAGAGGGTTACTACCACTCCTCACCTTTTGGTAGCTTGTTGGAATGCAAATATCAAGTTGCAGCTAAACAGATACCATCATCACATATTGGAAAAGGCTCCAAGACATCTTTATGCAATCGAGAGTCTCATGTTTTTTAATATCAGCCTTGGCATGTTGGGTGAAGAATGTCCTTTCATTTGGAGACCCCTATTTCCTCGTGATTTTCCAAAGGATTCCTATAGGGTTATGGCCAAATCAATAGATTTTAAATTGTTTTTTCAAGCAAGTGAAACTAGGTTTTGCAAATTTATAGACATCTATCTTTAGGTGACAAGAGGGAAAGAGGATAACCATATTTTTGATATATTATGCCCTCAATGACTTGGAAATTGAAAATAAATAACAAATGCATGGTTCAAAATTGGCTGTGTGTAAATACAAACCTTATTATCTCTAAAATTTATAATAAGGAAAGGTTTCTCGCCTACTCATAAACTTTATTTTTTAAAGCTTAATACATTATGGATTTCTCTAATGTCATAATCAGTTTAAAATCAAAATCTTTTGGCTATGCATTTAAGAGATTTGTGTCCTTGAGTGGAAAGAGAGCATTTTCATGCCTCCAAATTTCATCTTTCATGAGCACTTAGAATTTCCAAATTCCAAGGCCATCAAATTACAACCAAGAAATTGCATCTTAAGGGTGCAATAGGTACACCTAAATTTTTTATCTTTCTTTCCAATGCAACTACTTAATAGATTAGAGATGCAATTTCAGTCAAACTCACTTGATATATCCATTAATTTGAACCACTCGAATCAATGAACAAACTATATTTGATTTCATCACAGATATTAGAACATCACTAAAATAGTCAAATTCTTCATGATATATCATGAATAGACCCTACTCACCAATTTGATTTGCAATGATGCTCTCATATCAAAGTACTCTCTTTCCTAACATCTTATCAGTCTTATGGAATTAATTGGGCCCCAAAGTGGGTCTAGCTAAAAAAATTTCATTTTCAAACGCTTGATCCTTCAAACTGATCCATTGACATCCAATAATGATTTAAAATCAAACTTGAAAATTCAATAAAACTTTGAAACTCATTTCCACCTCTTTCTGCAAATTGTCAACTTTGTGCAAAGTGGTCT
The DNA here is from genome assembly GCA_028749045.1 of Cupressus sempervirens. Lineage (NCBI taxonomy): Eukaryota > Viridiplantae > Streptophyta > Pinopsida > Cupressales > Cupressaceae > Cupressus > Cupressus sempervirens. Next base: position 731,975,779 of record CM053786.1, read on the forward strand.
TCTGACTAGCTTAAAAACTAACAAAAACACCTAACTAGGCTCTAAAAATAGACATATTGATTCTTTGGTCCACATTCTTGCACCCTTTTTGATCTTGTGTCATGATGACACCTTGGTCAAAAGATATTGATTGTCAAAGTTGCCTCCTCAAAATTGCCTACAAGAAAATATGTTAGAAAACCATAAAACACATTCAAATGTGGCTTTGAAATTAGGTCAAACTAACACTTCAAGGCACAAAAATTGAAGCATTAGTTCATTTTCATGTGGAGGGTATAAATTTAGGATTTTGGCTAATGAAAAATAATTAGGCATATTTGGTGAGTGGTCAAAGTGGGCTACTTGGATTTGTAGAATTGGAAACACTAGCAGAAAAGAGACTTTCACAAATGAAATGGACTTGGAAAATTGTACAGACGGATTTGTCAAGACTTGTAAATTGGCACACTTCAAGTATTTTTAGAGAAAAACAAAATGGTATAATCCATTCAATCTCACCTATCATGGATTCAAAGATATGAGATCCCAAATAGGGGTACCGACCAATCTGCACTTTATGACACTAGTAAAACTTTACAAATTGCAAATGGAATCACATTCGAAAACTGATCAAAAAGATTCGTCATAAGCTCAAAATTGAAACATAACAATTCTCTAACCTCTAGAATATAATGAAAAAGTATTTTTATCATTTTGTTCAAATGGTTCAAATTTATAACTAGTCAACCAGGGCCACACAGAATTCTGAACAATTTACATTATGATGACAAGAATAAATAACCAGCTTTGAAGGATTCAAAACCTAATCAAAACATATCAAAATGACTCAAAATATGAGACATATGTTCTTTGATATAGATTTTCACACTTTAAAAGTGGTGAGTCTTGAAACATAATTGGGTGCAAGATATTCAATTGCAAACGAGGCCTCCTATTATTGTTTGACACTTTGGCAAAAATCTAGATTTGGACATTGCTCAAAATGAAACTTCACAGAATGACTCAAAATGGAAATTTATCTTCATGGGATGAGTATAGATGTTGAATTCAAGGTGCTATAAATATTAAAAATATTTTAGGCATCAAAAAGATAGCTAGTTACACATGCATTAAATGTGTTTTAAACAGCTCAAAAGCTTGGAATGGTACTCAAATCGGTAAGGCAATTTTGAGTCCCAATAGTATGTAGACTAAAGAAAGATCAATATGATTTGAAGCAAGCACCGAGAACCTAGTTTGCAAGGTTGGATAGCTATTTGGAAAAGCTTGGATTTTCTAAAGGTACAACAGATAGTAACTTGTATTTGAAAGAAATTTAGAATGGTTTGCTAATAATAGTAATATTTGTTGATGACATCATATTTGGAGGAAATGATGAAGAAAGTGATAAGTTTGTTGAAGAAATGAAGAATGAGTTTGAAATGAACATGATAGGAGAAATGAAAATTTTCCTAAGATTGCAAGTTATGCAAAATAGTGATGGAATTTTCATTTCACAAGCTAAGTACTTGAAGGATTTGGATTGGAAAGTTGCAAGCTTATTGGCATACCTATGATAATTGGTCACAAGTTATCTAGTAAGGATGAGACACCCATAGTTGAGAAGAAGAGGAATTATAGATCTATGATTGGAGGTTTGTAATATTTGACTTAAACCATGCCAGATATAGAAAATATAGTCAGGATTGTAGCTAGATTTCAATCTATCCTAAGGAATATCATTATGAAACTATAAAGAAGATATTTAGATATTTGAAAGAAACATCTAACTATGGAATTTGGTATGATAGATCAAGTCATTTTACTCTATCTCTAGATATTGATATGGATTAGGTAGGTAGTATGGATGACAGAAAGAGAACCATTGTTGGAGAATTTTTTCTTGGAGGAAGATTGGTTTCTTGGCTAACTAAGAAACAAGATTTTATTTCTCACAATATAGCTGAGGAAAATTATGTTGCAGCAACAAATAACTATAACCATGCAATGTGGATGAAATAGATGTTGAAGGATATTAGGATTGAGTTTGTAGGACCTATTATCATTTACTATGGTAATACAAGTACAATGAGTATGTGTAAGAATATTTTATCACATTTTAAGTCTAAGCATATGTCTATTAAGTATCATGGGTTGAGAGAGAAGGAAACACAAAAAGAGATCAAATTAGAGTATGTTAGCACTAAAGATTAGATTGTAGATATCTTTACAAAGCCTTTACCTAAAGATACATTTGAGTAGTTGAGAGGTATTCTTGGGGTTATGCCCCTGCCTACTTCTGAGTATATTGTGTAGTAAGTGCATTAGTCTAGTAGTACAGAGCACTATTGTTAGATTGGACTGAATGTTGATGCTTCCTATATGGGGGAGTTTCTATAATAAGTTGAGTAATTGAGGACTCTTTGTATTTGGTCTTGAGTAGTGTCTTTGGGCACTTGAGCTAGCTGAAGACTTAGAGTAGTAAATTCACATAATGTGGACTTTTTGATTGATGTCAATGGAGGAGAGAATATGAATAGAACTGTTGGATAAAATTGTTCAATTCTAAGTTGTCTTTGACATTACACGAATTTCATATCAGTTATCAAATAGAGTCTACTGAGCTCAGCTAGTCTGCGAAGAAAATTACAGAGTCTATCAAGCATTCCTAAAAATTACTCTATGGAAATAGTTTCTACCAAGCTCACTTAGGTGTCGAAGGTTTCTATGGAAAAAGTTAGTTTCTACTGAGCTCACAAGGTCAGCAAAGGAAATTCAATGTTTACTGAGTTCACTCAGTCTCCAAAGGATTTTAAAAATTCATAGTGTTTATTGAGATTCAGTTGGTTAACACTGGAAATCATTTATGAAACAGTTTCTACCAAGGAGGGTTGCCAATGAAGGATTTCACTATTTTGGAAAATAAAGTTTCATTGTTTCATGTAATGAATGTAGTCGAACTGATGTAATGATCATTGGTAATTGTAACCCTTAAATGAGCTGACTAGATAATTTGTAAGGTATAAATAAAAGGTGAAATTGAGAAATCAAGTGTATGATGGATGGATGAATGAGTGAGCATGCAAGTGTATTGATTATGAAGAAGAAGGTGTGAGAAATTCTTGAAGAAGGATCAGATATCCTTGAGGAGAAGCAAAGTTGTATTCGATCAGTGAGGATCTAGAGAAGTAGAACAAAGATCTGTATCAATAAATTTTAGTTGCATCTCATTAAGGTCACTTCATTGTTACTTTATCATCATTGTAGCAATGATTTCCAAATCTCTTAATAGAGTTGGTTTATAGCCACTTTCTAAATCCTCTAACAAGGTGGACAGTTCTACTAAATTGTTCTAAAGTCCTCTAGCAAGGCCACTCCTACTAGGGTGATTAAATCCTTTAAAAAGGTCACACCTCATAGTGCATTTTGTAACCTTTAACAAGATTGGCTCCTAATAGAGCTCACTTTACAAGAGTGAAAATCAGTACCTAGTTACTTGGTGCTTTTTCTCATATTGGGTTTCCATGTAAAATCTGGTGTATCTTGTATTCATGTTATCTCTTTTATGTATGCATGTTAAATCTTTGTGAATGCTTAAAGATTAGTAATAACTCAATAGTACATCTACCGAGTTACAACAATTTTCTATGTGGCTACCGAGTAACAACAGTAACTGGTTTTTAAGACATCTAAGGGATCTGTGGATTTTTTTTTGTAGTAACTAATTCATCCCCCCCACCCCCCTCTTAGTTACTCCATCTATATTTCCAACAATTGGTATCAGAGCTTTTTGTGCTTGCAGGAAGGATTTCACAGATCTAAGCTAAAGATCAGGATGTCTTACAAGAGAGAAATTCCAAGGCTTAACAAGGATAACTTTTCAGCATGGCAAGGTCTCATGAGACTCCATCGGGCTTCCATTAGAGATATAGGATTGAAATATCTTGATGAAGAATATGTGACTCCTTCTGGTACACTATTTGTCAATGACATTGCTAAGAAGAAGACTCATAATACCATTATGATAGACATTGCATTTGCCCTAAGCTATGAAGAATTTGATGATATCAAGGACTGCAAAACTGTATTTGAAATGTGGAACAAGCTTAAAGAAATCTATGGAGATGAAAGTAATGTGAGAAGAGCCAAAGTAGAAATTCTAAGAGGAAAATTTGATCAGATGAGGATGAGAGAGGATGAGAACATTGCCAAGTATGTTGAAAGAGTCAAAGCAAGCATCAGTGCAATCAAAGCTTTTGGAGGAGATATCAAAGAGGAAACAATTGTAAGTAAAGTTCTTAGAACATTTCTTCCCTTTTATGCAATTAGAGTTCTTACAATTTAGGAAAGAAGATGTGAATCAAATCATAAGATAAATCTAGAGGCTATAGTAGGAAGATTGACTGCATTTGAGCTAGATAACTATGATAACTATGTTCTAGCTTCCAAAAACATTGAATCAGCATTTGAAGACAAGATTTCACTCAAAGAAAAGGGCAAGAAGATAAAGAAATCTCAATTAGAAAGTGAAGAAGAATCAGAACAGAGTTCTAACAGTGATCTTGAGGTGATTGAAGCTCTACTAGCAAGGTAATATTCTAGAGGCAAAGGAAAATACAAAGGTGAAGTTCCTTTGATCTATTGTTCATGTGAGGAAATTGGTCATATTGTTGCTAGGTGCCCAAAGAAGAAAAACAAGGATGAGAAGAAAGGTCACAAGTGCAATGGCAAGAAAGACTTAAAATCATTCAAGTACAAAGGTAAGAAAACATGTTTCATGGCTAAAGAGTCTAAGGATTCTAACAATAGTGAAGATGAGATTGTTTACATTGTTGTGAAAGATGAATCTAATAATGATGAGGAAGATAAGATGGCACTTATCTCTCATGTGAGTAAAAATGATACATCGATCATAGACAGTGGTTGCTCTCATCATATGACTAGTTAAAAAATTAAGTTTGAACAAATTGAAGACTATTATGGTGGCAGTGTGAGATTTGGTAATAATGAACCTTGTTGCACAAAAGGAAGAGGAAGAATTTCACTAACAAAAGAGCTTGTATATGATAATGCCTATTGGGTTGAAGGTCTATAATACAATTTGTTGAGTGTGGCATAGCTAATCAATATTGGATTCAAAGTGGAATTCATGCATGGAAAAGCAAGACTTTCGAATGACAAAGGAAAGTTGATTGGATCAGGTATACAAACTAAAGGTAAGTTGTTTTATCTTGAACTTGGTGAATGTTCATATTTTATTGCTCAAGATGAAGAAAGTTGGTTATGGCACATAAGGTTATGTCATGTGAATTTTGATAACCTAGTGAAAATAAGCAAATTCAAGAAAGAAAGAGGCATTCCTAGTATAAAGAAACTTGAGGTTGTTCTATGCAAGAATTGTTAGATTGGTAAGATGGGAAAGACTAGCTTTAAAATTAAGAATTATCATTCTAAGAAATTTTGGAAACTATGCATACTTATTTGTGTGGACCAATTGGAATTGAGAGTTATACTGGAGAAAAGTTCTTCATTCTTTTTGTTGATGATTACTCTAGAATGATTACTATAATTTATTTGAGAGAGAAATCAAAAGCATTTGAGATGTTCAAATGGTATTTGGTTAGAGTAGAGAAAGAAAAAGGGAAAAGACTGAAATGCTTGAGGTCAAACAGAGGTGGTGAATTCATCTCCCATGAGTTCAATAACTTTTGCATTGAAAGGGGAATCAAAAGATAGGTATTAGCACCTAGAACTCCCAAGCATAATGGAATAGCTGAAAGAAGGAATAGAACTATCATGGAATATGAAAGAACATTAATGATTGAAAAGAACATTGCTACCCAATACTGGAAGGAAGCTATCAGCACTACAGTTCATAACTTGAACCAAGTATAGTTGAAGAAGGACTCATTCAAAACCCCCTATGAGTTATGGTATGGCTATAAACCCAATATAAGTTACATAATTGTCATATCAGTTATCAAATAGAGTCTACCGAGCTTAGTTGGTCAACAAAGAAAATTACAAATTCTACCGAGCGTTCCTAAAATTTACTCTATGGAAATAGTTTCTACCGAGCTCACTCGGGCGTCGAAGGTTTCTATTGTAGAAGTTAGTTTCTACCAAGCTCACAAGGTCAACAAAGGAAATTTAATGTTTACTGAGTTCACTCAGTCTCCAAAGGATTTTGCAAGTTTGCAATGTTTACCAAGCTTCAATTGGTTAACACAAGAAATCATTTCTAGAACAGTGTCTATTGAGTAGGGTCAGCCATTGAAGGATTTTATTATTTTTGAAAATAAAGTTTAATTGTTTCATGTAATGAATGTAGCTGACTCATGTAATGATTATTGGTAATTGTAACTTATAAATGAGCCGACTGGATAATTTGTAAGGTCTAAATAAAAGGTGAAGTTGTGAATTCAAATGTATGAATGGATGGATAAATGAGAGAGCATGCAAGTGTATTTATTATGAAGAAGAAGGTGTAAGTGAATTTTGAAGAAGGGTCAAATATCCTTGAGGAGTAGCAAAGTTGTATTTGATCAGTGAGGATCTAGTGAAGCAAAACAAATGTCTATATTAGTAAAGTTCAGTTGCATCTCATTCAAGTCACTTCATTGTTACTTTCTCACCATTGTAGCAGTGATTTCCAAATCTCTTAACAAAGTTGGTTTAACAGCCATTTTGTAAATCCTCTAACAAGGTGGACAATTCTATTGAATTGTTCTAAAGTCCTCTTGTAAGGCCACTCCTAGGAGGGTGATTAAATCCTTTAACAAGGCACACCTCATAGTGTTTTTTGTAACCTTTAATAGGGTTGGCTCCTAATAGGCCTCACTTCAGAAGAGTGAAAATTGGTAGCTAGTCACTTGGTGATTTTTCCCATATTGGGTTTCAACGTTAAATTTGGTGTCTCTTGTGTTCATGTTATCTCTTTTATGCATGCATGTTAAATCTTTGTAAATGCTTAAAGATTAGTAATAAATTGATAGTACATATACCAAGTTACAAAAATTTTCTATGTAGCTATCGAGTAACAACAGTAACTAGTTTTTAGGACATCTAAGGGATTTGTGGATTTGGTTTTGTGGTAACTGATTCACCCCCACCCCCCCATCCCTCTCAGTTACTCCATCTATATTTCCAACAAGAACATCTCCTAAGTAAAGAATAAGGAGGAGTATGTCTATGGGGGAGATATGTATTGTGAGTTGTCTACTGTGAACAATTTTCATAAATCCCAAATAATAAGAAGAACAGTGCAATGTTCTAGAGGCTTTTAGATTTGATTAATGAACAGGATTTGAGAATATGATAATAGCAGCAACAACAATGTATTGATTTGGTATTCTTGGAAATTAGATGTTTTCATCTATGTTGCCATCAATTCCAAAGGGGGATACTTTTAAAATGAATTTTGGTGATTCTACTTTGGTAGAGTATCCTAAGTATTGAAGAGTACTGACATGTTTTATTCATGACTGTGTGTGTCATTGATGTCAATATACCAATAAGTCTGTGAAGAACTAGTAGAGTAATAGGGAAATATTTTAGTTGTATGGACAAGGTTTTTCTTGTTTGGTGATGCACACTCATGGACATGTTTAGTATAGTGTCTAGATGATGTAATTCAATGTGCAAGAACTAAGTCAAAGATGTACAAAAGTTGTACCTTATTTACAGAGATGAGTACCAAAACATAGTATTGGAAAAGTAGTTCCTGATGTTTATTCATTATCTTACATATGAGATGTAACAAAGAGATGTGTAGTCAATTTGTGATAGATGGTAGTCTATTGGTGATTTCAACAAGTGTGCAAGCCTTAGTATCACACATGTGAAGTTTTGTATAGACTATGAGTTGACAGTGCTATTGTAATTGTAATTAATTAATTATGTTATTATAATTAACTAGGAAAGCCTAAAGGTCAACTCAAGGAATTATTTTGAAGATATGGTATAAAGGAAAGATGTTATCTTTGTTTATAAAAATTATCCATCATTGAATGAAGTGTGAAGAGGAGAAGAGTGTTTGGTGAATGTGAATAAGTGATCCAAGGGATTATTGGATGTAAGTTTTTTAATATGGTTATAAGATCTAAAAGAGTGGAAGTTTCATTGATAGGATAGAGGAAGAGGAAGGAAGTATATTTCAATTCTATTATTCTACAAGGAATAATATAGAGATCATTTGGATAGATGTTTCATTAGTTTTTCCTATGAAGTTGTTTGTGCAATGGGTCTAACTATCTTCCACAATTCCTAATAGGGTTGGCACAACTCCTAATAGGTTTGGGATCTCCTAACAATGACTAATATGTAGAAAATGTTATTATAGACTCCCAACATATTCCATCCTCTAATAGGGAATATTTATATTATTACATCATCTTGTGAGTACCATCCCCATCAAGGTTTTCTCTCTAATCAAGGGTTTCCATAGTTAACATATTTGGTGTTATTGTGTATGAGTATCTTATTGTGGTTTCTTATTATGTTACTCATATGGTTAAGTTTGTTTAAAGCTGATAATTGTGATATTAGTTGGATAATTAATACAACCCCCCCCCTCCCCCTCACCCACCCCCCAAATTATATAGGTGGACTAAAATTGTAATTCAAGAGAGTCATCTAAGGAAAATAAATGACCTATAGAAATGGAGGGTGTAGTATCTCAAATTTCACCAATGTTTTTATATGATTTAGTAAATAAATACTTGGGAAATATAGATCTATTTTTCTTAAGCATTATTGTAAATAGAAAGACATTGAAGAACTATATGATAAACTCTAGTGCATCAAATATGATAATATCTTTTAAGCTTATGGAGAAGTTAGGATTGAAGGTAGGCACTGCTCAAGGTAGATTTTGTGCTATGGACCAAAGAGAGGTTACTGTCATAGGGACAATAAGTGCATTACCTTATAGATTTTCTTCTTATCTTAGTAAATAGTTCACTATGATTGTTCTAGTTGTGGACATTTAACAACAATATGGTATGTTCTATATAGAAAATAGAGTGTAGTAATGGGTGAAACTCGTCAAGGTGACCTATGTCACACAACCTTTTGGATTGATGATAAATTGGTTCAAATAAATAGAGAACCAAATATTATTTATATGATTGAGCAAAAATTTGATGATGAGATGACATATTTTGTGGACACTAATATCAACTCATTTAGGGTTGAGGTTTTAGTTTAAGTGAAAGAATATGCTAAATTTATTAGTGTGGCAGAAGTTGAGTTAAAATTAGACAAAGGGGGATTTATGGACCATGAGTTTTGATCGTGCATGTTGCAAGGATGGATCTGGAGAAGGTATTATTTTGATATCCCTTGTTCGAGTTAATTATAAATTTTCTTTCACTTTTAGTTTCCCATGCACAAATAATGTTGTAGAGTATGAAGCTTAGTTATTAGGATTGATATTATCATAGAAGCATGGAATTAAGTTTTTTTTGTAATTGAAGACTCTAAACTAGTTGTCTCTCAAGTAAAATTTGTCTATGTCTCAAAGAATAAAATATTAAGGCATTATAGAAATGTTGTATGAGACATGATAGAAAATTTTGATGCATTTGGGATATCTTGTGTGGAAAGAGGAAATAAAAAAATTACTGATTTATTAGCAAATGTTTCCTTAAAGCTTGATGATAATAGATTTGTTGGCCTATCAAAGGTAGAGGTACAAACTAGGCCATCTATCCCTGACAACATAAAGAATTGGCAAGTTTTTGAAGATGGCAAAGACATCTTGAGGTTCTTAAATTGTGAAGACCAATTTTGGAGTCAAGAAATTGATTGTGTTGCTCTGGTTGAAATAGTACAAGGTAAGGATACCATCTTTGGGAAAGAATTGGTTCAGTGGAAAATAAATAAGATTCCCCAAGGGTTGGCAGTATTAGAAATAATTTTTTATATTCATGATAGATCTAAGTTGAATATTAAAGAGGATGATCCTAAGGAGTTAGAGGAGATAAATCTTGGAACTAAGAATGCACTAAAGAAGATATACATTGGTAAGAGATTATCTCCTAGAACAAGAAAAGATTTGATAGATTTGTTAAGAAAATATAGGGATGTATTTTCTTGGTCCTTTGTTGACTTGAAGGCCTATAGGGAAGATCTATTTCGGCATGAAATCTCATGCAAGGAATGTGCTAAACCATTTAGGTAAAAGAAAACTCCTATAAACCCAACCTTAGGACCAAAAATGCAAGAGGACCTAATGAAGCTAAGGGATGTTGGAATTATCAAGACAATAAGGCACTCTTCTTCGGTATCAAATCTTGCTACTATTAGAAAGAAAAATAGAGATATAAGGTTATGTGTTGACTTCATAAATTTAAATATATATTCATTAAAGGAAAATTATGGCCTACCAAATATGGAGGCTATGATATAAAGGGTCACTAGATCAAATTTAATGCCCATGGTGGATGGTTTCTCTAGATATAACTAGGTGGTTGTGAAAGAATTAGAAGAATACAAAACTGCATTTACAACACCATGGGTGTAATGCCTGCTTGGAGATCCTTGGAACAAGTATTCAATTCAAGAAAATATATTTTTATTTTTAAAAGTATGAATACACATGACAACATCATACAGGGATCACAAAGATCACAATGCAAGACTTCACAAACAGTCTGAGCAACCAACAAATCTCTAGATGCCACTACCAAACATAAACAACAAACCATAGAGGAATGTAAACAATCCCAAATCTGAAAACATATTGAATTTGAAATGAAATTCCAAGGAATTTGAGAACACTAAAGAGGATAATCAAAAATCTTGTAAAAAACTTCCAGTCAAACTTAAAAGTGCCCACTTTTTGCCTAGATAGGTTTTTCCAAAACCCAAGTGATACTTTAAATTAGCATGGTATGATACTTTCTAGTATAATATGACCTTTCTAAAGAAGGCTTGCAATACAATTAGGGTTTGGGTGATACTTCTCATCAAGGCATGTGATACAACAACAATGTCGTATGACCTTTCTCCAAGAGACATGCAATACAATAGACTGTCACACAACAGAGTTTACAATGGCATGCGATACTTTGTAGTATAGCATGATTCTTCACCTTTTGATGTGTGATACTTTAAACTATTTCCCAATGCTAAAGCATGGCTGCCTAGAGAAAGAAAGAATTACTCTGAGTGCCAAAACAAGGGATAAAACATAAAAACATACCTCCACACCAGGGAGTACTAGATCCATATAGATCGACGAATGAACACTCAAGTGCATAAACAATAAGATACCATGAACAAGAAAGAGGAACATCTATTCATCTAAACCAGAGTAGCAAAAAGGACCTACTAAATCCAACATCACAGTGTATAAAAGAAACATTGGAATGTATAGAAAAAGCATCGTAATAATTGAACAACCAAACTAAGTACATAGTTTCTTCCAACTATTAATAGCACTCTAAAACCATCACAGGTCCTAGCTATCCCCCATGCATAACATCCCAAACTACTAACTAGATCATCAATGCTACCTTATGAGGTCATCACTAAATTGTGCTACAACATAAGAATAAGGAAATCTAACATTCTAAACCAATAAGCAATAGATACACCAACAAAACAATTCACATTATCTAATCATATGCTAAAAATCATAATATAGGAATGTGTCAATAAACTACCATCATCTAAACATGATATCCAAGCATTCCAATGAAAGCATAAATCACAAGAAAGCATACTCTAGAACCCAAAGTATCGAGTGAACACATCCATCAATGGTCACACTAGGACAAAAGACTATCTTTGTTCACTAGTCTCTGGCAGTGGTATAGGTAGCTACACCTCCTGGCCACATGGAACCCGTAGGTCCACTCCCATTGTACTGATGGAGATAATGATCCAACCACAAAACACAAAAATCATAATGTCCATGGCTAACACACATGCCAGACAATATGATGGCTAAAACAAAGAACATAGACATTGCATAAACTATAGGTCCTAGTCAGACACTCAATGGGATACTAAGTAGGGGCTAACATCATGGAGAGTCACTTTTCATCAACAAGCCCAAGCTAGTATTGGCAGCTTAGACTTCCCAATGGAAGGAGCACATCTTGAACCTTTTTATTATCTTAAGTTTTATTATTGCTGACACATTTTATTTAGTTATCACTTACTTAAAAATTCCTCTACCAACCTCTGGCACCATGATCAATAGGCTGCAAGATAGAAGCCCCCTCCATATGCTACCTTAACCTACCCATGCTCATCCAATGATGAGTGCCCATATGCATGCATATTCCCAACCCAACCCCAAATTATCATAACTCACAAAAATACCACAGAAGAATGAGCCTCACAAGTCACCCAAAAAATGTACACACACGTACTTGTGTGTGGTGCACCACCATCATGAAGATCATATCACAAGGACTAGATTAGAATACAAGAAAAATATCACTCAACCAAAAACAAACACTGGAGGATGGATTTTATACAAATTCCAAAGAACAATAAAAGCATACATCATGAAATCACTCAACCAGCCTCAATCTAGGAGTATGGATTCTACATGAATCCCAATGATTCAACAAGATCAAACATCATGAACTCACTCAACTAGTCTTAATCCAGGAGTATTAATTCTTGATGAATCCTAGTGTCCATGAAACAAAAGCAAACGTCCAAAAGAAATAATAACACTAGATGAAAAATCACTCGACTGAACACAACATTCAGAATATGGATGTAGAATGCATCCAAATGCAAACATACAATGGGCTGACTGACATTCAAATGGATGATCCTGGTCATGACCAAACTTATGCCAAGAAAACTTGAGAAAATAGGGCAATACATAAAACAAGGTAAAAAAACCCAAAAACTAAAAAACTTCAAAATTAAAATCCATTTGGTCTTTGGACATAGAAACCCTGAAAATCCCATAAAATTTGAATTTGAACACCATATGCAAAAATAGCTAGCATAAAAGCATGAATCCCTAAACCCTCATCCAAAAAATAAGGAAAATATACATACCTGACAAACTAGATAGAACCAAAAAATAAAAATAGAGAGAAACACTAGTTCTCAACCTCCTTACAAATTTCTACTAAAAATAGAAGCTAAAACAAAGCACAAATAATAAAATGGAAGAGCCCTACCTCATAGCCAAAAGGGAAAAATTGCAATCTAAGCCAGAAAAATTAAAATACCATAGCAATGGAAAACAATTGTGGCAATCCAAGGTCTCCCCAAGCTGGATCTAACAAGACCAACCTTGTGACAATGCTACACTCGTAGCTCCCACAATGAACAAAATAGTAAATCATCATGGAGAGGATTTTGGGTTTTACTCTCAAACATTCTAATTCAAAAGTGAGAAGTGAGGAATTAAATTCTTTTCTGGATACTTATTTAGTCTTCAAGTGAATAATTGATTAGGGAAAATAACCAACCAACCTAGTTAAACCCTAAATTGACCCAAACAATAAAAGGTTACTCCTAGTAATAGGAATTCATCTATGGAAAACCTGCCAGAATGTAAATTCAATAAAATTAAAAGCCCAAAAACCTAAAAACATAGAAGTTTCCTTAATAATGTGCACGATGATGCAAACCTCTAAATTCATAGATATGCTCATTGGCCTAATCACATAATACAAATGAGTTTGGATTTAATAATCACTAAAAGGATTAATTAAATAACAAAAATAAGGATACATCAACCATATAGGAATGATATTGGTAAAATATTAAAAATTAAATCACTAACTCCATGTGCCACTACCAAGGATATAAATCTTGCACACTAAACAACACAATCAAGTGCAATTGCATATAATAACATAGACGAAGAAATAAATGCATTAAATCACCTAATTTAACCATTTATTCAATTATACCAAAATACTCCATTTACGTCACTCTCATTTGCATAAAGCATAACAACGTAGGAATGAAGTAAATAATCATAGCAATAAATCCATCACATAACATAATCAAAGATATTTAAAACTATTGGATAACTCAAAATTGTCATAAAACACACTATGATCTCAAAATGGCATCATCATGCAATATGAGAAACTAAATAGCATAGTAATCTAACATGTATGATACTGAATCAAAGTATAACTTCTAACCCTCAAGTCATCTCAAACGTAAAACATAACAAGAGTACCAAATATCTCTCAGATAAAAATATAACAAGGTAAATATCTAGAACACATAACCAATGAATTCAACATAGGCAATCCCTTTCTAATTATTTAAGCATTTAATAATATTAGTTTACACAACATAAAAAGGCACTTAAAAAACATAAATAAACATAGTCATAAACATCACTAACCACTACAACAGGAACCTAGTCTAGTGTAGTATAGTAATATTACATAGTGCAATCTCTACATGCATCTCATGGTAAACACGGAACAACATAATGATACCACACTGATTCTGGTAACCACTAGCACAAACCTCAGTGAACCATAAATCACATCATAATCTCATTAATCAGCCATAAGCATAATCAAAGAAATTGATATAGCAACATAAATCAAATCACCTCAAGGATGTAAACCACTCATGGTCTCAATCACAATCTCTTGACAACAAAAGATCAACAAGGTTGCATCCATCCTTATGACTTACAGATATCAAATGGGAGAGGCACTACAATGGGGGACATATGTTTATAGTAGAATGCCATTTGGTTTAACTAATGTTGATGCTACTTTCCAAAGATTCATTGATGTGGTAATTGCAAATTTTATTGACAAGTTCCTAGTGGTGTATCAAGATGATTTGATAGCATACTTAAAAATGGAAAATGATCATTGTTTGCATTTTGAAGAGGTGTTTGCTAGAGCCTTCGAATTTGGTATTTCATTGAATCCAAAGAAATATGATTTTGGGGTGATAGAAGGTAAGATCTTAGGGCATCTTGTTGGAAAAGGAGGAGTGAGAATAGAACCTAAAAGGGTAGATGAAATTGATAAGATTTACAAGCCTAAAAATGTAAAGGACACTCAATCTTTCTTTGGGCATATTAACTTTTTGAGATGGTTTTTTTTACTAATTTTGCATGGGTAAGTAGAAATATCTCTAAGATGGTTAAGAAGGGTTCTAAAATTAAATGGGAAGGTGAGCCAACTAGTGTTTTCCAAAAAATAAAGCAACCAACTAAGGATGCCTCTTTCTTGAGAGCCCTTGATTATGCAAAATCCATGCATATTTTCTCATTTTCTTCCTTTCATATTGTTGCAAAAATCCTATTATTCATGGCTCTTAGTTTCAATATATTATTTTACAAAGTGAGTTGAAGTAATCCCCACCAAAAGAGAAACTAGAAAAGTAGTGATGGATTTTATCCAAAATAGCATTATCATCATATTCGGTTGTATAGAAATGATTATCACTAGTAATGCTATGTGTTTTAGATCAAAAGAATATGAAAAGTTTTGCATGAAGTATAGAAATACATGATCTAAATCATCCCCATATCATCCTCAAGGGAATGAGCAGGAAGAATCTAGTAACAAAATATTGCTAAAAATCATCAAGATGATTTTGGATAAAAACAAGTGTCTGATTCTAAGTTTCCCTTAGCGGTATGGGTTGATAGAGTAATAGTGAAGAAAGCCATAGATTGTACAACTTATAACTTAGTTTATGGAATACAAGTCAGACTACCACAAAAAAACCTCAATGTTATGTATAAATTTATTCAAGAATATAATGGTGTTATAAAAGATGAAATACAACAAAGAATGGATTACATTTACAACTAGATGAAACTAGAAGAGAATCTTCTATAAGAAATTCAAAATTGCAACTACAAGTGAGACATCTATATGATGAAAGGATATCAAAAAGGAATTTTGAATTAGAATAATTAATATTACTTTGGAATGCTAGAATGGAGGATAAAGGAAAACATGGAAAATTTGATTCCATTTTCCACGGTCCATATCTGATTCATGAAAAATGGGGACAAGATTAGTATTTCATAAGAGAGCTATTAGGAGATATTCTAGAATTGCCAGATCATGGAAATTTTTTTAAGTACTTCTTCTAAAGGTACTTTATTTTCCATGAATAGTAGTCTAAGGTCTTCTATACATATGTAAATATCATACATTTTGTATTTGTGTTATGTTCTTCCTCTGATTTGATTAGGTGTTTCTCTCTAAGTAAGTTGTTATTTTGTCAAGTATGTGGTCTTCTCTTCCAAAAATGTTGAATTCTTACATGGATACAAGATATTCATTATCCCCAAATAAAGCCACCATTGGCCTATTTTTTCCTCAGTTATAATTTTAAGGGTTCATGATGAAAATTTAGGTTGAATAGGAAAAATTAGAGTTTACATGTCAAATATTACAAATTTCTTGCTAGAAAAATTTCTAACTTTGTGTTGCTATGCTTTTCCTTTTATTCCCTTTCCATGTTTTAAAATGCTAAGTCAAGTGTTCACAAATGAAGTGTTGTGTTCAAGGATTTGAAGTTAAAGCCTAAAAATGATCAAAACATGCAATCATGGGGATGAATGTGAAATTTCTCTACTAGGGTTTTTTATGTTGTATAGCATTTTTTCAGATTTCACTTATGCTTCTATCATACCACAATTATTGTGGCACTACTACATTTGACCTCATTTTTCGACCAAAATTTTTGACCATCAATTAAAAAGGTTTAGATTGGTCGGATTGTAGAAGAAATTTTTTCTCTTTTTTCAAAATCTAACCCGTGTTGGTCAAAATTTTGACCAACACGGACTTTCACTTTAAAGTGAAAATTCAAATCTAACTTGTGTTGGTCAAAATTTTGACCAACACAGGCTTTCACTTTAAAATGAAAATTCATTTGATCAAGCGTGCGAAGGAGTAGGAGGATGGTTAAAGGTTTAAGTTTTAATTTGTGATACTGAGACCAGACACACAGTAAGAAATGGAGTGCAGACCTATAGATCACACTTCAATCCAAGATCAAATATCTCCAACAACAAATCCAGAGGAATCAATAGCAGAAGCAGAAGAAAAATCATCCCATATCAATCACATTCACCCTGTGCCTATGGAGGAATGCATAGCGGCTCGAAGAAGATCATGTTTGAATTCTCCCCGCTCGCAAATTACAGGCCCATTAGAGTGCCCACCCTCTTGACACCCCCCAATACGCAGGTTGTTATATCTGCCCCAGTTTCGCAAGCAGTAAAAGTTCCACCCTTATTACCTCCCTATGCCTTTAAAGTCCTGGTTAAAAGAATCTCAAACCCTACAGACATAGAACACTTCAATACTCTCGATTCTGGGAAAACCATCCTAGGGTTTGTAGTCTACCTTTTCCCCCAACGCATACAATCTCTGAAGACTTTTGAGGTAAGTCCCTTCACATTTTATTTCAATTTGTTTAACTTGAATCTTGGCATGGTACAAGTCTGATTTTTCCCTACATTTACCACATCCTAAATGGTGAAATTTTTTCTCCCCATCCATGAAGATCTTCTAGTCTTAAAAATGTAGAGATTTTTCCATTTTTGCTTGTCATTTTTTGAATATTTGGCTTCTTTGACTCTCAAATCACAATGATCACTGCCATTAAATGGACTTCACAATGAGGTAAATCATAATGAGCAATATACAGATTCCCTGCTAATGTACTAAATGTGAGAAGTGGACAAATTCTTTGAAAATGATGACTTGTTAGGAAAAATAGTAAATAAATCAATGGAGAATTGTGATGAATGTTACGAACTATACATTTCTTCCATTTTAGAAATCATAAATGACATAGTCACAAATGAAAGCATTAAGAAAGCATCAAGACAAACCTGATAAACAAGAAAATGGTAATAATGAAATATGACGTCATGATATACTATTGCTACTATTAGAAATAAATAATCACAAAAATTACCATCATATCCATCTATGTCGTCTGCCTTTGGAATTCTTGCATCACCTTAGCCTACTCGCCACAAGCTCTTAGCACTTGATGCTATCTTCAATTTTGATGATTTGAAATTATTTTCCAAGATGTAAGGAACCCAAAATTATCTATTTGTTTTATGAAGTTTAAAATTTAAAACAATTGAAGAATCCCGAATGTACCATTACAAAGATCTTTAACAATGTTTCATTCATGACCAAGTAATCACCATTGAAGTTCATGTTTACTGGAAGGCTTTCTCTTTAAAATTCAACTTTGGAAGTTAAAAATATTAAATTTTTTATATTTCAAACTTGATAGCAAATCATCTAATTGCACCACTTCACCTCATCAATTCATTCCCACTAATTGTTTTGAATGTTTTGCTTGATTTCTGTTACATCAATACTTAAACTAATAAATATGGTTATCTTTTGTCAAGTAACCAATTCATATTAATAGAAAAAATATAGTCAATGACATTGAGATGTGACAACCCACTCAACCACATAGGAAATACCTTTTTCAAATTTTCTACATACAAAATAATCATAACGTGCACACAAAACATCAAGAAATCGTTACCAACCATTACATAGAAAACAATAGTGTGGACTCATTAGTATACATTCAGATGCTTGAAATGCTTATGTGGATAAGCATAAATACAAATTCATAAGCATAATGAAGTACAAATAGAAAATACTAGATTTTTTTACTGATTTGTTTGTAGCCAAATAGCTATGAAATAGACCCAGCACCATGAAATCTCTTCAATCAATCTGTTCTTTTGTTCTTATAGACTCTTAGTAATTTTGAATCCATGACAGTAATTTCCTCAAGCTTTTTATTTTTTATTTTGATACAATAGAATTACCTGCAACGATAATAAGTGACAATAGCACATTATTTTTTTGGGTAGTTGTAATAATGGAGTGAATATTATACATGTATTTGTTTAATAGTCTGAGATTATTAAAAGATACCTGGTCATTTATTTTCACCAGTAATTTTACTCTTTTAAGTTTTAAAGCAAGCAAGACTTTCTTTTTGCATTGTCAAGAAATAATCTTCTGGTATGGAGAATTATTGTGTGTCCCTGTTCATTGTCTTATTTAGCAGAGGTTGGCTTCTAGAAGTAGAGGTGAAGAGTAGGTTTCATCCAGATAATGGTGGTGCTTATCCAAATAAATTTGTTAAGGCTCTCAATTTTCTTGATTTCAAAATTATCTCTAAGGTTGACTTTGCTGAAGTGCTTATCTTCTAGAGCTTTTTTTTATTTTATTTTTTCTATCTTCAAAGTTTGTTGACATTTTCTTTTTTGACTCTTTATTTCTGCCACAGGACTCTTCAAATAAAATGTTCATACTCTTTTATTTCAGAAAGAAGGTATGCTATCTTCTTTTAAATTGAGTTTCGAGCTACTTTACTTCCTTGACCATCATGTTGAAGTATAAGCCAACATTTGTTTATTTTTCAAGTGCATTAATTGTATGATTAGTGCCCATATGTTTTGTTTGGATCTGTTATGAATGGTGTTTGTGAGGTCTGATTGGATATGAATTATGGCTTGTATTTATGATTTTCATGTCATAAGATGGAAAGCATTTCAAGCATCTGTATTTATGCTTATGAGTCTTCAGATGCTTATGTGGATACATTCCTGCTATTA
This sequence comes from Cupressus sempervirens, assembly GCA_028749045.1. NCBI lineage: Eukaryota > Viridiplantae > Streptophyta > Pinopsida > Cupressales > Cupressaceae > Cupressus > Cupressus sempervirens. The sequence goes on from CM053786.1 coordinate 731,995,358, forward strand.
GCATGGATTTCTGGATAATGGTGTTGCACTCTCCCTATCTAGCCATGAGACTCCTTTTATACTGACATAGTATGTTGGAGAGATCTATTTCTGTGTAATACAATCTGGAATACTTTTAGTGCTAGCTGTATGCAGATATTATTCATTTCTGAGTGTTGCACTGAATGAATCTCTTGAGTTAATTGACAAATAAGGCATAGTAATGTTGCCAAAAAAATTTAGGAACTATGTACTTCATTAATCATTATACTGTTCCACTAATTTGTTGATTTTTGCTAAGGGAATGTACTTTATTCCTTTCTGTTGTTTAAGAGTTCCATCCTTTCTATCTATGTTTATAATCATTAATCATTATACTTTTAGTGCTAGCTATATGTAGATATTATTCATTTCTGAGTGTTGCACTGAATGCATCTCTTGAGTTAATTGACAAATAAGGCATAGTAATGTTGCCAAAAAAATTTAGGAACTATGTACTTCATTAATCATTATACTGTTCCACAAATTTGTTGATTTTTGCTAAGGGAATGTACTTTATTCCTTTCTGTTGTTTAAGAGTTCCATCCTTTCTATCTGTGTTTATTTTTTAGGTTGCACACAGATCTGGAAATTATTCTTTAAGGATAGTTCAAATCATCAAGCTAGTGGGAACAACATTGTGGAGAATGTTTGAATATACATTTATATATCTTACATCAAGAAACATTTCTTCTAGCTTTGTAAACAAAAATAGTTCTCTTTTGACCCTTTTTCACTAGTTGAAGTTCATAGAATCTCAAAATCATTTTGGCCCTAACTCTCCCTAAGATATCAACATCCTCCCAAAGGATAGAACTATACATATTAACTCTATTCACAAAAACTACGGCTGCTTATAGTCTTCGAGGAGCTCAACTCTAGTCTAGCTTTGGGTTTGTTGCATCAACATGTGAAACATTTCTTAGAATATTTGGACATTGGGCTCTCTCAAGTAATGTAGCATTTCCTAAGAATGACAAAAAAAAGGGTAGGAACTGTGGAATGTCTATTTAATTTAACAGAGTGATGTATCTCATGGTCAACAGTAATACATGTTTACACATTGTTTTCATTCAATAATCATGTTGTGATAGAGAGAAGTACATTTTCTGGCAAGAAAGGCATAAACACCAAAAATAGAAAGACAATCTTTTTACATTTCCTAGAGTCACAAACTGTGATTTAGACAGAAATGTTGAATTTTGAATGTGGGGCAAGGTAGATTTAAGGAATATGAGGGGAGTTACTAGTATGTGTAACTAAGTATGTAGAGTAGGTATAGAACACACATAAGATTTGGAACTTTGATACTTCAAAGTAGATGCAGGATGATGTAAAACTTAAAAGTACATACCATATATTGTGGGGAAGAGGAGGATAATAGTATGCAAGGTGTTCTGGGTAATTTGAGCCAACAACCATATGGGTAGGGCAAACTGTTCCTATTGGGTGCACAGGAATGATGCAATTGGGACATTCTTGATCTGGCAGTTGGCCCCTCTTTTCTTGTATGTGGTCAAATGATTCCTTGGGTTGGTGCGTCTGCACTAAGCATTCATTCTGGATTTGGCTGTTGTGATAGCACATTTTTGGGTTGGTGGTCTGTAGTGGTAGCTTGGAAAGCCTAACTGGTGGTCAAGATTTAAATTTGGATTTACAAAAAGGGTGCAAGTGTTTGAGCTCTGTGCATCACAAGCTCAAAGTAAAAAATAGCTAAAGGAATCCATTTTGGAATGGTAAACATATTGGGAAATACAACTAAAGGATTGAAATAGGGTTGGATGCCTATTAATGTGAGAAGGGGAGCAGATGGAAGGAAACTACAATGACATAAAGAGTTAATTTGTTTGTAGTGGAACATCATCTATAGAATAACCACAGCTTGGGCCATGGCCATTTGGGTAGAAAAGCAGAAGATTTGATAGTCTGCATATTGTTGTCCAACATAGTCTTTTGTCTTCCTAACTTGTGTATCTTTTTATTAAGTTTGTCTGTTGTGATGGTGTTGGAAGTTGCCCAAAACATACAAGTTGCTTATGGTGGAGGGTGGTCACATATCTTTTAGGTTTTTTCAATTTAGGTTATATAAACAGATATATTTATGAAAATCAGGGCTCAATATAATCTTTTTATTTTGAAAAAATAATGGGTTAAAGATGCTATAGGATGAAGCTTGTGCATAGGCTATCAACCCTTTTTTGCATTATAATTTTTTATTGATTGCCTTTTTATATTACTAATTTTACTTAAGTGTAAACACAGAACTTATTTTCCTAGAAAAAAAGGCAGTTTCGAGGAACTTATTTTAAAATTTAGCCGAGTAGCTAACTTCTGTGGAAGAATTAATCATGACAACTGCTGACTGAAAATTTAATGCTTTTCTAGATTTTGATTTTTTCTAAAGTAAAATAGTAAATTCATCAACAATTCCTTTGAATGTAATGAAAAGACATGAATTAGAGATTTCTTTTAGTCTTAACTTTGGTTAGTCTTGATAACTTGTTGTAAAGATAGTGGTTAGTTATTCTATCTGATTGAGCTTCTATGGAGTTTACATTCATTATTATTGGCATTCTGCACATACTTGAAGGACTTTTAAAGCTACCTGAAAATAGAGAATGCGTAGATTGCAAAAGTAGGTATTTGTTTGATAAATATGAAGATACTTACTCTTTTTCTTTAAGTGCCATATGTATGATATTCATTCTCAATGTCTACATATTTTTTCCATGCATTTTTATTTTGTTAAATTTATATGTTGTATGCCATTTGGGCCAAATTTACTTATTTGACTCTTTCCAGGAAAAAATTGTTTGGATGTTTAAAGATGTTCACATAGCTTGTCTTTGGATATTTTCTAGATTAGCGACAAGCTAGGTGAAGAGAATTTTGAAATTTCAAACTATGCATGAACATGACTCTATGCAATCCTAGTAGCTGGATAGTGCTATATACAAGAGAATGTTCTTCATTTTTTTATTTTCCTAGTTGATCTTTCCTTTGAGGGTTGATTTGAGCCCCATGCTAAATTTAAGTTTGAAATCTTTTATCATTTAGAATGAGATGGAGCACAAATCAGCAGTTTTATATTTTTACACTCATTGAAGTGAAATTGATTTTAAATTTTGAGAATTATATTCAGTCTATTATTTGAGTGAGACACATTGCAGACTGAAGCAAATAGCATGGGTTGTTGTCTTTGTTCAATTGCATAGATTCTATGTATGATCAAGCCGTGTTCTGTTAGAAATAACTTTTACACATTTTGGAAATTTTGAATGTAAGCTCAAATTCTGTAAAACATATAACTTAAATTTGTTTCTTTAGAGGAAAATTTATATTTAGTTAATAATGCAGGGGACCACAATGGGCAAGTGTGAACGTGGGGATCTTTGTATGCATTAATTGCTTAGGAATACATCGAAGCCTTGGGGTGCATATATCTAAGGTTTGAATTTTTGAGTGTCATAATTCTTCATTTAATCTTCTTTAGTTCTTCATTATCTAAATTTCCAAACTTCCTTTTTGAGAAGGGAACATTCTTATGTATTTATCCTTTGGGGGGAATCTAAGGATACTTTGGTGAATAATGCTAGAGCCTTAGACTCTTCTTGATGAATGGTAAGAGGTTTTCTCATTATAAAAATATCTACAAAAACAGTCCAAAAATTTGCTCAAAATCATTTATAGTATGATTAAAATGAAGATTTCAATAGTGCAAATGGAGAAACAAATTAACAATGTAAAATCATAAATAGCATATTGGAAGGAATCTTATTTAAAAATGGAAACCTCTATTACATAAGCTATGGAAAACTTAACTACTTTTCCAAAGTTTTGAATTCTTCTCCTCATGTTTGATGTGTTCTTTGGTTATTTTAATTATATAGTGTCTTTGTATTGGTTATAACTTATTATTATTATTATAAAGACAATGAGACTTCTATTTCCCACTGAATATTGGGATGACGGGATGAAGGACCTAGATTTGTGTACAAAAGTGGTAGGTGGACATAGAGTCAGATGAGAGAGTGCAGGATGCATGCAAAATGTCATATCATACGCAAGGCATGTGACTGTTTTATAGAATGCCTAAAAAAAATTTACACCTACCTATTGGTAGAAATTTCTACCTTCATTGGTCGAAATTTCTACCTTCATTGGTCAAAATTTCTACCTTCATTGGTCAAAATTTTTACCTTTATTGGTCAAAAAAAATTTCGTTCATTGGTCAAAATTTCTACCTTTATTGGTCAAAATTTTCTACCTTCATTGGTCAAAATTTTGACCAATTCCTGGCAGAACTTGCGCCATGGCTATGGAGGTTTTTTGACCAACGTATTGGTCAAAATTTTGACCAACCAGAAGGTTGGTCAAAATTTCAACTGAAAAAATTCTGACCCATTAGTTTGTCGAAGTTTGGTCAAAAATTGGGTCAAAATTTTGACCAATAATGGTCAAAAAATGGTCTCAAATGTACTAGTGTGGGATAATTAGGGATTTTTATTATGGCTCTGAATAGCTTCAACCTAGTGATTTCTACTAGTGATGGAGTTGTTGCAATGGATTCTCATGGTGCCTCCTTTGAAAAATTGATCAAGAAAATTTATCTAGTAGGTGTTTCACAAGGTAAGCCCTCCTCCCTAGACATTGTTCTCAATATTGAAGAGTTTGATAATGCATGAAAATGATTAGAAGACCATACCCTGATTAGGTATTTTGTGGGTCACACTCCTCCTCAAAGCATGATCAAAGAATGGATTGTCAAGAGCTAGACTCCTCATAAAGTCCAGCTTGATGGTATCTAGAGCCTCACAAAGGGCTTCTTCTTGTTCCTCTTTGCGAACCCTTCCCAAGCTAACATAGTTCTTAACCACAGGACATGGTCAATTAAGTCCTCATTATTGGTTTTCCAATAGTCGTCTCATGATTTCTTGGTGTCAAATGACAAAATTTGAAACTCCTTGTCTGGGTTGATTTTTGGTCTTCCATTCCCCTATTGGAAGTTTATCCCTATTATTGTGCAAACCTCTGTTGTGACATTAAGGATTATATGGACATTTAGGTTGGTGTGCATAGCTTCTCTCAGAAGGTGATTTACCTTGACCTACTTATTGTGGTTTCACAACGTATGCCCCATTTTGATTCACAAAATGGGGACCCCTTAGGTTCAAAATTCCCTATGAGGGATCTAGTCTGAAGCCTCAGTCATTTTTTACCCTCCCTGATGCAAGAGCATCCAAAGGTATAAGGGCAATCCTATGTCACCCAAAAAAATGTACTTAGACTTAGTTTCTGTTTCATGTGATTTCATTTTTGGATACCCATTTGGGTCAAATAAGGGATCCAACTCTCACAGTTCCACTATCAGTGTGTTAGAAAATCTTGAAAAAATAGGAGCATGTAATTGGGCCATCATTTTGGCAAACTAGAAGGTGTGAATTGGCCAGATGAATGTAATCATGATTTAGAGCATTCCAAAAAAAGAATCAGGTCAATAGGCCCCATTGTTTGAAAGTTATTGCAATTTTTTGGGTTTTGGAGACCTCCTAAGAATGCTTCAAAGTCAGGTTAGGGGCATTAAATGACCTCAAAAAGGGTTGAAAAATGGGGGATGAGAAAAGCTTGTCCATAGGGCTATAGAGTGCTTCGAGAGATTTCTGAAAATGTGAACGGTTCGTCAATCGGAGCTACGGTTCAAAAGTTATGCCTCCCGAAAGTTTGGTTACCGTTTCTGGATTCTTTTAGATTTGCGCCGACTTCTACCGCAGCTTCTAGAACCTTCTATTTGGTCGGTGGGTGCCTACTAGCACTTTCTAGAATGTACTCCTAGTCCTTAACCCTTCAGGGTCTATTTAAGGAGATTTTTGGCATTGTAAAAGGTAGTTCAGAGTGGAGTTTGAGAGGAGGTACTAAAAGGAGAAATTTTCTCCAGATTTATGCTATTGTAAGCCCTTAGGGCATGTTTTGAAGTTTATTTTCTCTGTACTATTTGTACTAGCTTATTTTCTCAGTTAATACAATTTCCCTTTTCAGTTGTGTCCATTCTGTTCTTGGGTTGTGTCCTGATCAAGTGGTATCAGAGCAGGTTTTGCTGAGTGTGTAGACAGAGCGCCGACTATGAGGCAGTTTGCACCAGAACTGTGTGGTTGTGGGTTTGAGTTAAGAAGATGCCTCCATGAAGAGAGTAAGGTGGAAGGGATAGAGCTATTAATCCTGAGGAGGTTAGAGCCCTCCAAAGGTAGGTGCAGGCATTGCAAGAGGAGCTCCGTAGAGGAGCAAATGCTGCCACAGGTGATGACAGTGAGGATGACAATGAAGAAGAAGTAATGGAACCAGAAGGGGAATTTGATGGGGAAGTTTTGAATCATGCAGAGGAAAGGCTTTTTAGGGCCATTACTAAGTTTGCCAAAAGACCTACAATTGAAGTGGGTGTATTTTCAGGAAATCTGAAACCAGATGAGTTGATCGATTGGATTAATGAACTGGAAGAATACTTTGAGTATGAGGATATAAGGGACCCAGATAGGGTTAAGTTTGCAAAGGCCATGCCAAAATTTGGTAGCAAGAGGTTCAACTGAAAAGAAATAGAAGAGGAAAGAAGAAGATCACAAGATGGGATCGCATGGTGGACAAATTGAAGAAGCAGTTCATTCCTATGGACTATGAGCTTGATTTGATTAAGAAGATGCATGGGTTAAAGCAAGCAGGAAGATCAGTCCAAGAATATATAGAGGAATTTTATCGACTCTTGATTAGAGCAAGGCATGCAGAAGAAAATAAGGAGAAGGTTGCTCGTTATACCAGTGGGTTGTGACCTAAAATCCAGGAGGAATTAAGTCTGGTAAGAAAGACCAGTGTTGAAGAGGCATACCAGTTTGCCCTATGAGTTGAAGAGAAGCTAAATAAAAGGTTTGAAGGAAGAAAAAGAGGGCACGATCAAGGAGGAAGGGGAATCGGTAGATCATCTGGAGGCCACAATGAAACCCAAAATAAAAATGAAGATGAGGGTACTAGCAAGAACCAAAGGAATGAGGGTTTCAACCGCTCCCATGACAAGGACTTTGGAAATCAGAGAGGAAGAGATAGAGGACATGGACAAGGAAGAGGAGGCTTCCATGGTACCTGTTTCCATTGCAATGAAGAAGGTCATTGTGCCTTTGAATGCCCTTAATGACAAGGAAGGATAGATAGGAGAGATGAGGGCCAAGCTAGTGTTGCTCATGTGGATAAGGATGCACAATCATCACATTCAGAGAATGCAGAAAGAGGAGAGACCTTGGTAAATGAAAGATTCCTACTAAGTGGTGAGATTGAACCAGGACAATGGAGGAGTTTGTTCCGTACCAGATGCAAGTGTGAGGATAAATGTTGTGATGTGATCATTGATGGTGGTAGCACTGATAACTTGGTATCAAAAGAGATGGTCTCTAAGCTGAAGCTCAAGAGGGAGAAACATCCCCAGCCCTATCAGATTGCTTGGGTAAAAGATGATCATAAGGTCCTAGTAAGTGAACAATGTTTAGTAAACTTCAAAATTGGGAGTTACCATGATGAAGTTCTCAGTGATGTTATTTCGATGGATGTTTGCCATCTATTGTTGGGTAGACCATGGCAATTTGCTAGACATGCAGTGCATGATGGACTTACAAACACATACTCTTTCACAAAGGATGGAGTTCACCACAAATTGAAGCCCATGAAAAAGGAAGGTGAAAAGATATGTAGCAGTGCTAGGATTTGTCTTGTTGATGGAAGAAAGTTTTTAGATGGCATGAAACATCAGCATATGTGCTATGCTTTGATTCCTAGGAAAGATAAAGAAGGTAGTAGTGAAATACCACTTAAAATTTAAGATTTACTAGGGGAGTTTGGAGATATTATCTCTGATAATGTTCCAGATGGATTGCCACCAATAAGGAAAATCAGTCATCAGATAGATCTGATTCCAGGAGCTAGTTTTCCTAACAAGGCTGCTCATAGGATGACTCCTACTGAAATAGAGGAGCTAAATAGACAGGTTTAGGAGCTGTTGAGGAAGGGCTTGATTTGAGAGAGCCTGAGTCCATGTGCAGTACCTATAGTACTTGCACCAAAGAAGGATGGAGAGTGGAGGATGTGTATAGATTCTCGAGCTATAAATAGGATAACCATCAAGTATGAATTTCCTTTGCCAAGGATGGATTACCTTATGGATTGCTGGAGTGGAGCTCAGTACTTCACAAAGATAGATCTGAAGAGTGGTTATCATCAGATATGGATTCGAGAAGGAGATGAATGGAAAACAGCCTTCGAGACCAAGAAGGGTCTTTATGAGTGGTTAGCCATGCCCTTTGGATTGACGAATGCCCCAAGAACCTTCATGCGGCTCATGAATGAGGTACTTAAGAAGTTCTTGGGAAAATTTGTTATTGTCTATTTGGATGATATTTTAATTTTCAGCAAGACTTTGGAAGAACATTTATTACATATTTGTAGTGTCCTTGAAAGGCTAAGGGAAGAGAAATTGTTAATTAATCTGAAGAAGTGCAACTTTTCAAAAAGGGAGTTATACTCTTCATACTCTTCATACTGCCTATTTCTGGTACTCCTACCCACACGATGATCTAGAATGTCTTCTATCTCCTCCTTCTTAGAAGCAGGAATTGGACATGGCTCTAACACCAGCTCCTCATCTGCACCATCATCATGATACTCTGTTAAATCTACAATGTTTAAAATGGGAGAAATGTGAATATCATCTGGCAGCTCCACCTCATATGCATTTCCTGACTCATGTTTCTTCAAAATTTTGCAGGGGCCAAATTTCTTCATTTTCAGGTTGTTGTAAGTACCGGCTGGAAATCTTTCTTTTCGTAAGTGCCCCATGACTAGATCCCCTACTTGTTGTTTCTTAAGTCTTCTCCTTTGATCAGTCCTAGCTTTATATTCTTGATTCATCTTGGTAATGTGTGCTTGAACCTCCTCATGTAGATGCTTGATATGTTCAGCAAATTCTTCTGCTTCAACACTTGTCCTCTCCCCTTGCTCTATCTTCCTCAATTCTGGTGTAATCCTTGGGCTATTCCCATATACAATTTGGAATGGTGATTTTCTAGTACTCCTATTTATAGAGTTATTGTAAGAAAAATCTACTTGTGGTAGAATCAAATCCCATCCCTTGGGCTTATCTCCAACTAAACATCTCAGCAAATTGCCTAGACTTCTGTTTAGCCATCAGTTTGTGGGTGATGCATGGAACTGAATTTTAGTTATGTTCTCAAATTCTTCCACAATGTCCTCCAAAAATTCCCAACAAATTTAGTATCTCTATCAGAAACTATACTCCTTGGAAGACCATGTAGTCTTACACCTCTTTGAAAAACAAGTCTGCAATATGGACAGCATCATGAGTTTTGTGGCATGTAATGAAATGTGCCATTTTGGAGAACCTATCAACCACCATGAATACTGAGTCACTACCCCTTTGTGTCCTTGGAAATCCAAGAAAAAAATCCATACTTATGTCCTCCCATGGCCTTAATGGAACAGGCAATGGCTGATATAGGCCAGTATTGTTACTAAACCCCTTGGCAACTTGACAAACTTGGCAACTCTGTACAAACTTCTTCACATCCTGTGAAATTTGAGGCCAAAAATAATGTTCTCTAAGAATGGAAATGGTCTTATCTCGACCAAAATGTCCTGCCATCCCTCCACTATGTTTCTCCTTAATCAAATTTTCCCTCATGAAACTCCTTGGAATACACAATTGACTACCCTTGAACAACATGCCGTCCTGAATCAAATAGTCTAACCACTTGGTTCTATCTACAGCAACAGGTTCTTTACAAGCTTTCCATGCTTCATCAAAATTAGAATCCTCGGGGTACAAATTTTTGAGTTCATCAAACCCAACTACTTCAACCTGCATTACTGTAAGCAACAACTGTCTCCTACTTAGTGCATCTGCAACCCTGTTAGATTTTCCACTTCTATGCTTCAACACAAAGGTATAACTCTGCAAGAACACTACCCACTTCATATGCCTCTGATTCAATTTACCTTGGCTATTTAGGTACTGTAATGCTTGATGATCAGTATACAAAACAAATTCCTTTGGCAATAAATCATGCCTCCATTTCTTTAAGGCCTGAACTATTGCATAGAACTCTTGATCATAAACAGAATACTTCTTTGCATCATTCAATTTTTCACTAAAATATGCAATAGGCTTACCTTCTTGGCTTAATACAGCCCCAATGGCACTACCACTAGCATCACAATCCACCTGGAACACTTTTCTAAAATCTGGAAGTGCCAACACAGGTTGTTCTGTTACCTTCTTCTTCAGCAATTCAAAACTTCTCATAGCTACTGCAGTCCATTTGAACTCTTTTCTATCCCCTCAAATTGTATCAATTAGGGGTGCACATATGCCACTGAAATTCCTAATAAACTTCCTATAAAAACTAACCAAACCATGAAATGATCTTACCTCAGTAGCAGACCTTGAAGTAGGCCATTCCAAGATGGCTTTTACCTTCTCTAGATCCATTTTGAGACCTTCAGGTGATATAACAAACCCCAAATAGACTAACTCCCTTATTTCAAAGATACATTTCTTTAGATTAATTAATATTTTCTCTTCCCTTAGCCTTTCAAGGACACTCAGAATATGCAGTAAATGTTCTTCCAAAATCTTGCTGAAAATTAAAATATCATCCAAATAGACAATAACAAATTTTCCCAAGAACTTCTTAAGTACCTCATTCATGAGCCGCATGAAGGTGCTTGGGGCATTCGTCAATCCAAAGGGCATGACTAAGCACTCATAAAGACCCTCCTTGGTCTTGAAGGCTATTTTCCACTTATCTCCTTCTCGAATCAGTATTTGATGATAACCACTCTTCAGATCTATCTTTTTTAAGTATTGAGCTCCACTCAAGCAGTCCATAAGGTCATCCATCCATGGCAAAGGAAACCAGTACTTGATGGTTATCCTATTTATAGGTCAAGAATCTGTACACATCCTCCACTCTCCATCCTTCTTTGGTGCAAGTACTGCAGGTACTACACATGGACTCAGGCTCTCTCGAATCAAGCCCTTCCTCAACAGCTCTTGAACCTGTCTATTTAGCTCCTCTGTTTCAGTAGGAGTCATCCTGTGAGTAGCCTTATTAGGAAAACTAGCTCCTGGAATCAGATCTATCTGATGACTAATATGCCTTATTGGTGGCAATCCATCTAGAACATTATCAGAGATAATATCTCCAAACTCCCCTAGTAAATCTTAAATTTCAAGTGGTATTTCACTACTACCTTCTTTATCTTTCCTAGGAATCAAAGCATAGCTCATATGTTGATGTTTCATGCCATCTAAAAACTTTCTTCCATCAACAAGACAAATCCTAGCACCGCTACATACCTTTTCACCTTCCTTTTTCATGGGCTTCAATTTGTGGTGAACTCCATCCTTTGTAAGAGAGTATGTGTTTTCATGTCCATCATGCAATGCATGTCTATCAAACTGCCATGGTCTACCCAAAAATAGATGGCAAACATCCATTGAAATAACATCACAGAGAACTTCATCATGGTAACTCCCAATTTTGAATTTTACTAAACATTGTTCAGTTACCAGGACCTTATGATCATCTTTTACCCAAGCAATCCCATAGGGTTGGGGATGTTTCTCCCTCTTGAGCTTCAACTTAGAGACCATCTCTTCTGATACCAAGTTATCAGTGCTACCACCATCAGTGATCACGTCACAACATTTATCCTCACACTTGCATCTGGTACGGAACAAACTCCTCCATTTTCCTGGTTCAATCTCACCACTTAGTAAGACTCTTTCATTTACCAAGGTCTCTCCTATTTTTGCATCCTCATCCACATGAGCAACCCTAGCTTGGCCCTTAGCTCTCCTATCTGTCCTTCCTTGTCGTTGAGGGCATTCAAAGGCACGACGACCTTATTCATTGCAATGGAAATAGGTACCATGGAAGCCTCCTCTTCCTTGTCCACGTCCTCTACCTCTTCCTCTCTGATTTCCAAAGTCTTGATCATGGGAGCGGTTGAAACCCTCATTCCTCTTATTCCTGCTAGTACCCACATCTTCATTTTTCTTTTGGGTTTCATTGTAGCCTCCAGATGATCTACTGCTTCCCCTTCCTCCTTGATCACACCCTCTTTGTCTTCCTTCAAACCTTTTATTCAGCTTCTCTTCAACTCGTAGGGAAAACTGGTATGCCTCTTCAACATTGGTCATTCTTACCAGACTTAATTCCTCCTGGATGCTAGGTCGCAACCTTCTCCTTATTTTCTTCTAGATGCCCCACTCTAATCAAGAGTTGGTAAAATTCCTCTGTATATTCTTGGACTGATCTTCCTGCTTTCTTTAACCCATGCATCTTCTTAAAAAAATCAAGCTCATAGTCCACAGGAATGAACTGCTTCTTCAATTTGTCCACCATGTGATCCCATCTTGTGATCTTCTCCTTTCCTTTTCTATTTCTTTCCAATTGGACCTCTTGCCACCAGATTGTGGCATGGCCTTTCAGTTTGGCCTTTTCAAACTTAACCCTATCTGGGTCCCCGATATCCTCATACTCAAAGTATTCTTCCAATTCATTGATCCAATCGATCAACTCATCTAGTTTTAGATTTCCTGAAAATACACCCACTTCAATTGTGGGTTTTTTCCCAAACTTAGTAATGGCCCTAAAAAGCCTTTCCTCTGCATGATTCAGAACTTCCCCATAAAATTCCCCTTCTGGTTCCATTACTTCTTCTTCATTTTCATCCTCACTGTCGTCACCTGCGGCAACATTTGCTCCTCTACGAAACTCCTCTTGCAATTCCTATACCTGCCTTTGGAGGGCTCTAACCTCCTCTAGATTAATAACTCTAGCCCTTCTACCACACTCTCTTCATGGAGGCATCTTCTAACTTGAACCCACAACCACACAGTCCTGGTGCAAACTGCCTCACAATCGGCGCTCTATCTACACACTCAAGAAAACTAGCTCTGATACCACTTGATTGAGACACAACCCAAGAATAGAATGGACACAACAGAAAAGGGAAATTTTATTAACTAAGAAAATAATCATAGAGCGCTTCGAGAGATTTCTAAAAATGTAAACGGTTCGTTAATCAGAGCTACAATTCGAAAGTTATGCCTCTCGAAAGTTTGGTTACCATTTTTGGATTCTTCTAGATTTGCGCCAACTTCTACTGCAGCTTTTGGAACCTTCTATTTGGTCACTGGGTGCCTACTGGCACTTTCTAGAATGTACTCCTAGTCCTTAACCCTCCAGGGTCTATTTAAGGAGATTTTTGGCATTGAAAAGGCAGTTCAGAGTGGAGTTTGAAAGGAGGTACTAAAAGGAGAAATTTTCTCCAAATTTATGCTATTGTAAGCCCTTAGGGCATGTTTTGAAGTTTATTTTCTCTGTACTATTTGTACTAGCTTATTTTCTCAGTTAATACAATTTCCCTTTTCTGTTGTGTCCATTCTGTTCTTGGGTTGTGTCTCCATCACTCCCCTGGGTCTAAGTCAAACATAAATCTTTGATCAGTAAGGATTAGGCATTTGAATAGAGATGAAAAAATTAATTTTAAAAATTTCATGTGCACATGCACCTATGTGCACCCTCAGAGGACTGCATGTGCACATATAGAGGTGCATACTCTGGTCCCCCAAGCACTTATATAAGAACCCCCTCACACTGCCATAATGAACATGTTTATAGTTGCACACATGCACACCATGTGCATCATGTCAAGGCGTGCATGTGCACTAATGCACAACTATGCGCTTTTCCATTTCCAAGGAAAATTAGTGCACTACAACACCTTCCAAGGTGCGCTAGGTGCGCGAGTGAGAAAAACTGGCTTTTGAGGGTAAAAATCCATTATCTTGTCTATTTTGGCTAGTGTTGACTCTCTTTTTTTTATTCTAAGTCTTGTGGAGTCCTCATTTTGGTCTTCCAACATAAGATAACTAATGTTTACTTTTTTGTGCAAATAAAAAGGCATACTTACCTTGTTGGGGTTACAACTTTTGACCTAGAGCTCGAAATTCAAAATTCTTTACACTGTTTGAAAGAACTAAAAATATAATTTCATTTCCTAAAATAGCAAGCCTTCAGCTTCCCAATTTTAGAGCCCAATGAAAGTTTCAACTCAAAATTTTGAGCTAAAGACCTCTGAAAAAGCCAGTTAAAAATGCATAGAAAGGATTGCTAAAAATATATATGGAAAAATTTCAAACATTTAATCATTTTGTATAATATGGATCACTCAGCCTCTAATTGGGAAGGATAAAGTATGTAAAGACAAGAAAATTTATGGAATAGACTTCACAGTGCACGAAGATGTGCACAACACGAAGGTTTGCAAGTGTGCATAACACAAAGGTATGGTGCATAACGTGCAAGTGCATAGATTATCATAGCATCTTCATTATCATAAATAATAGAGATCTCACCTAAGATGGTAACCTTCACCTTCAAAGGGATCACACATACATTTTAATTCATGAATTTACATTGAAGATCAAAGATATAGAGGTTGGACACATGAACCAAAACAAGTTCCTCATCTTACAAAACTATTAATGATAAGATTCAACACATGTACTGTGGTAGTTCAAATAGAAGTAGAAGGACTTGAAGTCTATGACAATGTTGGGCTATAAAGAGGGTATAAATCATCAAAATGGGAACAATAAGTACACAAGAGTGCTCTTAGACCTCGTTTGAGAAAAACCCAAAAACCATTTTCGAAACATAGAACTTTGATTTTTTGTTGAGTTGAGCACCTTGCACAAATTCCTTGAAGGTGTGCAAGGTGTGTCAGTGCACTATTCACAAAGGTGCACCAAACATTTTGAAAAAGTAATAGGGTGACAAAAGTTGATTACTAGTTCCTAATTCATAGTTTTTCATGAACCAAAAATGCATTCTAATGGTAGTTCATCTACTTGAAACACCCATAGAAGGTCAAGCATCCATTTTTAGAGCTTCCAGTGACTCTTAGATCCTCTTGTATCTTCCTTCTTCTTATCTATTTCTTTATTTTTTTAAAGTCATGTAAAGGCTTGTGCACCCACTAATTGATATAAACAAGGGTGGAGACCTACTTAGCACCATTTAGAGACTTAGTTTATATATAATTAGAATTTTTTATTAGTTTTTACACATGTTTCTATTTTAAGAGCTCTCACACACAAAATAAAAAGAGGAGATTATTTCTTATAAATACATGGATGTAACATGTACTCCAGGCCATTATTTTAATGCAATAATATATATGTTATTGGTGCTCTCATTCTGATTGTAGTTATTCTTGTTGGAGTGTGTGATTTTTGTGAATGGGTGTTAATAAATTATAACGGAGCCAATAGTTTTTTGTGTTAATTTTATTGTGCAATCTTTTATTTCTAGTGGTTTCCTCATGTTAACAAATTTTGTTAATATATCGAGTTGGAGACAAGATCACCTATTGTTCATGCATAGCTTTTATCTTGCATGAGCACACATTTCATGGCCTTGTGATTTGATGAGAAGTTAAACATATTTGAGTTACTATTGGGTTCCCATTGAAAATTGCATTAGTGGAATTGAGGAAGCATTGCTTCTATTTTCATTGGTTTCCTACTCAATTTTTTCAATGATTTAACTCCCAAACGTGATGTTATCATGGTTTATGTCCATTAGGAATTTCCCTTTCAAGATATTTTTTAAATCTTTCATTACCTTATCTTTTTTATTTGCTTTGCTAATACTTGGTTAAATTAGAAATTCATATAGTTGCAATGATGAATTGCATTCATCATAAAATAGAAATTACCAAAAATATATCTCTTTTGTGGTTACTTTTCAAAGCAATAGATCAAACATCTTATCTAAAATTGGTTCAAACTAGAAAAGACCTCCCTATGAAAAATATATTTATCTTCAATTGAGAAGATTCTAGCAGGTGACAAGATCACCCAAAACCTTGGAGTTTATCCTAGATTATCTTTTCAAGAAAGGAGTTTGAAAGGATTCTTGCCTTTAAGCATCATGCAAAATGACAACTCAACACTACTAAACACCTGTTATAGGCATCAGTCGATTGATCACAAGATCAAAGACTTCCATTAACATTTTCTAGTTTTGACATGTAGCATTCAGTCACCATTTTCATTGCGCACTTGACGCTATCCCAACCTATCAATCCAGGAAACTTCCTTGTAGCATAGAAGAACATATGAGTCAATAGAGACACAAATCTCAAAATTGCATTCTTAATTTTCTTAATCTTTGCAATATTTTCCAATAGTTGCACTATCATAATCTCACAAAAATTAACTTTCATTCCTTACATAGCCATTACATAAGCTACATGCAAAATCTAGTTCGTAATGAGTTAACCCTTGATCCATGGTTTATGTTTTATCCTAATATCTTGCTTAGTAATCTTACTCCTTTGTCTTGAATGGAGTCAAGCTTCATGTTTCTTTCATAAAACCTTGTGTTTAGGTTTGTCTCAACCATCTTCCTGATATTCTTCTCATTAATAGGATTGTAGCCTTCATTACTCAATCTTATGACCTTGTGTATTAGAGCATTGGCAATAACAATTTGTGCATAAGCTAGCCACAACATATTATCATGTAGCCTAATCAAAATGATTTGAGTCAAATCATGATTTTCAAACTTTGTATAAAAATTATACCTTACCAAATTCAAATCCTCTAAGTGTTCATACTTAGACTTTAATGATAAATCATTATTACACATTTTGCTGAAATCCTCATGAATTTCTTTATCACCAATGCTCTCAATCTTATAATGTATGTAACTTTTGATATCCTCAACATGTAACACATTATCAAGAACTTACAAAAATTCACCCAACGGATCATCCATTAGAGAAACAAATGGGTGTTTCTTAAACTCATACCTTTGTTAATCATTTACATCATATACTATTTGACTAGCCATTTAAGTGTAACTATAAATACTAAAAAAATGGATTCAAACTTCACAAAATACCTTAAAAATGCAATTTAGGGCTTCTAGAACAAATTGCTTTGCGAAATTCACTTCACACTTGAATTCACTATCAAATCACTCTTTAATTCACTTGAGACACTTTGCATGAACAAATGGTCCACAAAATCTTGCCTGTGAGTCTTAAATCATTCTGAATCACATTGCACCTTAAATGTGTATCTACCATAGATTCAAATATTTTATCTATATTCAAGTAAGCTTGATTTCTCAATTTGTGCTCACTATGATCATATCAAGACTTGCATACTTGATCATAGCCTTCTCTTTATGTCCTTAACCTCATGCTATCTATGCAACTTCCAACTTCATCTCTAACATTAGTTCTTGCCAACTGATGCACTACCACAACTAAAACTAATTAATTCAAGTATGATGATTCACAAAAATTCTATGAAGTGCATCAAAAAATTGTTCCTCCAAAATTGTATAAGAGCTTTTTGGATCATTCGCTATTAAAAATACTTCTTCAAATTCATCAACATGTTCCTTAATTGCTTCCTTCTAACTATTGTTACTTCCATTAACATTCCTTTTGTCATTTATGTTTTTATTCCCTTTGTTATTCAAATTCCTGGTAAAATTCCTTCTGCCCTTTCTATTATATCTCATTGTGTGTCTAATGTTATTACATAACTTATATATAGGTGTATTTCTTCTTTGATTAGTTCCATTCTGATTCTCAAGGGCTCTGAAATTCCTTGCAATGTGTCTAGGATTGCTACACTTGTAACACATGAATTGGTTATTCTCTCCATTAGATGGCTCTCCATCATTAGATATATTTGTTATTTTTCTCTTTCATTTATTGGAAGGTTAGTCTTCCTAGACATTCTACTATTTGCATTATTACCATCAAACTTAGGTTTCTTACATTCTACTGCATTATGTCCATAACCATGACAATTATAACAAAAAAAATTAGTAATGTGTTTGAAAGGGTTACCTATGTAATCTCTTTTCATCTATCTAACCTCATTATATATCAAGCATCTATCTCTGAAGTCATGTCTTTCTTCCTTGGGTGGTTCATCTAAGATAGGTTTATAAACTTCATCTATTTTCTAAAGTTCATTAGGTTTAGCTAAAAAATCAATTAACTCAACTTCATTTGTTACTTCAGTAGATATGATTGATTCTACCTTACTCAAATTACATTTTTTAGGGGATTCAATAACTAGATCTTCCTCTCTTCTGATTTCATCTTTCTTGGATGATTTCTCTCCAATCAGATATCCAAGTCATATCTTGTCATAAGTAGGTCTCTAATGAAATATTTGTTGATCTATATTTTTACTACTAGAGTAAGGTTTCTCTAACTATTGCTTTTCTTGTGTCAATTCTCCTTTCATAATAATTTTATACTTTTCTAACTCAACATGTTCAATCTTGATATTTTCTAGTTTACATGTAACTTGACTTAATTGGGATCTAAGATCTATATTCTTAGTTTTCAATTCTCATTCATTCTTTCCACTATTTTCCTTTAGACTCAACTTAAGTTTTGAGATTTTTAGTTCATGTTTCAAGATCTTATTTTCCTTTTGAAGCTCTCCTACATCATCATTGTCCCTATTCTATGCAATTTCTCCCTTGCTAGATTCTAAATTGTCAATCTTGTCTTTTCACTTGCCAACAAAAAATTTTGCATCTCCATACTTATCTTTTAGATTATCTCTTTCATAGGTAAGAAGGTCAATCTACTCAAGAGCTTCTTCAAGGTTTTTCTTCAATTGTTCCATATTCACTGGGATCTTACTTAAGTTGTTAAGCCTCTTCAAGGTAACTAAGATTTGATACCAATTGCTAAAAATAGATAATACTAAGACGGGAAAGTGAATTAGTATTCTACAAACTTTTGCCTACAACTAAATATTATTAATTAATTTATAACTTGCATATGAAAGTAAACCATCAATGTTAGATAACTCATAAAACCATTAAATTTTAACTAGAAAAACCTTATCCAAGAGAAAACCCTAGTGGGGATGATACCCACTAGTTGATTTACTAAATAATAGGATCATGTTAAGGATATTGACCTTGTTAGGGTTTGGTGGATCAAATACAATGTATGCAAGAAGAGCCCACTTCCCTAATGTGCAATTATACAATTTAGTTCTTCACAAGAATAGATATACATAGAATACTTGTTGTCTATTGTTCTTCACACTTGTTCTGATCATACATCAAAATTTGCATCACATAAGGCTCAAAATATTTCAAGCTCTATGTACAACAGTTTACATCACATAACACTTGCTCATCTATCATAGATAACACACTTATTTACACAAGATAAGATCTTTACTTATGTTGGAAATATAGATGGAGTAACTAAGAGGGGGGGTGAATCAGTTACTATAAAAACATATCCATAGATCTCTAAGATGTCTTATAAACTTAGTTACTAATGTCACTCGGTAGCCACACAGAAAAATGATGTAACTCGATAGATGTATATTAAATTATTACTTATCTTTCAGCATTCACAAATATTTAGCATGCATCTATAAAAGAAATAATATCTACACAATAGACATTGGATTTAACATGGAAACCCAATATGGGAAAAACCACCAAGTAACTAGTTACCAATTTTCACTCTTCTAAAGTGAGCCCTATTAGGAGCCAACCCTGTTAAAGGTTACAAAACACATTGTTAGGTTTGACCTTGTTAAAGGATTTAATCACCCTGCTAGGAGTGGCCTTGCTAGAGGACTTTAGAACAATTTAATAGAACTATCACCTTGTTAGAGGATTTACAATAATGGTTGTTAAACCAACTCTATTAAGAGATTTAGGAATCATTACTACAATAATGAACAAGTAACAATGAAGTGACCTAAATGAGATGCAACTAAACTTTGTTGTTACAGATCTCTGTTCTGCTTCCCTAGATCCTCTCTAATTGAATAGACCTTTATTGCTCCTCAAGGATATCTGATCCTTCTTCAAAATTTACTCACACTTTCCTCTTCACATAATTAACTCACTTGCATGCTCACTCATTCATACATCCATACATTTGAATTCACAACTTGACCTTTTATTTATACCTTACAAATTATCCAGTTGGCTCATTTACAAGATACAATTGCCAATAATCATTACATCAATCATCTACATTCATTACATGAAATAATCATACTTTATTTCCCAAAACAATGAAATCCTTCATTGGCTGACCCTTCTCGGTAAACACTACTTCAGAAATGATTTCCAATGTTAACCAATTGAAGCTTGGAAAACACTATGAATTCTGCAAAATCTTTTGTAGACCAAGTGAACTCGATAAACTCTATCTTTCTTCACTAACCTTGTGAGCTTGCTAGAAACTAACTTCTGTCACAAAAACCTTTGACACCCGAGTGACCTCAGTAGAAACTATTTCCATAGAGTATATTTAGGAACACTAGATAGACTCTGTAATTTGCTTTGCTAACCAACTAAGCTCAGTAGACTCTATCTGATAACTGATATGACATTTTTGTAACATCAAAGACAACACACAATTGAACAATTGTATCCAACAATCTCCCTCTTTGGCATTGATGGCAACACAACATGTCATAGCAGAATAAAATTTGAGAACAAGTCTTTTTCTGACAGAATATTTCCCCCTCTTAGATTTAAAGCCACAAAATTCTCAAATATAGTAATCTCCCTCTATGAAAGAATTACATAGATTCTTTTCAAATATAAAACGCTTCACAAACAAATTTAAATTTTAGAAACATATGACAATATCCTCTCCCTCTTTGATAACACATGCCAAAGACAACACATACCAAATGAGTAGCAATGTACCTTAAGTACTAATTCATATGCAATGTTTCCATGACTATGTTGCATCAACTAAAATATTTTCAACTTGGTTCCTATTGATGCATCACTAAACCTTTGTTTTAGTGAGCTTCAGATAGGGGAATGACCCGTAGCTTACCTCCTAGATACAAGAATGCATCCTTAGGTAATGGCTTGATGAATATATTAGCAATTTGTTCTTTTGTATGGACATATTCCAATCTGATCTCCTTATCCTGCACCAATTCTCTAACAAAGTGATAATTTATTGCAATGTGCTTAGTTTTTGAATGCATTATTCGATTCTTAGATATGTTGATTGCACTTGTATTTTCACAAAAAATAACAACTAGTTCTTTTATTTCCGCATTCATTCCTACCAATAATTGTTTGAACCAAACAATATTAGAATAGTTTACTACTACTACAACATACTCTTCTTCTACTATAGATTGAGATGTGCAATTTTCCTTTTTCCTTGTCCAAGAAACCAACCTCTTTCCAAGAAAGAATGCTCCTCCACTTGTACACTTTCTGTCATCAAAGTTTCCTGCCTAATTAGCATCAATAAACACTTTCAAATCCAGATTACCTCCAAATTTATACCATAATCCATAATCTTTCATGCCTTTCAAGTATCTCGTGATCCTTTTGATTTCCATCATGTGATTTTCTCTTAGTTTTTCTGAAAATCTTGCAACTATACCAACTGGAAGAGCAATATCTAGCCTTGTATGAACTACATATTGAAAGTTTTCAATCATTGATCTATATAATGTCTAATCTACCTCCTTTGATTCATCATCCTTGGTAAGCTTTAGTGATGTAGAGCTAAGGAGGTAACAACAAAATATCAATCACAACATTAAATGATTACACAAGATTCACTAGGCTCTAAAAGACACTCAATGGCCTTAAATGCACAAGTTTTGAATGTACCTTTCAACTATCTATCTCAACACCACAAAGTGCTTCAACATACTTAAGTTGACATGTTTCAATAGGTTTCACAACCCCAAAATCCAAGTTCATGCACAAACCAAGTTACCCCCTTGACTATGTTGCTCTCTCCATTAGATCTTCAAACTCTATTTTCTTGACTTTTCTCAACAACTTTACAGAACACCAAGAAAATAAAAACTTGTTTCAAATACCCTTTATAGATTTGTATAACATACTCAAAAATAAGATATCAATCCTTCGGAATGATTGTACAAATCAGGGCAGTTTGTCTCAAATTTAGGCCTAATTAGGCCACTTTTATAAAGCAAGTGTACTTTAAACTTATCTCCAAACTTCAAAACTTTCCAAAGTATGGTATTTTGATGCCAAACTAAGGATTTCATAGTCCTTTTTCTAATTTGTTTCTTCTAAGTACCCTTTCCAACAAACCCTCTCATTTAATGATGCAAAACAAGGGTTTTCTAGTTCTCTCACTTCCAACCTTTTATAAGACCTGTTCAAAGTTTAAACACCATATTTAGGACACGGCCTAACTCATTCCAACATAAAAACATACCCTCATTAAGGTAAGTGTTCTACTGGTGTACTTGTAGTAGCATTTTCCTCTCTTTTTCCCACTATTAGTCATGGTGATCACCCTCTAATTATTTCTTCCTACACTAAAATTTGTTAGTAGTGTTAGGAATATGTTACAATGGATCCATTCTATAGGAAACAATAAGAGAATACCCTAATAATGGATCAAATCATCATTAGGACCTCTCAAAATGATGGATTCCTTGGATTGTTACAGCACTGTTAGAATGAATGATAAAACCAGTGAGCTTTTGATATTCCAAAACCACTTTAAAAAATCATAAAATAACTGTAAGAAAGTCCTAATTCATCCCACAGAGGTTAGATGTTTTAGTTAATGAAAAGACAATAAAATCATTCAATGAAATGGTGCAAATGACAAGAACAAACTATATTTTTTCATTTTAAATCTGTGTTTTCTGTATAGTGCCCTTCTTTATCAAGAGCATAGGCCTCACCAATCTTTATAGAGTCTTATCCTAACCTCCATTAACTTCTTCTATTTGGTTGAGAGAATTTGCAATTGATAAAATAGTAAAATAATCCTAAAAAACCCAAAACCCTTAACTAGCCATTATCGCTTATTTTAAAATTTGAAACTTTTAATGAAAAGACTCTAACTGACCCCTAATTAATACTAACACCATTCTATTAACCCTATTGCTTGATTGAACTTATTGACAAGTCTTTCTAGACTCCTAACTCCATTTACATTGTATTTTGGACCTAAGGTCTCTATTAGGACATTTAGGACATTTATTCATTACATTGTATTCTTCATTACAAAAGGCCATAATAGGCTTCAAGATATTCCAATTTATTCCTTTTTTTGTCAAGATCTTCTCCTTAGTCCCTCGGTTCTTCATTGATTCACTTTCCCTCCTAGGTGCTCTTGCACCATACTCCCCATCAACAAGAAAACTCTTGTCCCAAGAGTTTTGTACTTTTCTCTTGTTATGCTGCTTATCAAACTAAGATGAGGCATATCTACTGCCTCCTTTTATGAAGTCTACAAGTGTCACTTTCTTCCTCCTATATCCTACAACCAACTTATTAGAAACACTAGTACAAAAAAAAAAAAATTTGGGTCCTTGTCTAGAGCCTTGCATAGACTGCAATACTGTACCACTCTTCCCTTCATGTATCTGCAACTCTAACACCTGATCATTGCACTTCTAATCCTTGATAAGACATTGGATAGTGCCCACTTGAACATACTAAAAGTCATCTAATTCTTATCTTTGTAGACTGCACTATTTCTTTGTCACCACCAATCCATTCTTGCCTTTGCCTTCTTCATTCCACCCTATATCATATAGATTTATACCCTAAAAATTCACTGGTAATTTGTTTCCAAAACACATTATAATATCCTTATCTACAATATTAGAAATCAGAGGTCTCAATTCATATCACTTCCCATCCTTATGCACAATATACCTATTTAGATACCCATCATGGATAAATCTTCTCATATGTTGCCATGGTCTACCAAGAATGATATGTCCACATGTCATAGAAATAACATCACATATTACCTGCTCTTGATATGGACCAATTGAAAAACTAACAAGAGCTCTTTGACAATCCTCTACATTTATCACTTGATTAACCCAAGTGGTCTTGTAAGGGTTAGGATGATCTCCTATTGGTAGTCCCAATTTAGTGACCATATCAATTGAAACCAAATCATTATGTGCTCCTAAATCAATGATGAAATCACATACGTTTCCTTGTACTAGACACTTGGATATGAATATAGTTTCTTGTGGTAATGGTTCACTTTTCCTCAAGAGAAGACATTCCCCTTCCTTCGAAAGTAGAATCTTTGGTTCTTCTTCTTGTACTAGATGCACTCTTTTATCTCTACTCTGATCTAATTCATTCCAGTTAGGGCACCTGAATGATGGATGCCCAAGTTCATTGCAATGGAAACATCTACCTATGAAAACATTACTTCCTCTTCCTCCTCCAAATCTTCCACCTCTATATCTTCCTCTTTAATCTGAGATAGGGTCCTTACCTTTATCCTTGTCATTGTTTCTTTGTGAATTAGAACTTGTTCTCCCACCTCTACCTCTCACAGATCAACCTTCTCTACTACTATTACTATGCCTTTCATTCTTCCTCTTCAACTTCTCTTCTGCCCTAACTACAAGTTGAAAATATTCTCCAAGGTTTCTTGGCACATTCAACCCTATCTCATCCTAAATATTATACCTTAACCCAGTCATGTATCTAGCCACCTTCTCATCTTCATCTTCCACTCCTCCTCTGATGCTCAAAGTGTGGAATTGCTCTATATATGTCATAACATCCATCTCTCTTTGCTTCAAATTGTTCCTCCTCATCTTCAATTGGATTACAAAATCTAATCATAAGAATTGTTGTTTAATCATAGTCTTCACTATGACCCAACTTGAAATCTTGTCCAATCCTCTTTTTATCCTCCAATTTTGAATGTTGGTCCACCATGTGAGGTTGTTCCCCTCATTCTAGCTTTTGTTATTTTCACCTTCTTTTCTTCATATATGTCTTGCAACTCAAATTATTTTTCTAGTGCTCCTATCCACCCAAGAACCTCTTTACTTTCCATTTTACCTTGATACATAGGTAAATCAATCATACCTTTTCCACTAGTACCTTGTACTACCTTAATCAGTCTTGCAAACCTTCATTCATCAGGATCCTCCTCATGTTCTTGTCTCTCATGGTGTACTTCTTCCTCATGGTGTTCTTCAAGAAACTCTTCTCTCCTATGTTCTCTTCCCTCTTTTTCCAATTCTTCTATCATTTCCAATAATTGAAGTCTTTCTCTTCTCATTTTTCTTTCTTCTCTATCCCTTGTTGCTTCTAATTATCTTTTCTCCTTTTCCTTTTGCTCAAGAGTTGCCCTCAATTCTTCTATCTCCCTTGCCATATAATTATTAGGTGTAATAACTACCCTTACCAATCTTCACCAAGTCTTTATAATTCTCTGATACCACTTGATGCAGAGTCAAGGAGCTAACAACAAAGCTTCAGTCACAATGTTAAATGATTACACAAGATTCACTAGGTTCTCAAAGACACTCAATGGCCTCAGATGCACAACTTTTGAATGTACCTTTCAACTATCTATCCCAACACCACAAAGTGCTTTAAAAGACTTAAGTTGAAATTTTTCAACATGTTTCACAACCCCAAAATCCAAGTTCATGTACAAACCAAGTTACCCCCTTCAATAGGTTGCTCTCTCCATTAGGTCTTCAAACTCTGTTTTCTTGAGTTTTCTCACAAAATATACTAAACACCAAGAAAATAAATTCTTTTTTTAGATACACTTTTTATAGTTGTATAAAATACTCAAAAATAAGATATTACTCCTTTGGAATGATTGTATAGAATAGGGCAGTTTGTCTCAAATTTAAGCTTAACTATGCCACTTTTACAAAGCAAGTATGCTTTAAACTTATCCCTAGACTTCCAAACTTTACATAGTATGTTATTTTGATGCCAAAATAAGGATTTCATAGTCCTTATTCCAATTTGACTCTTCTAAGTACCCTTTCCAACAAACCCTCTCATTTAATGATGCAAAACAAGGGTTTTCTAGTTCTCTCACTTCCAAATCACTTCTAAGACCCTTTCAAAGTTTAAACACCATATTTAGGACATGCACAAACTTATTAAAACATTAAAACATACCCTTATTAAGGTAAATTTTCTACTACTGTATTTGTAGCAGCATTTTCCTCTCTTTTTCCCACTGTTAGTCACAGTGATCACCCTCTAATTGTTTCTTCCTCCACTAAAATCTGTAATTAGTATTAGGAATATGTTACAATGGATCCATTCTATAGGAAATAGTAAGACAATACCCTAATAATGGATCAAATCATCATTAGGACCTCTCAAAATGATGGATTCCTTGGACTGTTAGAATGAATGATAAAACAAGTGAGATTTTAATATTCCAAGACCACTTTAAAAAATCATAAAATTACTATAAGAAATTCCTAATTCATCCCATAGAGGTTATATGCTGTAGTTAATGAAAATAAAATAAAATCATTCAATGAAATAGTGCAAATGATAGGAACAAACTATATTTTTTCACTTCAAATCTATGTTTTATGTGCAGTGCCATTCTCTATGAAGAGAATAGGCCTAACCAAGATTTATAGACTCTTATCCTAACCTCCATTAACTTCTTCTATTTAGTTAAGAGCATTTACAATTAATAAAATAGTAAAATTATCCTAAAAAGCCCAAAACCCTTAACTATTCGTTATGGCTTATTTTCAAATTTGAAATTTTCAATGAAAAAACTCTAACTGACCCCTAATTAATACTACCATTATATTGACCCTATTACTTGATTGAACTTATTGACAAGTCTTTCTAGACTCCTAACCTCATTTACATTGTTTTTGGACATAAATTCTCTATTAGGACCTTTAGGACATTTATTCATCACACTGTATTCTTCATTACAAAAGGTCATAATAGGCTTCAAGATATTCCAATTTATTGCTTTTTTGTCAAGATCTCCTCCTTAGTCCCTGGGTTCTTCATTGATTCACTTGCCCTCCTAGATGCTCCTGCACCATTTAGTCTAGTGCACATAGGAGTTCCAACTAGATTACAATCTTCCATCCAAAACCTTTTGAGTATATCCTTTATGTATTTAGATTGAGTGATGTAGATACCATTTTTTATCTATTGAATTTGAAGACCAACAAAGAATTTAATCTCACCAAACATTGACATCTGAAATTATTTGTTCATTCGCTCTTAAAATTCTTTGCATAGATCATCATTTCCTATATTTAACAAAGTGTCATCCACAAATATTTCTACGAAAAAAATATTGTTATCTAGTCTTTTCTTGATATACAAGCTATTTTTATCATTAGTTCTCTGAAAACTAATCTGAATAAGATAGTTATGCAATCTTTCATACCATGCTCTAGGGGCTTGTTTCAGACCATACAATGCTTTGTGTAATTTGTAGACCATGTCCTTCTTGTTTGGATCAACAAAACCTTCATGTTCTTCAATGTATACTTCTTCGTCCAGAATACCATTAAGAAATGAGATTTGAAATCCATTTGATATACCTTAAATCATTTGAATGCAGCATATGCAAGTAAGGTCCTAACACCTTCCAATCTTGCAATAGGAGCAAAAGTCTCTCCATAGTCTATGCCTTCTTCTTGAGAGTAGCCTTTACATAGTAGTATAGCTTTGTTCCTTAACACCTTACCATCTTCATTCAACTTATTTCTGAATACCCACTTAGTTCCAATCACATTTTTATCTTTATGTCTAGGTTCAAGAGCCTATGTTTTTTTTTTCTCTATTTTCTCTATCTCTTCATTCATAGCCTCAATCAAACTTTCACTTTCTAATGCATCTTTGACATTTCTTGGTTCAAAATTAGCCAGTAAACAAGTACCTTTTAGCTTACTTCTTGTCATTGTACCTTCATTATTTTCTCCAATGATCTGATCTGGTGCATGATGTCTCCTAACATACTTGGCTAATATAGGTTCCTTTCCTTTTGATTGAGTTCCACTATCTTCATTTTTAGTTTCAACTTCTAGCTCTGGCTAATCTATCTGTTGCTTAGATTCTTTAGACTCAATAGGTATTGGCTTGGTAGCATCTTAATGTGAATCAGGTTCCTATAGCTTGAATTGATCTTCTTGCAATTCGGTGACTAAAGACTCGAGAATAGAAGTTTCTTGATTGAAAAATATATTTGGCACTATATCAAGTTCAATAAAAATGAATCTCCTATAATCTTTTGGTTCCTTTTTGCTTTCTTCTTCAGTCCTTTCTACAAACTCATCAACTTTCACATGTGCACTTTGTATGAATTTGTGAGTAGACAAATTCAAACATCTATATTATTTACTCTTGCAAGAATATCCCAAAAATATACCTTTATCACCCATCACATCAAATTTACCATTTCTAGATTCTTTCAAAATATAACATTTACTTCCAAATACTTTTAGACAACTTACATTGGGTTTATAGCCATGCCATAACTCATTGGGGGTTTTGAATGAGTCCTTCTTCATCTATACTTGGTTCAAGGTTTGAACTGTAGTGTTGATAGCTTCCTTCAAGTATTTGATAGAAATGTTCTTTTCAATCATTAGAGTTCTTGCATAGTCCATGATAGATCTATTCCTTCTTTCAGCTATTCAATTTTTTTTTAGGAGTTCCAGGTGTTGATACCTGTCTTTTGATTCCTCTTTCAATGCAAAAGTTATTGAACTCATGGGAGATGAATTCATCACCTTTGTCTAACCTCAAGCATTTCAATATTTTCCCTATTTCCTTCTCTACTCTATCTAAATACCATTTGAACTTCTCAAATGTTTCTAATCTCTCTCTCATATACATGACAGTCATCATTCTAGAGTAATCATCAACAAAAAAAAATGAAGAACTTTTCTCCAGTAGAACTCTCAATTCCAATAGGTCCACACAAATCAGTATGCACAATTTTTGAAATTTATTCAGAGTAATAATTCTTACTTTTAAAGCTAGTCTTTCCAGTCTTACCAATCTAACAGTTCTTGCATAGACCAACATCAAGTTTCTTTATATAGGAATGTCTCTTACTTTTCTAAATTTTCTTATTTTTACTAGATTATCAAAGTTCACTTGACACAACCTTCTATGCCATAACCAACATTCTTCAACTTGAGCAATAAGGCATGAACATTCACCAAGTTTAATATAGAATAGGTTATCTTGAGTTTGTATGCCTAATCCAATTAGCTTTCCTTTGTCATACAATAGTCTTTCTTTTCTATGCATGAATTCTACTTTGAATCCAATATTGAGTAGTTTTACCACACTCAACAAATTTTTTTTTAGACCTTCAACCCAATAGGCATTATCACAAACAAGCTCTTTGGTTAGTGAGATTCTTCCTCTTCCTTTTATGCAACAAGGTTCATTATTACCAAATCTCACACTACCACCATCATAGTCTTCAAAATATTCAAACTTTGTTTTTTCACTAGTAATATAATGAGAGCAACCACTATCTATGATCCATGTATCATTTTTCCTCACATGAGAGATAAGTGTCATTTTATCTTCCTCATCATTATCAGATTCATCTTTCACAGCAATGTAAACAATTTCATCTTCACCATCATCAGAATCATTAGAATCCTTAGCCATGAAACATGTTTTCTTACCTTTATCCTTGAATGATTTGAAATCTTTCTTGCCATTGCACTTGTGACCTTCATTCTCATCCTTATTTTCATTCTTTGGGAACCTAGTAGTATAATGTCCAATTTCCTCACATAAAAAACAAATTAGAGGAACCTTACCTTTGTATTTCCCTTTGCCTCTAGAATATTTTCTTGCTAGTAGAGATTTAACCACCTCAGGATCATTGTAAGAACTCTTTTCTTATTCTTCTTCACTTTTTGACTGGGAATCCTTTATCTTCTTGCCCTTTTCTTTGAGTGAAAGGTTGGCTTCAAATTTTCATTCAATGTTCTTGGAAGCTGGAACATAGTTTTCATAGTTATCTAGCTCAAATGAAGTCAATCTTCCTACTATGGCTTCTAAATTTATCTTATGATTTGCTTCACATCTTCTTTCTTGAATTGTAGAAACTCTAATTGCATAAATGGAAAGTAATTTTCTAAGAACTTTACTTACAACTATTTCCTCCTCAATGTCTCCTCTAGTAGCCTGGATTGCACTAACAACTACTTTGACTCTTTCAACATATTTGGCAATGTTTTCATCCTCTCTCGTTGATGCAGAGTATGCAACAAATGCACCAACTACCCTTCCAACTCCAATCAGCACTTTACTTGCTTCCAACCTCCAAACAACAACTAGGTTTCTTCCAAGGTTAATGACTGACCTAATGGGCTTCTAACAAAGGTAGACTCTACCTCAAAGTGGATTCCACTTCACAAACCCAACCCTCAAACCTAGGGTTCACAAACAACTTGCGACAATCACACCTATTAGGGACTCCCTAACACCAACTAGGCCTAAAATGGAAAATACTTCTTAAATTGGGTTAGAACTCCATAACCATGATATAAATGGTTCTTACTAACTCAAAACAATAAGAAAACCCCCACTTTGAAGTTTCTCAACACCCAACACTGAAAATTACAAATTGTTACCAGCACTTTTATTAGGACAATTCCTAGTTTCAATGGTCAAACTCCCAAACAACACAAAGAACCATCCAATATTTTCACATCACCAAACACCCTTCAACTACTCCTACGAGATTTCAAAAGATCAATTACCAACTCTACTCCAGCATCAAGTTATACCTGCATTGTGTCACAATCCTAAATGGCCAGTTTAGGCTGGGTTACAAGGAAAGCATAAATAAATGGGTTCAAAGACTTGGTTCAACCCCTTGGATCTCTTCTAAACCTTTTATTTTTCCTTCTACACCCTTCACTTGGGTCAAATCAATCAACTTGGGAGCATGATCCTTTGATTTCTTCAAAGCTAGACTAGACATAAGACTATGTTCAGCCTAGGGCTTGCTGGTAAAAATAGGTACCCAACTCCTACAGCCCTAAAACTCTGCCATCTTCAAGTCACCTCTCCTAACTTGCATTCCAAAAAGTGGAATTGAAATCCCACAGTGGATTTGCAAGTTAGGAGGCCATCTTGTTGAAACCCTCAATGTGCAGCAATTTCAGACCTACCTCTGCTAAAATAGGTATAACTTTTAACCCAGAATAGATAAGAAATTCAAACCAATTGCATTAGAATGCTAACTCAGTCCTCTTTCCAAAAATATAAGATTTATACAACTAAAATTCCATACATTCCATACATAATTGAAAAAATAGAGAAAATTCTAGAATTTCTGAGTTTTATTCACTAAATGATGTCCACCCGTCTGTACCATGGCCTTCACCACGTGTGGAGACCTTAAATAAGTGTCTTCCAACAGTTATAACTTCCATTTGGATGGTTGGAAGACCATACAACTTAATTTTTTGAAGTTTGACAACAAATTTGCAAAAATTGCTCTTTAGCAACTTTTTGCATTTTGCAACTTTCTTGCACCTTTGCACTTTTTTTTTTACACACCTTCAATTAAAACGTGTCCTAATGACTCAAATCCACCTAAAACATCCTAAAAATAGTAAAATACTCAAGAATTCATAAATAATGACTCCTTGGTTACAAATGGTCACTTGGCTTATAACCACACCAATGTGCCATTGTACCTTACAATTGAGTCTTCATTACAAATAAGGACCAACTTCATTCCTAACAACTCTAACATACTAAACACCTTGAATTCATGGCTAAAAGCCTTAGGTTCCCTGCACCACTCATCCTCATCTGATCAATTGTCCTCTTAGACTTTTTTCTTTGGCTCTTCTCACATTATCATCACCTCCATAGATATCTTTCAACTTGTTCCACATTTCAAAAATAGTTTTGCAGTCCTTGACATCATCAAATTCTTCATAGCTTAGGGCAGATGCAATGTTTATCATCATGGTGTTATGAGTCTTCTTCTCAGCAATGTCATTGATAGATAGTGTATCAAAAGGACTCACATGCTCTTCATCAAGATATTTTAATCTTGTATCTACAATGGAAGCTAGATGGAGTCTCATGAGACTTTGCCATGCTGAAAAGTTGTCTATGTTAAGCCTTGGAATTTCCCTTTTGTAAGACATCCTAATCTTTAGCTTAGATCTTTGAAATCCTTCCTATAAGCACCAAAAGCTCTGATATCAATTGTTGAAAATATATATGGAGTAATTAAGAGAGGGGGTGAATCAGTTACTACAAAAAAATATCCATAGATCCCTTAGATGTCTTATAAACTTAGTTACTACTATCACTCAGTAGCCACAGAGAAAAATGTTGTAACTTGGTAGATGTATGTTAAATTATTACCAGTCTTTAAGCATTCACAAAGATTTAACATGCATGCATAAAAGAAATAATATCTACACAAGAGACACTAGATTTAACATGGAAACTCAATATGGCAAAAACTACCAAGTAACTAGCTACCAATTTTCACTCTTCTAAAGTGAGCCCTATTAGGAGCCAACCCTATTAAAGGATAGAAAGAACACTGTGAGGTGTGACCTTTTTAAAGGATTTAATCACCTTGCTAGGAGTGTCCTTGCTAGAGGACTTTAGAAAAATTCAATAGAACTATCACCTTGTTAGAGGATTTACAATAATGGTTGTTAAACCAACTCTATTAAAAGATTTAGGAATCACTACTACAATAATGAAAAAGTAACAATGAAGTAACTTGAATGAGATGCAACTAAAATTTTTTGTTATAGATCTCTATTCTGATTCACCAAATCCTCTTTGATTGAATACACCTTTGTTGCTCCTCAAGGATATCTAGTCCTTCTTCAAAATTTGCTCACTTTTTCCTCTTCACATAATTAACTCACTTGCATGCTGACTCATTCATCCATCCATACATTTGAATTCACAACTTGACTTTTTATTTATACCTTACAAAGTATCCAATCACCTCATTTACAAGTTACAATAACCAATAATCATTACATCAGTCAGCTACATTCATTACATTAAACAATTATACTTTATTTCTCAAAACAATGAAACTCTTCATTAGCCGACCCTACTCGGTAAACACTACTTCAAAAATGATTTCTAATGTTAACCAACTGAAGCTCAATAAACATTGAGTATTCTACAAAATCTGTTGTAGACTGAGTGAACTCAATGAACATTGTCTTCATTCACTAACCTTGCAAGCTCGGTAGAAACTGACTTCTATCACAAAAACCTTCAACGCCTAAGTGAGCTTGGTAAAAATTGTTTCCACGGAGTATATTTAGTAATGCTCGGTAGACTCTGTAATTTTCTTTGCTGACCAACTGATCTTAATAGACTCTGTCTAATAACTGGTATGACATTTGTGTAACATCAAAGACATCACACAATTGAATAATTGTATCCAACAACTTATACCTTGCATATTTACAAAACTCTACTTAGTCAACCTTCATGTGTTTACACCACTTGATATAATATAAAATAATATTCACATAGTCATCTCATCATAACTTAGTAATTATTTTGTAACTAAAATAATTCCTAAGTTCATACAATCCAATTCTCTACTATGCTTTGTTCTATACTACTAAATACCCACACAGGTATTTTAATTGTTGCTCACACCATATTATTTGTACATATCTTCTCAATGGCACATGCCATCATGATATTGTCATGAAGCTTTCCTCAACTGTGCATGAGCTAACTCTCAATGAGTCATCTATACACTAAATATATGTTATGTTTTTTGTTGTAAATTATCTAACACTTTGACAATTTTCTAACTCTAAATGCATAAATGAAATGTTGAATATATGTTGCCATAGATGAAAACCATCAAGACATATATCTAACCATATTGCCAACAATCTCCCCCTTTGGTATTGATGGAAACATTTGGGAACATTGGCTAAGTCCCAAAATTTTGTCATAAATAACAATAACAAAATAAAAGTAACTACAAAATTTCCTTCAAAACATAACAATTTTTATTCATATTTGATGGATCATTACATCCCTTATCACTACTTTACATTGATACATAAGTATAATCCCCCTTACAATAGCCTACATATACAATATTACTCTCCATTTGTGTATACTCCTTCTTAGTACTTACAAACATACAATTTCATAATATGCAATTTTTCTCACATATTACTCTCCACCTTTGACATCAATGGAAAAGGTGCCAAAATCTGTATACAAAATTTTGGTGTTCTAATGTTGATCAACTTGTTAATATGGAAAAATAATTTGCATAAACAACCAATTTTTCTATCTCTTTCTTCCAATTCTCCTTTACTATCTCTAAATATTGATTAGTGTACAATGTGCATAGGATGCCACTTCAAGTGTACTAAATTCAGTATAGCAAAAAATTTCATAGGAAGCTTTAGTTGGAAGACATTCCTCAAGATGCCTCTGTAAAATGTTTACTTTTTGAAAATAGAAATTCTCTAAAACTAAAGAATCTCCTTTCTTATTTTTTTTATTAGATTCTATGTCTCTAATCATATCATGTATCTTCTCCACTTTTTCTTAATAGTCCTTAACTAGTTTCTGGGATTCATAATTTGACAATGAGTGTTTGAAGTTCACTTAACTTGCCTTTTAGCCAACTGTCAATGTCTGCAAGGTATTTGTATGATAGTGCACATTGTTTGTACAATATTTTCCCTTCATCAATATGCTTTCTCAGTCCCTTGATATTTCCATCAAATCCCTTTAGATCATTTTCACATTGGTGCATTATTTTTTGAATAGTGTTTCATTATGTGTTACCTGTGCTTGTGCTGAAGCTGATTCTGGTAAAGTTGTGAATTCCTTATCAAAGATTTTCACCAATTACATGGCCTTTAACTAAAAATAATGAATAGCTACAGTTGTACTAACTATCTTCTCCAAATATTTTACTAATTAATTCTTCTCAAACAACTTACTTAAGGTGTTCACCAAGCATTTCAGATCTTCATCATTGGATGCCACTACTACAACTACTAATGGACTAGTTGTTGATGATGCAATAGATACAATTGTTGAAGCTACATAAGGTTGTTGGTCTCAGAATGGTTTTGACAATTAAGTGTCAACACACTTAACCAATTCTCAAAATGATGCTAAATATAATACAGATGTCGAGCTATAATGTGTGCTAAGTTAGACACATGAATAGGTATTGGGTAAACTTTAGGTGCCGAGAAAAATTCAAGTGATGAGTGATAAGTGATGCCAATTCACTGTAGATGCCAAGTAAATTATAGATTTTGAGCAAAGTATAGATGCCAAGAAAAGTATAGATGCTAAGTGAAATATAGTTACTATAGGAGCTGAGTGAGACAAAATTTTGATATGTATCGAGCATCAGCAAATAGTAAGTGTTGAGTAACATAAAATCAGCATATGAGTTTGTTCCTTCACAAACTCAGATGTAAACCATTTTTGAAACCAACTTAAGATAAATCTCGGAGGATCTTGAAGATAAGATCAAATCTTTTGCATTTCCTATGTAATTAGCATGCAGCCAATCAAAAAAATGGAGAAGGCATCCAACCAATACAAAAAGTAAATGAATTGAGTGAGAAATAAGGAGTGAATATGGATCATGGATTCATACCTAACCCTAGGTCTTTGAAGCCTTTATAAGGAGGATGAAACCCCATTATGTATGCGTATGTGAGAAGTGTATTGGTAAATTATAAAGAAGTTCAGAGGGGAGTTTAAAGACTTAGAGGGAAGAGTAGCATTGCAGAATTCAAATGATCAGAATAGAGTATTAGAATTTTGAGCAGAGACATATCAGATCAAGAAAGGATCAGAACGGAAAGAGTAGAACAAGGATTTGGAATCAGCAATTGAAGATTGCAAGTCATCAGGTCAAGACTTTCTAATACTCTCTAGCCATTGTATTAGGAACAAAAATCCTATCATCAGGTTGGTTTAATATGCATGTTGTAAGTCTCTAAACAAGGTGTTGAATCCTTTAACAAGGTAACATTCCAAGTAAATGTTAGTAAATCCTTTAACCGAGTCACTTTTAACAAGGTGTAAATTCTTTAACAGGATAGGGCTTTCATAGGGAAGACCATTGGAAGTCGTTAAACTTTGTAACCTTGAACAGTTACATATTGCTATAGTAATACTTTATGCATGTCATCCCCACTCCAATTTTACCTTCTCATTTTGAGGGCTTCTGGGTTACCAAATCTCGTGTTGTCTATTTTCATGCATGTCTTTACTTTCATGTTTATTAAATGAATTAGATGCATATGAATGGTTTCAGCTAAAAGGTTTTGAAATGGTCAAAAATTAGTCACTTCTAATTCACCCCACCCACCCCTCTTAGAAGTATATCTTCCCACTTGTAAACTCCAAAAATTGGCATCACAACCAAGTTCTCTCAAGGAGGAGCCTTACAGCTTGGAGAAAAGATCTAGAAATGGAAGTCTACAAACTTGGGAAGATCATAGAGAATCAGGCAAATGATAGACAACTTACTCTACACAATTTGGAAGAAACTAGAGAACAATTGAGAAAATCCTTAAAGAGAAGAACATGCATTGCCATTACTGAGATGATGACAATACAATGAGATTGACAGCACAAAATTATTTGCAAATGGAGATTCCAAATAATTTGATGCAGCAATAACAAACCTAATGGAGAAGAATAGAGCTCAAGAAAAATAGATCAAAACACTCAAGCTTGAATAAGAATCACAAGCCATGATGCTTTGTGAGGTAATTGTACAAAAGAAAAGATTCATTGAAGATAAGACAATGCTTGAAGAAGATAAGAGGAACCTTGCCAACAAATTGGAAGAAAAATTCATTTAAGCTTGCAAGAATTTCAAACATGCAGCTAGACACCCTAAGCCAGATGATGAATGTGCATTATGAACTAAATATAAAGGACATTGAGATCTCTACACTAAAGATGAAAAATGAACTACAAAATGGCCTAAAAAGAGAGAAGTAAATTGCGAAAAGCTTCAACAAACCAAACAAGGCCATCAAGTACTTTGAGTAGCTACTAAAATCACCAAGTGCTAGCAATGATACTTCAAGATTAGGATACACCAGCATTGAACATGGAGAGTCATCCAAGACTTTAGAAGAAGGAAGAAAAAAATGTAAGAACACTAAACCTACTTGTCATTTCTATGGTAAAAAGGGACATACCTCTAATGTATGCAGGACCAAGAATGCACATCAGCATCACAAACCTAAGAACATGGGTTACTGTCATAAGTGCAAAAAGCAAGGACATTAAGCACATGACTATAGGACTAGGACTATTAGAACACCAAGATTTGAAGGTCATTGCTTCAATTGCAAGAAGTATGGACATAGAGCTTTTGAGTGCAGATCAAAGTCTATGTGGACACCTGATCAGCCAGCAAAAGGAAATAACCATGGAGATTACTACAATTGGGACTACAACACTAGGTATAGTTATCATTACTACTAGGAATATGGACACATCCCTGAAAACTACATAAGAACATATTTTAGTGGAAATTATAGTAGATGGTTAAGCCAAACAATGTGCTTTAGTTGTTTGAAGACTGGTCACATTAGTAGGAATTACCCAACAAGGTCAAATGCACCCAACTCAAAGATTAATAAAGGAAAAGAGAAGGTGGATGTTGAACACATCAGAGGAGAGATGAATAAGAATTGGAAGAATAAAGATGAGAGTAGCACATCAAATGAAGGGATCACTTCACCTAAAAGGTCAAGTGATCACACCTCATCAAACTAAGCATAAGAAAGCATGAGGAACTGATATACAGAACTTTATCATACATTAGTTCCTAAATAGGCAAGTACTAAAAAAAAGAGATTAGCATGAATAGAGATACAAAGATAAAAGTTCAAGATTTCATAAGTGTTGTAGAGTTGCCCTCAGATACCAAGTAAAATTTAAATACATGCCAAGTTGACTGCCAAAGAGAGTAGAAGCCAAACAACTAGTTGTAGCCAAGTTGGCACTAGAAGCTGAGTAAAGAGAAATTTTAGTTGAAGTTGAGTGAAGGATTCTTCTGTGGATGTCGAGTATTGAGAAGACAATAGAAGCCAAGTAATGTAGAAATGCTTAAGAAGTCGAGTGGGGAGTTATAAATGCACTAAGCATTAAATGCTATGAAAATAGTGTATTTATCACATTTCAAATCATTTTTCTTCATCGTGAATGAAGATCATGGACAAAGAAGAGTGTGGAATGACTTGAGAGAAAAGATTCTAGGATTTGAGAAAATTTCAACAATGATTCAACATAGTTTTATCAAATTCAAGTTATTTACATGTGTGTCGAGCTACGCAGTTTTAAAATTTCTTCATGTAAAAACTTTAGCTAGTGCAAATGGCCTCTAGTTCTAGGAAACCACAAGAGAAAGAACCATTTGAGGTACAATTAGTGTCAAACAAAGTGAAACAACTAGATTTCCAACCAATCCCAGAGGTGCCACACAAAAGAAACCTAGTTGGAGCCCTATCTGTCATACCCCCTAAGATAGTTATGGTCAAGGATGTTAGGAAGTGTTATAATTGTAAGATTGGAGCTACTGGAGATATGGATATAAGAAAAGCCTTTGATAAGTTGTGTGAAAATTGAGTACTAAAGGAGGAATATCAAATTGTTGAGAAGAAAGGTTTGATGTGTGCCCTAGAATTCCCCACAGTTTTCAAAATTGAATGGATTAGGATAGTACTTAGACGAAGTCATGATGGAAGTTTATGGTTGGAGGATGGTCTAGTGAAAATAACAAAAAGGATTGTATATAGAGTAAAAGGGCACCCAACCCTAGATTGGCCAAAGACCCTTAGAAGTGATTCTAAGGAAGTAATTGAGACAAATACTAGTGCAAAATGGAACAAGAGAGGAATGAAAATAGACACCATCCAAGACCCTCTTGTTGACTTCATTATTAGAGTTATTGCACACAAATTTTGCTAGTCCAACAAACTTAACAGTGTACCATGCATTGCAATGAATGCAAGTTACAAACTAGTGAAGAAGGATCATACTTATGATCTTGCAAAAACTATAATTGCAACAAATCAATGAGAATTTAGCAGCAATAAGGAGAACCACGGGAGCACAATGCAAGTTTGGTGTAATTTTGATTTTCATATTTTTCTATGTACAGAATGAATTTCCATCTTTCTGTAAAGTTGATTGGAAAACAAATAGGTCTCTAATAGCTCAAGTAAATGAATATATAGAAAAAATGGGAGCTAATTTTGAAATCCTAATGGCTAGCTATTTTGAAGACTTCAAGACGACCATGAAATAGAGGCTAAGAATACCAATTTCATTGGTAGAAAAATATAAAAATTATGTATGCTTTCTTGTAGATA
The DNA here is from genome assembly GCA_028749045.1 of Cupressus sempervirens. Classification (NCBI taxonomy): domain Eukaryota; kingdom Viridiplantae; phylum Streptophyta; class Pinopsida; order Cupressales; family Cupressaceae; genus Cupressus; species Cupressus sempervirens. Next base: position 732,034,710 of record CM053786.1, read on the forward strand.
TTGACTACACTTATATTCAAGCTGCTACACCAAGAGTTAGATGGTTAAAATCTTTTGGCTATGAAATAAATATAGATGAGGCATCAATAGCTATAACTACATTATTAGCTGAGGAAGTAAACAAGAATGCACCACATTTTGTAAAATTTGATGTTGTGAGATCAAAGGTGGACATGGAGTTGAAGACTACCTCCACACTAAAGAAGAAGGGTAAACTTGTAAAGAAACTTAAAGCCAAATTTGTGAGAGCACTATAGAAGGAGAAGAAGAAGAAGAAGCTGAGAATGATGAAGAAGAACAAGGATAGTAAACACTTGCTTTGACCCAAGGTATGGGTGAGGATGTAGAAGAAGAAGAAGGTGATGATCAAGAAGCACCAAAGCTAAAGCTAGAGCCCAAGAAGAGAAAGGCACATAAACAGCCAGTTGCACAACCAAAGGGGAAGAAGAAAACAACAACAAAGCCGAGCCCAGGCAAGCCAACTACAAGGGTAGACATAAGGGTAACAACACAAGTGGATAGGGAATAGGAGAAGCAAAAAGCCATAGAGAAAGGAAGGCCTATAGAAAAAAAGGAAAGAAGAAAATATGTTGAACCCCCAGAGTCAGATGAAGAAAAGATAGAATCTGATGATGATCAATTTAGACTGGTAAGACATTATATCAAGTCTAAATTGGAAAATGTTTGCAATAATATTAGAGATAATGAAGATTTAATTGGTTTAAAGACCATTGGTTTCAATAAATTGTCGAAAGAAGAACAAAACATAGTGGAATAGTCCATCTACACTATGATGGAAAAGTTCAAGACTACTCCACTTGAACTTGTCAATTCTATGCCAAAGGAGCTAAGCACATTAATTGAAAACAAATGGCATTAATACCTTAAAATGGAAAAGGAAATAGGGTATTCAACATTGGATCATGTAATGCCAAATCTTACAAAAGGTCAAATAAAAAAGGTTAGTAAGAAACATGGTAGCAAGTTTGCACCCAAATACAGAGCCTTTATAATTTTTTGAATCAAATTGAGGATGTTGTGTAGAAATTCACTCTTATGTGGAAGGTAATATATGGTCTCAAAATAGTCAATGAAGGGTAGGAAAATCCCTTTGAATAGAGAAATGATGAAGAAGAAGAGGAAAATGGAAAAAGAGGAGGAAGGAGAGAAAGAGAAAGAAGAGACAATAGTGGAGAACATACAGCAAGGTGAAGAGAAGGCAACAGCTAAGGAGTAGAAGCTAGAATAGAGCATCCAAGACACCCTATTGCCACCATCTATTCATCCACATATAGCACCTACACCTATAAACACTATAATTTTCGAGGATGTTCTTGATACCTTAGGTTAGAACATCAATCCACTAACTATAAAGGATCTCAAAAAGATCCTTCACCAAACAACATTGCAATCACAATTGTGTACAAATCCTATTTTGGTGAGTTTGGACGAGTTACAGAAAGCTATAGTAGAAATAACCAAGGAGAAGGTGAACACACAAGAACCACCTTCATAACCTCCCACAGCTTAAGATTATCAACCAAAAGAGAAAGTAGGATAAGACATAACTACTAAGGTTGATTCTATACTAAAGTTAACAAAATCTACCGAGGAGTTAGTAAAGGAGAAAATAGGAAAAGATGTTCCTACAACACAAAGCCAAGGTGCACATCCTCAAATCATATTCATTGATCAAGGCAGAAGTGGAGAAGATAAGAAAGAGGAGAAAACCCCCAAAGAAAAAGAGCAAGAGGCAATACAAAACACTAGTGAGCTTGCCTATCTCAAGGACTCCTACTAAGCAGCCAAGCACTAATGTAGTACCACTATAAATCTTAGCACCAAGATCAAGCTCCACTAAGATAGCAAGGGTACTTCACTATGGAGACCCTGCACTTGATGAAGAAATAGTCTTATCTAGCTATGACTACAAAACAATGAACTTGGCACAAATCAATAAAGTGCAAGAGGCACTAGAAAGGAAGAAGAAGTAGGAGACACTCAAAAATGATTACAGACAGAGGAAAGCATTAATAGAGATCAAAGAAATATTTCTTGATGCATTTAGCTTGCATGTACTCGATGAAACAAAGCCTATCATGGAGCAATTGTCCAACATAGTGGACCCAGTACAAAATGAAGACCTTGATACTAATGTAAAATTATTTGAATGGTCTACAAAGAAATTTCAAATGAAGGTCAATGAGAAAATATCTAGTGAGATAGCACTATCTCAAGTTGAACTGACAAAGAAAATAGAAAAGGTAAAATTAGTACTTGAGAACATATTCTCATTGTACTCCAAATTGTGTGAATCATCATATTTCACACAAGAAACTAGCCAATGAATACTGAGCTTGGAAAGAAATCTTAAGATATCTAGTGCATAACTACATAAAGATCCAATTCAAAGTGAGAAGCATTTCCAACAATGCTTCACACTCATAAGGAGTTAGTTGTATAGATAGTAGAAGAGGCTAATGTCAAGGCCAAATTGATGCAAATTCAATCTGCTATAACCCCACACCTAGAAGTACTACATAAAGAAGTGGCATGTGCATAAAATCTTTTAAAGAAAGACCCTAATATTTCTACTTTAGAAGTCCTACTACATCTACTAATAGAGATAGTCATCTAGCTCAAATCACTAGAAATTTTCTTAGATAACTAGGATGCTTCTCTAAAGATGATATTGAGGTAAATAAAACATTTTTGGAAAAATATTCTATTCATTCTTAGGACCCTTTGACATAAGGATCAAAAAAGGGGGAGATATAAACCTTTAGCATTTAATAAGAATGGATATAATAACAATGGGGGAGAAATTCATTTTTGAGATATTCATGTAGGGGGGAGATAGTTCATAATGTAAATGGGAGCAAAAACAAAGGGTGAGTACAAACATATTAGAAACAAGGTACACAAAAACCAAGGCAAAGAGCATCAAACATATCAGCATGAGACAAATTCAATTTGAGGAAATTTTGGTTAAAAGAATGGTAAATTAACTCAGGTGGAGTTACAAGTTTTTGAGGCATATATTATCATCTATAGAATTTTGAACAAGTTTTTGAAAGTTTGTACATATGCCAAATAGAATATGCAGTATACTCATGGAGATTAGATTCATAATTCTTAGTAAAGTATTTTTGCCACTCAGGTTAAAGGGGGAGATTGTTGGTTTTAGATTGGTTTTGACAATTGAGTGTCAACACACTTAACCAATTCTCAAGATGATGCAGAGTATAATGCAGATGCCAAGCTACAGTGTGTGCCCAGTTAGAGACTCAATAGGTGTCGAGTGAACTTTAGGTGCTGAGAAAGATTCAAGTGTCAAGTGATAAGTGATGTCGAGTCACTATAGATGTCATGCAAAGTATAGATGTCAAGAAAAGTATAGATGTTATGTGAAATAGGATTACTATAGGAACTGAGTGAGACAAAATTCCTATATGTGCCAAGCATCAGCAAATAGTAAGTGTTGAGTAACATAGAATTAGCATATGAGTACATGCCTTCACAAACTTATATGTAAACCATTTTCAAAGGTGACTCAAGATGAATCTTAAATGATCTTGAAGATAAGATCAAATCTTTTGTATTTCCTATGTAATCAGCATCCAGCCAATCAAAAAAATGGAGAAGGCATGCAACCAATAGGATTGTCGATTCATACCTAACCCTAAGTCTTTGAAGCCTTTATAAGGAGGATGAAACACCATTATTTATGCATATGTGAGAAGTGTATGGGTAAATTATAGCAAAGTTCAGACAGGCATTTAAAAACTTAAAGGGAAGAGAAGTATTGCAACATTTAGTTGATCAAAATAGAGTATCAAAATTTTGAGACACATATCGGATCAAGCAAGGATTAGAATAGATAGAGAAGAACAAGGATCTAGAATCAGTAATTGAAGATGGTATGTCATTAGGTCAATACTTACTAATACTCTCTAGCCATTGTATCAGGAATGAAAATTCTAGCATCATGTTGGTTTAATAGCCATGTTGTAAGCCTTTAAACAAGGTGCTAAATCCTTTAACATGGTAACATTTCAAGTGAATTTTTGTAAATCCTTTAACTAGGTCACTTTTAACAGGGTGTAAAGTCTTTAATAGGATAGGCCTTTCACAAGGCTGGCCATTGGAAGTGGTCAAACTTTGTAACCTTGAATAGTTACATATTGTTGTAATAATACTTTGTGGGTGTCATCCCCACCCCAATTTTACCATTGGAAGTCGTTAAACTTTGTAACCTTGAACAGTTACATATTGCTATAGTAATAATTTATGCATGTCATCCCCACTCCAATTTTACCTTCTCATTTTGAGGGCTTCTGGATTACCAAATCTTGTGTTGTCTATTTCCATGCATGTTTTTACTTTCATTTTTATTAGATGAATTAGATGCATGTGAATGGTTTCAGCTAAAAGGTTTTGAAATGGTGGAAAGTTAGTCACTTTTGATTCACCCCTCCTCTTAGAAGTATATCTTCCCACTTGTAAACTCCAACAAAGGTATGTCAACCTCATGTTGGAACACTACTTTTCCTATTTCTGACTCCACGCATTTCAGATTAGGCAAGAATTTTGATTCCTATATCACAATTTTCCATTTCTGCTTGAGTTTAGAATCTTCATTTGACTTCTTCCTTCTCTCTTCCTCTATCTTCTTCCTTTCCTCTTCATCTTTCTTTTTCTTTTCCTCCTCTACTTTCTTCTTCTTTTCCTCTTCTACTTTCTTTTTTTCTCTTCTTTGTCCTTCTGTTCCTTTTCTCCTTGCTTTTTCTTTTCTTCTTCTTCTTTCTTTTCATCATCAAAACTAGTATATGTAGTGATATCTCCAACAATGGATTGATTAGATGTTGCAAAAGGATTTTATTTTGCATCTATATTTTTGTTCATACTATCTATTTCCATAGATTTAGTACCCATAATGATAAATGGTGGTTAGAGTGCCTCCTACGTCTCTTCTGCTCCTTCCTCATCACTAGAAGGTGTACCTACTTGTACATGCATTGGATTTTTAGGTTTAGACTACACACTCACCTTAAGCACCGAAGTCATATACTTCACAATTGCCTCCTCAATTTCTTTCCTTACATCCTAATAATTGCCTCCCATTAGAAGAAGTGTTCTTCTTTTGTTCCTCAGCAAGGGGTCAATACCCTTCAAAATTCTATCTGATTCTTCCTTACAATCAACATCACATAGTTTATTTATCATTCTGGTCCTCATATTCATAGCTTCCTTTATTATCCTACTTTTCCTATTTATAAGCCTATTAGATAGATCCTCTAGTATCTTATTTTGTATATGTCATGCCCCAAACTTGACAGATTAGAACATAGTAATTTTATTTTTTAAGGGAAATAGAGTAGACTAAGGATGATCTCTACATATATTTACATGTCAATACAACTTAAGTTTCTCTAAATATATAAGAATGTTACTTGTTTGGTAATTAGTTTTGTTCATAATTTTGGCTTCAAGTTTGCATGTGTGACGTACAAATACTGGGTTCAAGTGGTCAAAGTAATTCTATAGTTTTGTGAGGCGAAGGTGTTCAATAATTGTCCTAGGTATTCATAACCTTAACTTCTCATGTTCCATACCCCAATTCTATTCGAATTTATTTATGATCTAAGTATGACTCTTTAATGAAAATCCTACATTTAATCCTTTATCATCTATAGTTATATTGATGGCTCTTGAACTCGGTGTTACTATCTAGATTAATGATCAAACCTTTATTTCCTCAAACCTAGTACAATGTATTACTATCTACTAATCCTTTATCAATAATTAACATTTAAATATTTCCAACCCTAAGATTTCATGCCTTCTAATACTATGCTTCTTACTAATAGGAATCTCCACTAATCTCCTTAAGATAATGTGATGCACAACCCTCATTGTTAGTCAACTACATCCTACTTGATTTTAGAGGGCTTGCAATCTCATGTTCAATTATTTAACCCATAAAAATTTAACATCAAGGAGGTGTACATACTAATTACTAGGTCTCCAAATTAACATGTTAATAATGTCATATTTTACCTTCACCTATATATCTTATTACACAATAATGCTAGGATGCCATGATCATTTGATCTTAGTTTATCAAGAAGATTTCGTTCCATATCTAGAATTGAATATACATTTTATTTAGTATCAGTATGCAATGACTCTCATTGATTCCAAATAAAATTATTTATGTTATTTAATATCATGAATAAAATTGTGTATGTTATTTTAATTATAATATGAAGACAATGGGTAACTAGGCCTCTAACATGGGTTGGCTTATTTCACTACTAGCTATGAGTTACATAATTTCAATAGTGCCCTATATCCATATGTGATTTATAATTACATCTATCCATTGTATCTTGACAACTTCTTATAAGTTATGATCTTAACTTTACCTATTTACATTTCCATTTTTCTAAAAACATCTTAATTAACACTTTGACATTGATGTTTCCTACGTAGCCATTATTGACTTTTATATCAATAAAAGAAATCACAACCACCTACCCACTTACCACCAATCTTTCTAATACCCATAGGAATACATAGCCCTAACTCCTCAACTTTGATCATATTGGTAAGTTACTAATAAGGTACTACCAGCAACGTCTTTATTTTAATCATTAATTATTTATTTTATTTAATTTTTAATTATTTATTTATTTATTAATATTATTCATTTATTTTGTAGAAGTTAATGAAAGCCAACTTCACAACTCACCAAGATCACCTACATGAAAATAACCTGTTGAATGGAAACCAAAGAAGGAAGAGGTGGAGCTTGGGAAAACTAAACGAACTGAGAGAGAAGATATTGCAAACAAAGAAAATGTATTCTTCTACAATATGCCTTGAGAAAAAAATTATGAAATACAATGAGAGAGCCCGAATAGAAATGCCTCAAGGAGACTTTTAGAACAAGCTAGAATATGCTAGGAGATAAGGTTGAAAATTAAGCATATGTCCACAAAAGGTGGGATATCCTCGATCAAGGTGAGGAGATAAGTATGACTTACATAGGAACAAACTCATGTGTTGTCAACAACTCATCAACTATAACTAATAAATAAATTTATTAACCTAAGTAAACTTAAGTAAAAGCGTAAATAATTAATAAATAATTATTTACACTAACACCCCCCAAAAGTGCAACTTAGGGGAATTCCTTAAGCTCACAATAGCTAAGATGAAATGCAGAATGGGTCCTGACAACTAGGCCATCTTAGGTATGCATGTACAATGCAAAGAAATGAAAGCTCTAAAAATAGGAAAAGAATGAAAACCACATGGGAAAAACCCTCCCCAAAAAAGAGGTAAGAAAACCTAGTGAAGGACTGAAGAATCCTCCAACTAGAGGAATGTCCCAGAAATAGGAACAAAGAGAAGATCATGAAGACCATAATCAAAGCATGAAGAAGCCACAAACTCTGTCAAAAAGAAATTTTTGATCTCAAGAACCTCGATAAAAATAGAAGGCATGAATCAAGCATGTTTATATGGTAGATGAACCATCGTGTTGGCACTCAAAATTGAGTTCTCATTTTGAGCGTCTATTTGGAATTTTGAGTCAAATCAAGCCCCATAAATGCATGTGTACCTGGCTATACCTTTGAGGCCCCTGAGGTGTTTAATGTTTCTAACACCTTCCATTTGGCCCATCCACATGTTCCATGATGATAAATTGTCATTCCGAGTCATTTGGTGAAGTCCTATTTTGAGCAAATGTCAAATCTACATATTTCACCAAAGTGTCAAACAGCGACAAGAGGCCTTGTTTGCATATGAATATCTTGCACCTAGAAATGTTTTGTGAGTTGCCACTTTGGGAATATCTAGGTCCATATCCAAGAACCTATGTTTTAGATTTTGAGTCATTTCAAGTTCGTTTGACTATGTTTCGAATCTCTTAAAGTTGGTAATTTATTGTTTTCATGCTAATGCACATTGCACATAATTTTGGGAAGCATTGTTTGACCTATTATAATTTTGACCCAGTTGATCCAAATGCTAAAATTCCTTTTCCGTTGTACTTTAGAGGTTTAGAGACATGTTATGTCTCAAGTTTTAGATTATAATGAATCCATTTAGTCAATTTTCAAATGCAATTTCTATCTTTTTACTGGTGTCAACAAATGCAAATTATTTGGTACCCCTGTTTGTGATGTTATAACTTGAATTTTGTGGTAGGTGAGACTGAATCAATTGTACCACTATGTTGTACTCTAAGAATACTCCAAGTGTGCCAATTTGGAAGTCTTGACGAATCCATTTGCACACTTTTTCACATCAATTCCATTTGCAAAAAGTGTTTTCAATATACAAATTCCAAGTAGCTCACTTTGACTAATTTCCAAATGTGTCCTGCTATTCATCGTGAGCTCAAATCATAGATCCATATTCACCTCATGACAATGAACCAAACCCTCAAGTTTCACTATCCCAAGTGTCCGTCTACCCAGTTTTCAAAGCCAAATCCGAACCCACTTTATTGTTTTTTGACATGTTTTCTTGCAGGTAGTTCTGAGAGGTCAACTTTGACAGCAAATGTCTTTTAACCCCAAATTTTTCATGAGATGAGATTTGATAGGTTTGGAGTATGTAGAAGAGACAATCAATGGGTCAGATTTTAGAGCTCGATCAAGTGTTTTGGTTAGGTTTTAAAGCAAGTCAAGAGACCTCCTGGCACAAAATTCACAGTTTGCAAAAAGTGGGTAAATGAGGTTTTAATGATGAAGTTAATCCTCAAATTCAATTTCAGACAACTCAAGGTGATTATTGGATCATTATGCAAGTTCATTTACCTAGAAACAAAAAAAAATAGCCAGACCCGTTGGGGGCCCAACTAATTGCATCAGGTTGATAGGCTTGAGGCATTTTGCCTATCTCTATGGATCAAATGCATGCAAAATATGAGAAGCATCTCAAGTTCAATCACCATCGAGAAAGTATGACCCTGTCAACAATACGAAGAGGTAGACATCAAAGTGGAGAGGTTTAAAGTTTATGAAAGAAGAATAAACAACAAAGATAAAATCTTGCAAGCTGGCATGTTAAAGAGCATCCACATTGAGCTATAGACCAAAACCAAGCATGGAGCCCACGACTAAGAAAATAAAGCACATGCACCTATTAAAAGGCCCCATGATAGCAGATATATCATGTCAAAGCACATGAGAAAAGCCAGTGAGATGAAACTCATGCCAATATAAAAGGACTTCTCACGATTTTAAACAGAGCTCATGCCAAAGGAATAGAAGTAGCCCACGAATGTAAAATAAAAGAAAGGGCCTCAGGAAAAGCCTCAAAGCAAGAAAGCACACAATAAAGACACCCATGTTGGAGAATTGGAGTACCTGCAAGGCATAAGAAGTCGATAAAAATTTAAAAGGGCAAGTTAGCTGCAATCACTCATAGTGATAGAGATAAAAGAAGCCATCCACGTATATAAATCAAAGAAGCCCATTCAAAGCATATAAAAAGGAAAATGCAGTGAAGATCATAGGTAGAGGATGACAATTTTGGGAGCATCCACGGCAATGAATAGACCACATAATAAGGGAGACCCCATGTGCAAGAAACTAAAACCTACGCCATTTGAAATAGAAAGGGGTATATAAAAATAAAACAAACTCAACTGAGAAAGTATTAAATGCTCAAAATTTTGTAGTTTTGGGGCTGAGATCTCCCTTCACTGATTGTAAAGTTCAATTGGAAAACACCTAAGACACCAGAAATTCAGATAGGCATCTAAAGTCTGAGAAGTCGATAGAATAAAGAATAAGAACAAATGTATTAATAAGGGCAGGCACATCAAAGGAGTCAAAGATGACGTATAAAAAGAAGAGTCGGTAGCCAGAAAGAGAAAGCTCCACTCATTGCATAATAGGAAAAGGGCCAGTAAAGAGTTTCCACACTTTTAAAAATGAGACAGCATGGTCTTGGAAGCAAATTCCACGCCATTGAAAGCTCACAAAGAAAATGAATAAGAAAGGAGCCCACAAGGAAGAGTGATTTCACATATATCCCACATCTCTTGTGAGGGTGACTCTATATGTATTTAAATACAATTGCAGACATATTGAGAATGTCAACAACATAGAGGCTTTTGCAAGCCACTTGCTCATGCATGAAGCCCCCACCCGTGCACTAGTGGATGCCAGTTGGAGGGTGACATCAGAAAAATTTTAAACGAAAAAGAAAAGAGGATGACATGGTGAGTTCAATTCCAAATACAACGAGATGATGCCACGTGTTATGATCTAAGGGTGGGCACATGCCTGCAAAAAGAAAGTGCCTACAGATTAACAAATGCAGGAATGTGGAATTCTGACACATGGAAGGTGGGTCCTACATGTGATGATCTGGCAGTCAGGAGTGTGATTAGAGACAAAGCATAGGATGTTTCCATGTGGCAGATCCAACGATGAGTGCAATTTCACAAAATGGAGATGCGCACCAATTAAGCAAAGCAGGTATGTGGGCATGTGACACATGGCACTGGGCCTGCCCAATGCTGATGTGGTAGTCCAATGGTAGATAATGCACAAGTTTAATCCAATTAGGAAGTTCCATGTGGTGTTGGTCAAACTTGGGTTGACCCAAAATTGGAGGCATATGGGAAAAAATAAAAAATATTTTAAGTTGTGGTTTTAAAATAGTTTTTCCAATGTCACGTGCAAGGTATTTTAAATTCAAAAGCTCATTTTCTAAAGTTTAGACTTTAGAATTTTTCAAAAAATTTCAAATTTGAAGTTGCAGACCTGAGCTTTGTAATAGAGGGGCATTTTTCAAATTGACTTCATGGGCATTTTTGGTAGGCTAAATATGTGATATTATATATTGCCGAAATTGTGAGAACCTAAATTTTTTGATTCTAGAGTTGGGTTTTGCACAGAATGCCACTAGTTCATGCTACATGAGGTTTTCTTCTAGATTCATATTGTGCAACTATATTCAAGTGAGTATGATCAGAACTGATTCTTGACAGGGTAATGACTTGAATATGGATTAAAGATTAGGAAAATGCATTTGGGGTCAAGTTTGGTTACATTCAAATCAATTGAACCTTAATTCCTCCAGCATTTCATAAGGCAGATCAGATATTTTGGTGAAACAAAAGGATTTTCATCATTTCATCAAAGATATTTATAAATCAGTTACAAAGCAATGATGAAACCAAATCAAATCAATGTGTGGAAAGAGGAGAGAGGTTTTTCAGTTGTAAGGGATTAAATTCCAAGTGGATAGATGTTAGTTGTATAATAGATCCAGGAATTCACTTCTTGTTATATCTTTCTTTCTTTCATCTATTGTAGGGGTTGGAAAATATTGGAAAGTTTCTCTGGAATGAAGGCATTTAGTAGAACTGGCCCTGGAATTGATAAACTTTGAATGGAAGATCTGGGATGTGTTGGTTCTAGACCATGAAGCTTTTCCTTTGGCTATGATACCCCCTTCCCATCCCATTAATTTATCATTCTCACCATTTTCTCTCTTGTATGATAGCATTTGTTCATTGAATAGTCTAGTTTATTAGGTTCTTTGTGAGTAAATTTCATGCATTTTTATGTATTACTTCAAGGAAATCAATATAAGGAATAGCAAGTGTTTAGTTTTAGTTTAAATCTTGTCTCCTTTCTCAGTTGAGCTATGATGTTTTATGGTCTTTGAACAAAGCTCCTAGATCATAAGTGTAGTCCCTTAAGGTTGTATGTTGCTTCATTGTTACTTTTAATTCAAGGAATTACATAAATGCTTCAGAGATTCAACAGGGTTGTAAGTTTTTTGAGGAGGATATCAAGTAAGAATGAGATTTAGGTCGAACATTGATGTCTATTTACAAAGTGAATGGATGAATATATGAATAAGTATCAAATATCAAAAATGAATGAGGGAGATTCATGAATTACTCAATGGATTAGGCACTGATCACCTACAAGATCATTAGTTTTTTGTCTATACTTGGTTTTCATCTGCTTTCCCCACCCACATAAAATCAAAGAAAAATTCAAATCATCTTTACATTTTATGTTGAAGAACCTAAATGTGATGCCCTCATGTAGCTTGTGCATTTCATAGATTTGCAATTTCCTATTGTATATTTGTGTTATTACATGAGTTATTAGGAGATATAAGGGGCATAATCTGCTTTGTTAGATCTAGGGATATGTTTTGCACTGGTACCATATTAATTGGATATGAGGTTCACCCGCCTAGGTTTTGCAAAGCTTGAAGTAGAAGAAGGGTCGTGTCTTATAGTTGGCCCAGTATATGAAAAGGTATGTTGAAAATGGGAGTTAGCTACCCCTAGATATTTATTTTTCTCATCGGGGTAATTGGAAACCTACAACATTTTCAAACACCAAAACATCTCACCAAAATGCATGGGTAGCCAGCCACTATAATTGCCTAGTATATAGGATCAACCACTAAATACATAGCTCACACTATCGAACCATCAAACCAAGGAAGCATTAGAACAATAGAATAACCCCTCCTGCCCTTAATGTAGAAGGGGTGAGATGACAGGCAACTGAAAGGGTGGGCCAAAATCCTTTGTAGAAAGAACCAAGAACAATGAGAGAGTTGAACAGGTAAAAACACCTATAAAGGCATGGTCACCAACTCTGCATGGGGCTAATGTCATGGAAGGGACACTCACTTGACAAAGGAAGAGGGCACAAAAATGGCAACAACTATTCCCCCCATGGTGCTTTATAAAATAGTCCAAGTACAACTATCTCAAAACAATGTTCATGAACCTAAAATGCAAGAGTTGCACTTTATCTTAGTATGTTTCTATGAAGATGCTTAAAATGATATCAATAATGATTAGAAAGGGAAAAAATCTGATACAAAAGATAGTACAGCCCAAAACAAAAGACCTCATCCCATGAAAATGATCCTCGAACCTAGAACACCCAAGATATCTACCATAGAGAAAACACTCCAGAAACATGATAGAAAGAGCATGATGTAGAATCTGACAGAAACAATAGCATTTCTAAAACTATGACAAAACCAACTTTCCAAAAATATAACATTTTCAAAAAATAGAGATGGGGTGCACAAGAAAAGCTTTCCATAGTGAAAAACATAACTTTAGACTTTAACTATAAAATAAGCCACAAAACTACATCAAAACCAAAAAATTCCTACACCAATGTCTCAAAACTAGCTTTCTGATACTCAAGGTAAACTTTAAGCAATCCCCCTTGAAAAAGAGATATAAAAATATTGGCGAATCTTACATTATTTTGAAAAATAAAAATAATTTCTATTACTAATTGGTGAATCTTTAACTGTTTAAATATTTTTTATAACTAAATTTAATAAAAATGTGGCGATTCTAAATATTTTTAAGAACTAAATTATTAGCCAAAATTTCCTAAAATTAGTCAATTAGCGAATATTAGCCACTAAAAAATACCCTACTGATACTTCTTTTGGATCACAAAAACACCTCTGTATGCTCAAGTTATGGCCAAAAAAATGCAAGTAGGTCAAAGAAGACCCTGGAGAGCCTACATGTGTAATGATGCAATGCTAATGTCATGTTGATGTTAGCAAATCACTTCATTAAAATTAATAGCCACAGGGTCATCACAACAAAAAAAAAAGATGCCATGTGTCATCCATGTGGCAAGATGTTGATGTGGCAGGTAACATGTTCAGGGCCACATGGCAATGCCAACATGGCACTTGTGTCATGTGTCTGCCAGAAATCATGATAAGTGTGTTAGAATCCACATGGGCTACAGGTGGCAATAGGGTTGTAGGTGGGTAGTGATAGGGAGGAATGGCTGGTGGAGGTGGATGCAAGGGTGGAGCTTTCTAGTGGCACCGCTAGGAAGGATGGTGGGCCGACCAAATGGTAATGGCCACACAACAGCTACCCCGTGGTTGCACTGCCAGTGGTGGTGGCATTTGGGTTGAGTGCAAGTGGTGCAGTGGTAGTGTCAAGGTTACATGGTGATGGCTTCCTGGCACAACAACAAATTTTTAAAATATGCATGCAATCAATGCCTTTTTTTGGTTCATACAGCCTCCAAGCAAAAACAATTTTGCCTCCCAAATCAACTGTGTCCAAAATTAAAAAAATTTATATGGATCCTGACTATAACGGGTCTTCTAAACTCAACGGTAGTGTTCATTTAGGCCAAAAGTGCTTCGAAAAAATATTCTTTCCCCTGATTGAAAGTTGATACCATGTAGAAGTTGATGAAAGCCAACTTCATAGCTCACCAAGATCACCTGCATGCAAAAAACTTGTCGAAGGGAAACCAAAGAAGGAAGAGGTGGAGCTTGGAAAAACTAAATGGACTGAGAGAGAAGATATTGCAAACAAAGAAAATGTATTGTTGTACAATATGCCTTGAAAATGAGTTATGAAATACAATGACAGAGCTCGAATATAAAGGCCTCAAGGAGACTTCTCGAACAGGCTAGAAGATGCTAGAAAATAAGGTTGACAACTAAGCATAAATCCACAAAAGGTGGGATATCCTCGATCAAGGTGAGGAGAGAAGTATGACTTACATAGGAACAAACTCTTGTGTTGTCAAAAACTCATCAACTACAACTAATAAATTAATGCATTAACCTAAATAAACTTAAGTAAAAGTGTAAGTAATTAATAAATAATTATTTACTCTAACATATTTCACTAATTACATATGATTAATTATTAAATAAAATTTATACCATATTCCTAAATCTTATATACCTAACACTGATCTTAACTTACTACATCCCACTAACTTAACCACCCATCTATTTAGGCAAGGCTACTATGATGGTCATCACATTTAATTTTCTCCATGAAAAAATAGTAACTAAATATCACAAATGAAACTATACTAAATAAAAACCCCTTTAATCTTATCATGATTTCCTACTAACCCTTTCTACCACTACCCCATGTATTAAGATATAAATCTTATTACTGCAACATGCCTTTATTGTTAACATGATTCTAATATTAGCACAAAAGAATTATAACATTCCCTACCTTGATATTTGGTGTCTTTGTTGCAAAGTTACCCTGCTTCCATTTTTATTTCCTTGCATCTACCCCTAGGTGACCCCATCATCACATGGCACTAAGACCAAGGGTGGGCTGCTTGGGACAAGGCTTGATTTAAAACAAAATGGAATTCTTGTGTTTTGCACTAGAAAAGGGACTCCTTCAAGGTAGGACACCTAGGATGGGACCACCATCATGTTTACATGGTTAGGGCCATGATTACATCCAAATATGCATGTTTTATTTTCTTAATTTCTTTTGACCCCTAAAACCTAATGCCTAGAAATAGGTGGGTCTGACATAATGTCAAAATGTTGCCCCTTCATTAATTAGTCACATAGATCCCAATGCCCTAGGAAAGATAGGCACTTGGGTTTTCTGGTATAATATGTTTATTATTGCATTATTTAAATTCTATTGCCTAGAATGGTGATGTTTTCTAAGGCAGGGCCTAGTGTTAAGGAATAGATGGCTTAGGTACTATAATAGTCTTGGCCTAGTTTTAAACATATCTAAATGCATGTTATTTAAGAGAGATGTGATAGAGGTCACATGACTCATATGATTCTTTATTTGCAAACTTATGGATTAGGTATTTGTTGTTCCTAAAGCTCTTTTATATTAATCTATTAATATTTAATGTACTATATTCTAGAAAATATTATCCTTATTATTTTAATGGTCTGTACTCTTGGGGAACAAATTATTTCCTTTCCCCATACATTTTCTAAAGAATAAAACTAAAGCTACAAGAAGGTTTACTCTAAGTTTTATCCACTTTCATCTTTCACATCTTAGGGCCTATTATAACTTGAAAATTTAATGAACTAATCTTCATTCATATACAAGGAACTATCAAAGTGTGGTAATGTTCATCCATTGTGTCAAATGCATATCATATGATTTAACAATGCAATCATCTAGGCTCCAGATTGAATCATCTATATCAATAAAATTTTCCACACATCAACTATGAAATATTCCTACTAATAAGTTTACATGGCATCATAAGAAGAGTCTTATTTCATAACTGTTCCATATTACACTAAATCACAAAAAGTGAAAATTTATAATGAATATTTTCCTTGCAAGAACACTAGATATAAAATCCATCAAACTATAACTTACACAATTTGAACACTATACATTAATAGACAAATCCATGTTTACATCACAATGAAATAACAATAAATACTTAACATCACATCTCATTCTGAGATAACATGAAACATTGGTCTCTTTCTCTACACACCTATTTTACAACAATGTCAAGTATGAGCCCTAACATCTCCAAGGAATCCATCTTCACAAACCTACACATGCATATGTTCTTGGAACCATGGAGACTCGCCTCATATTCTAGGCTTCTATGAAGCCACCCACTAAGTAGGGGAAACAAGATCCAAATGGAATACACACATACATCACTTGCAAATGCATGAGAACACACCACATAACACTTAACAATCCCTCCCATGGCTTACACATTGATTCACCATTAGAATCATAAGAACATTGGGTGAAGGTGGGCTCTTCAAGAGGAGATATGCCATGTCAATACAAGTCACACACACATTGAATTTCACCATGCCTCAACAAGGCTTGCATCATACATGCTTCTCTCCACAATTGCTACTGATCACCCCCAAATTCATATCTCAACTTATCACCCCCAAATCATAATATCAAGACAATATCTTCGATGAAGCCCATACTCCATGAAATTTTTCCCCTTCTCTTCGAGAGAAGTGACTCTCTACTACATCGTTGATCCCAACTAAGCCCTTCAAAGGCTTCTCTTCCCTCCCAAGGGTGACTGAAGCCTTCACACCCATGAACACATTCAACACTCTCATTCAGAATAGAAAATCAAGAAGAAAAAAAAACCCAAAGAAAATCCTCAAGAACACATAGCACATTCACATTTCCACAACACAATGCCATAGTCCACAATGCAAGATTCACAAAACAGTGCATACTCCATTGAAAAATCCTCCACACTTGCACATTTACTTTGCCATGATAAAAGAAAAAAAGAAAAGAAACATTTTTTGAGACACCAACCTTGGTCCAAGCTATGGAAATGATGGTTTTAGTAGAGCTCCCTCCATCTCCCTCCAAAAACCTAACTATCTCTAAACTTAGAGAGTGGGTGAACAAAAACTAATTTGGCTCAAGCTCCCTAAATATACCTTCACTTTCATTCCCACCTACCCTTCCTACCGGCTTGTACCTTTCTACCAATAGGAACTTAACCAAGTGGAGGGGTGAGGAAAGAAATCATGTGACACTTTAATTTTTGAATTGGCTTGAAAATGACTAGTTTAGAGAGTCTCCTAAGTCCCCTAGACTAACTCATGGTTATATTTAGACCCATTGACCTATACTACTACCATGTGGGTGACTCATTTTCACAAAAATAACACTTGGGAACCACTTTTAGGCCCTCTAAAGTCCCTATCACATTTGAATTCGAATTCCATCATAAAGGTGACTCATCCTAACACTCTTCCAAATGGGTTCACTTGAATTCATAACAGGGATTAGATTTAGGTTAAGTGACTTCATGGCCAAAAGCCCTACATGATATTTCATTTACACATAGACAACATGAGTGTCAAATGACACACATTATGAGACTTTTCACAACAAAATGACATGTATCTAAATATTCATGATTTCTAAATTGATTACACCCATGCAGAATCACATTATGGAATAAAGACAATACAACAATATTTTGAATCTTCCAAAGATTCACCTTGGCTTTACCATGCTCACATAGGTTTGAACCTTGTTTCCACAAATAATTTCCATGGTTCAACTTTTTCCTACACACTCAACTTAAATGTCAGTAGTCCAATTAAAATAATATAGAAGTACATGTATATAGGTGCAGAATAATCCATTATCACATTAACATATGAAATTTTTTCTCCTTTCTAATCATTTGCATAAAATATTCAAATATTAAAATATGAAAATATGTGTATCATTATTTATCTTAACTTAACCAAATTAACATTCTAAATATCATCACAATCCTTTCTATCATAACAATGAAACACGTAAGTCATATTTATTGAGTCATTAAACAATTAAATGCATCCTAGAATATGTCATAAGTGAAAATCACTAATATAAAAACATGTTAGCTAGTATCCTTTTATCACATTATGAGGTGTGTCTCCCTAGGGTAAATTTCTTAGGTCATTAGAATACTTTTATAATTATATGATCATGGTTTAGAACCAATTCTCCTGACGCAGTGCGATACGACCATGCAGCAGAAGCTCAAGAAAAAGAAGCAAGAATGCAAGATCTGATACCAAATAATAATAATATATTCATAAAATATAACTGATTACATGTAATGTGTGGAGTTGTAAGGCCTTCTCGATTATGGCCAGATACAAAGCAAGTAATAGTTTTGCAAGATCCCTCAAGATCCAAACCCAAACCCTAGCTAGTCCAGATCCACACTTTGGTAGAAACCTCCAAGGAAGATCTCAACTTGAGCTCACAAGCCCACCAAGCATTCTCCTTGTTTTCCAAGCCATAGCTACTAGCCCTTTTCCAACTTCATCCAAGATCCTATTGTAAACTGCCTCACATTCGGCACTCTGTTCACAAACTCAGGAAATCTTGCCCTTCAGCTACTTCTCACACCCACTCCTCTTCTGAGTGAATGAATAATTAACTAAAGACTTCCCCACAACCCCTACTTATACCAATCTAAGCCAAAAGTCTACCCAAAACACAAATTAAATGCAAATACATAAATTAAATGCCAAAGTTAGCCTCCTACAACAATTAAATTCCCAAAATTGATGCCTTAGTAAAATTGTGATATCTCCTAGCTCCAAATGAATTAAAACTCACAGTTCAAAAAATAGGTAGAAGTCTAGGCCTTCTTCAATCTTCAAAATTTTCATTCTTCAAATCAATGTGTAAAATTAGTCATACAACCTGAAATAGACACAAAATTCTTAGACCATGCCAAGCAACCAAAGACCATGTCAAGCTCCATAGGCCATGCCAAGTTCCAAAGACCATGTTGAGTAACCAAGGACCATGTTGAGCTTCGAAGACCATGTGGAGATGCATAGATGATGTCGAGCTCCGTAGACCATGCCAACCTCCATACACCATGCTGAGCTCCCAAGACCATGACAAGCTCCCAAACCATGTTGAGCTCCATAGACCATGTCGAGCTCCCAAGACCATGTTGAGCTCCCAGTGTATGCCAAGCTCCAATCCAAACACCCTCCAAATAAATTACTAAGCCTCCTCCCATGAACTCTAAAGTAATCACCAAGTAAATCCAAGATGCTCCTGCATCAGACTCCCTAGGTAAATAGAAAAGTGTGTCCCACACTTTGATTCCCAAAGAAAGAGCAACAACCAACTTCATCTTCACCAAAGGTTTCCACTCCAATAGGGATAAGAAAACCAATCTGCACATCATCCACATCCACACCATTCTATCAAACACTAGAATCTCATCCAACCAATCATCATGCTCACTCTTAGGAACAAATTGAACATAATGCTTCATCAACAAACCACCAATCCATATCAACAACTAGTAAATCCATACCAGTAGCAACCAACTCCACATCAGTGACAATATGAAGATCTCCATCAACACATGCCAAACTCTCAACACCAACCATCTTATTGCTCACAACAAGATGTTCTGTAACACACAACTCACCACCAACAACAACCAAATCATCCACGACCAAGCGCTCTGCAATTTCCATGTCAGACTCAACCAACTAATCATGAAAACTAACCTCTATCCTAGCATCAACAAGGTTAGGAATATCTTCAACAATAACTTCCAGCTATTTTGCAGGTTATGTATCAGACTCCAAAAATTGATCAACAAAACCAAACTCTTCCACCTCAACCTTGTTATGACATCTTCTCTCACAAACAAGTCTCTTAACTGGCCAAATGACTCTCTTTTGGATCGGTAGACTCCAACTCCAAAAATAGCTACAAAATTTCTTCCTTACCTCATCCCTAACTCGATTAGCCAAGCTAGCTTCAAATCAAGCAGTCATCTCAAAAAACCTCCTCTCCACCACATCATGGAGATTCGCAAGCATCTTAGGGTCCAATCCTCTCAGAGCCATCTCCCAAGATATTCAAAAACCCTCTACAAAAAATCCTTCCCATGCTCCTCCTAAAAACCTTGAATTGTTTGCAAGTTAGATCGCAACCTGCCACCTTGCATGAACAACCATGAAGCACATCACAAGTCTAGGACCACAGATCTATAATCCACAAACACTCTATGATCATGCCTCAACAAGATCAAACTTCCATCTTCAAATCCATCAATCAATTTTCATGTCCTCCCAAGGTCCTGGTGTAAACTTCCTCAACTTCAGCAATCTATCTACACACTTAGGAACATCCTTAGCTCTGATGCCACCTAATGTAGTACAGTATGACCACACAGCAAAAGCACAAGAACAAGAAGCAATAATGAAAGATCTAATACCAAATAATAATAATATATTCATAAAATATAATTGACTACATGCAATGTATCAAGTTGTAAGGCCTTCTCCGTTATGGCCAGATATAAAGCAAGTAATAGTTCTGCAAGATCCCTCAAGATCCAAACCCAAACCCTAGATAGTCCAGATCCACACTCTGGTAGAAACCTTCAAGGAAGATCTCAACTTGGGCTCACAATCCCACCAAGCATTCTCCTTGTTTTCCAAGCCACAGCTACTAGCCCTGCTCCAACTTAATCCAAGATCTTACTATAAACTGCCTCACATTTAGCGCTCTATTCACAGACTCAAGAAAACTCGCTCTTCAGCTACTTTCCATAGCCACTCCTCTTTTGAGTGAATGAATAATTGACTAAAGACTTCCCCAAAACCCCTAGTTACACTAATCTAAGCCACAAGTCAGCCCAAAAAAAAATTAAATGCAAATGCATAAATTAAATGCCAAAATTGACCTCCTATAACAATTAAATTCCCAAAATTGATTTCTTAGTAAAATTGCAATATCTCCTAGCTCTGAATGAATTAGAACTTGAGCTCAAAACTATAGGTAGAGTTTTGGGCCTTCTTCAATCTCAAAAAGTTTCATCATTTTACTCATTGTGAAAAATTAGTTATACATCCTGAAACAGACACTAAATTCTTAGACCATGCCAAGCAACCAAAGACCATGCCAAGCTCCATAGACCATGCCGAGTTCCAAAGACCATGTCGAGTAACCAAGGATCATGTCAAGCTCCCAAGGCCATGCTGAGCTGCATAGACCATGCTGAGCTCCCTAGACCATGCTAAGCTCCATAGACCATGTCGAGCTCCCAAGACCATGCCGAGCTCTCAGACCATGCTAAGCTCCATAGACCATGCTGAGCTCCCAAGACCATGCCAAACTCCTAGTGTATGCCAAGCTCTAGTCCAAATGACCTCCAAAGCAACTACTAAACCTCATTCCATGAACTCCAAAGTAGTCACCAAGTAAACCCAAGATGCTTCTGCATCACCTCGAATACAACCTTTATGGTTTGTTCTCATTATAATCTACATTCCTTGTAGTTTCTCATGAGAGTAAATGTTAATTTCTCTTTCCTAATTACCTAGTAGATTCTACCTTAAATTCCTTGACCATGTTCTTAGCTTGAATATATTGAGTTTCATTTCATGTGGTCATATCTAATCAACCTCATATTATTGAATAGGGTATTAAACTTATAATATTCAAAATCTACATTCGTCACTAACAAAATCTCATAAATCATTCTATGTAATGAAAATGTCAATCATGACCTAATTTAACTCCTAATCACATGCATTCCTTATGGTTTTTAATAGGATACAATTTTGGGCCTTACAATATATTATCAAACCTTTTGTTCCTCAAAATCATGTTCCTTATAATGGCTATCCATATTACTATACAAGTCATAATATCTATTTTGTACAAAATTATCATCATTTACTAATTTTCATGTTAAGGTTTTCTACCTTTGGCTTCCATGCTTTCTTTCTAGCTATTGTTCTTCCTTCTTGTACATTATAGACTTTTGGTCTATTTTCTATTTCATTCTCTAATTCCTCAAAATCACTAACTTGCACAATTTTTCTTCTGTTTCTAGGTCTATTGATGGTCTACTTGACCCTTTTCTTGGTTGCTAATGTAGGTTCATGATTCACCTATAGCAATCTCTTTGAATTCCTTTATGAAATAGATGATTCAACATCTAGTTATCTTCAAGGTTGATCACTCCTTTTTCTGACTATTTGCACTAGTGCAACTACTACATATGGTGCAATTGGTGCTTGAGCACATGGTTGTTCTATTGTCTCACCCTCTGAAGGTCCTTCCACTATAATGGGAGTTTCTGCTAATACTTTAGTTTTTCCATTGGTCCTCATCTCCAATTCAATACCTTTCATTTCATCTAACTCTTTCCTAGTCCTGTTTGATTCCTTAAGGATGGAATCTATCTATTTTTCTACCTTTCTTTTGCTTAGATTTTTGTATAGTTTAGATTGGGCTATTCTTATTTTCTCCTCATATGTTCCCCATCTAGGTCACTTTGTATCCTTCTTAGACTCAACAATAATCTATGCATACCCTTCTATGAGCTTTATGCTCATTTCATATCCCATAGGTTCTATAAATTTAACTCTGGGAATTACTACTTCCATGTAGTTGTTGTATGTTTCCACCATGAAACATAATTCTTTCTTGTATTTCTCTACCATGGACGGAGGTATCTATTGTAGTTTCATAATGCATACCCCATTTTTCATAGAAGTGGGGGCCCCCTAGTATAATTTTTTAGCTTTCTAGATCCCTGGTCTAGGGTCTAAGTCTTTCTTTGGGTTTTACCTAGTGTTTTTCCTGAGTCTAGCTCTCTATTGGAAAACCCATTTTACTAAGAACTATATATTTTAAGGAAAAAGAATCATTTTTTTTCTAGAGAAGGGAACACTAGTGAACTCAATGCACCTAGCAAGCCCTTCAAGGTCTACTAGTGTGCTAAATCCACTAGTGGGGAGCACTTACCTTTGAAAGTGTGCACATGTGCACATGCATATGTGTGCACCTTCAAAGGTGCGCTTCATCCTGGGCCTATAAAGCCCAAGACCCATCCCCCTTTTGTTAGGATTAACCTCAAATAGAAATATTGGTTACATGAAAATATAACCAATATCAAGAAATAGTAGATCGCAGATAAGAGAACACAAGATATGAAGATTTAACATGGTTCACCCAATCCTTGGGCTACAAGTCCAATATTATTATGATCCAATGATTACAACCTGATTACAATTCATAATCCCTTACATCTCAATACCACTGAAAGAACCAATTTTTGCATCACACATTATGAAAATCACTAACCCCAAGCCTTTTTATACAAGTTCTTTTGTCGATTACAAAATTAGGGCTACAATAATAGAATAATAGTAGCCAATGCCTTTTACAATATAAGGTCATTTTTAGCTTGGGGGGTGCTACCCCTGGAAACCCACATTGAGACATTTCCCCTCAATGAAACCCTATACTATGACAAGAACTGCACTTGGGGCACTATCCCAGGACCCCACAGGGGTGCTACCCCTTGACCCCATCTTTGGAATGTAGCCCCCAAACCCCCATAGAAAGAATTTAGAGGGAAAATATGTTGAATATACCTCTAAATCTTATTATGCTCCACATCACAATAATCTCCCACTTGCAGACTGATCAAACTTCACAATAATAACCTCCCACTTGGAGATTGATCATAGCACTACTAAACCTGTGGCCTGCACTAGAAGATTAAACCACCCTGAACTCTATTGTTCTTTTAGTCTGTTTATTCTAGAAGACCAACCAAAGCTAAGGAGGAGTTTAGCATCTACCTTGTCCCTACCTTTGTAAACATATCTGTTGGATTTTCTTTTGTATGTATCTTCTCTAGCTTTAATTGTTCATCATCCAAAACTAACTGAATGAAATGGTACTACAACTATATGTGTTTTGTCTTTGAATGCAGAGCTGAATTCTTTGCATGATGAATTATAACTTGGCTATCTGTGAATAAATAATGATCCCCTTATGGGTGTCCCAATTCTTCCATGAAGAACTAAATCCATATCATCTCCTTGGTTGCCTCTATAGTAGCAACATACTTTGCTTCTATAGTGGATAAAGAATTAACCTATTGTAATCGAGTAACCCAGCTCACTGCTACCCCACCAATAGTAAATACATAACCTGTAGTACTCCATCGGGTATTAATTTCCCCTACCAAATATAAGTCAACATATCCCTTTAAAGTAGTAGTAGAGCCCCAAAAGTGTAAACACTTACTGGATGTTCCTCTCAAATATTTGAGAATCCAATTAATTGCATTCCAACGCTCAATTCCTAGATGACTTGTATACCTACTAACAACTCCCACTACTTGTGCAGTATCTAGCCTAGTACATACCATTACATACATTAAGCTTCCTATAGCTAAAGGATAGGGTACCTTTGACATATTTTCCTCCTCTTCTTGTGTCTTAGGACATATCTACTTAGTCAACATCAAATGACTAGGTAAGGTTGTGTTGGTCACTTTAGCTTTCTCCATAGAGAAACATTGCAACACATTCTCAATATAATCAACCTAAGATAATGTCAATTTTCTATTCTTCCTATCTTTACAAATCTTCATACCAAGGATTTCTTTTGTGGCCCCCAAATCCTTCATAGAAAATGCATGTGCTAACTAGCATTTCAGCCCCTTAATATTATCCATGTTAGCCCAACTACAAGCATATCATCAACATATAAACATAAAATAATGTATTGTGGAGTTTGATCAATCTCCAAGTGGGAGATTGTTGTGATGTAAAGCCTAATAAAACTCAGAGGTTTATTCAGTGTAGTTTCTCTCCAAATTATTTCTACAAGGGTTTCGGGGTAGTGCCCCCAAGATGGGGTCAAGGGGTAGCACCCCTATGGGGTCCTAATATAGTGCCCCAAGTGCATTCTCTGTCACAATATATAGTGGAGTCAAGGGATAATGCCCCTAGGGGGGTTTATGGGGGTAGCACCCTTGAAGCCAAAAATGACCTTATATTATAAAATGCATTGACTACTATTGTTCTATTATTTTGGCCCTAATTTCTTCATCAAAATTAATGCCTAGAGAAGAAAATTGACTAGTAACAATATTAAACTCATTTAAATGATCTACAATAGATCCACCTTCTACCATTTTCATATTAAATAAATGCTTCATGAGAAATACCTTGTTTGAAGCAGGGGCCTTTTCATACAATTTCACTAGGGTTTCCATCAACACTTCCTTTGTCTTCACTTTTGTAAGTTTAAATGTCACTGATGGTACCAAGCATAATTGAATACTTCCAAGTTTCTTTCTCTCTAAAATCTCTCAGTGTGCATTTGACATAGTTCCTTGTTTCTTGGATTTTTCTTCCAATGGCTTCCATAAGTCCTTCTAATAAAGATACTCTTCCATTTCTTCCATAACTAAAAGTTTGCCCATTAAACTTCTCCAACTTTAGCTTACCTTTGTCTGCCATAGCTCCTACTTAACCATGAGACCTACCTATAGAGGATCACTATAAAAATTAAAAATAAAATGGCGATGGTCTGGCTAAAAAAAAAGATGACCATCTGGCTCTGATACCACTTGTTAGGATTAACCTTAGATAGAAATAACAATTACATGCAAATATAACCAATATCATAAAATAGTAGATCGCACATAAGAGAACACAAGACACCAAGATTTAATGTGGTTCACCCAATCCTTAGGCTACATCCACCAATAGTAAGTCCAATATTATTATGATCCAGTGATTACAACCTAATTATAATCTGTAATCCTGTATAACTCAATACTACTAGAAGAACCAATTTTTGCATCACACATTATGAAAATCCCTAACCCTAAGCCTATTTATACAAGATTTTTTTTTGCTTACAATATTAGGGTTAGAATAATAGAAAAATAGTAGCTGACACCTTTTACAATATAAGGTTATTTTTGGCTTTAGGGATGCTACCCTCAAAAATCCCCGTGGGAGCATTGTTCCTCAACCCCACCATGTACTACAATAGGGAGCACACATGGGGTACTATTCCAAGACCTAGCAAGGGTGTTGCCCCTTGACCTCATCTTGGGGGCACTACCCCCAAACCTATAAAAAAATAATCTAGAGGGAAACTGCATAGAATAAACGTCTAAGTTTCATTAGGCTCCACATTACAACACCATTCCTAACTTCATTTTATTCCTCTAAATTCTAGTGAGCTCACCTCCACTCTTTGTGAGGTGTGCTAAATCTTCATTTCCTATAACCAACACACACAAACATTTTAAACCATCAAGGAAAATGTATGCACCTATCTAAGGTGCACAAGGTGTGCACCTTTTTTTGGACAAATACTTAAGAAATAAAATCTTAAAAAACAAACAAACTTAATATCACCAGAGAAAGGTGCACATATGCACACCTATCCGAGGTGTGCACATACACACCTTTCATAGAAAAAAAAAATTCCCCTCAGTTTCGTAAGGCTTCCCTATGTGCACACACTTTTTTAATACTTTTCACTCTTCGTGTTGAAGTTTAGCACTATACGGGTGCACACCTAGTGCACCCCACAAGGTGCTCTATTTGTGCACCCTTACTATTGAAGTTGTGTGGAAGGCAAAAGGAACACCTAGTGCACCCTTAAGGTGTGCAAGGTGCACCAAATTTTTCTATTAGAGATAAAATAAGTTTTTAAGTGTTTTTCATAGTGTTTACATTTTGGGTCACTTTTTATCATAACTAGGGTTTATTTTAAATTAATTTTTAAACTTTCTAGACTAATGGATATTTGTTTTGGGAAGATTAAATGAATTCCTCCTAATCCTCCCTTGCTGAAAAGATGGCTTTGAAGCTAGTGGTCTTAAAATTTCAAGGTGTTCCATTAAAGTGATGCTTTCAGGATGCATATTGAGAGATCTGAGATACTGAGGTAGGCCATATTGACTGGAATGCATTCATGGTGTTATGTAACAAGCCAAATGAAAGGCCCCCTCTAGTATCTACACTTATCAAATTAGGACCAGTAAATGCAATGTCACAACCAATTTTAGTATATTCTTATGAGTTGATTATGGAATTGGTAGAAAACTATTATTCAAAGGAAAGAGTTATAAAAAGCATAACTAGAGAGATCATCCTAGATCTAAGGCCTAAGAACATTAAGAAAGTTTTCCATCTTCCAAGGGTAGATCAATATATAAGACTAACATATCATCAAGTAGAAAGGTGGTATAGAGAACATGGAGAGGAAGTATTAGAAATTATCCAATCCTTATATCTCATCAATAAGACTCCTCTTGGTAAAAAAAAGCAGGCAAAGTAGATATGATGAGGGGCTATATGTAAGATGATATTAGAAATTTTATAGTGCTTCTGAGTCGAGTCATGGTATTACCATCAGCAGAACACTTGAATATGTGGTTCGTATGCTTCATTGAGACCATCAAAACAACAAAGATTCCAATTGATTGGGACTCAATTCTTAGAGAGAATTTAGATGAGCAACTAGTGGTAGTCAAGTACAACTAAAGGTTCTATATGGCATCGTATTTGGTGTACATTTTAGCTACAAGAGCAATAGATTATTTGGGTTTATTCAATAAAGGAAACTTGTAAGATGCTAAAGCATGGCCTTATGTTGTATACCCCCAATTGGTGAGGAAAAATCTTTTAGATCATAGCAAGGAGTATAGAATAGTGAATGATGCCTTCATTTTCATAATTATCTTATTCATTGAGGTAGATTATGCTAAAAGGATTTCAAAAGAGGCAGTGGCAAAGATTACATAAATTCATACCTACTATATCCAATTTAAGACATTCACCTATTTAAAGGTAGTGGGTATGATTGTGAATCCAAAGAAGCTCCCTAGAAATCCATTTGATAGACTCATATTGCTAGAGGTTACATGACAACTCTTATCTACATCTGAGAGATTAAGAAAGCAACATAAGAAGATCTGGGTATGGTTGATCACTATAGGTCCATTTGGTGCTAAGAAAAAGCAAGATATTGTGACTTTTGAGTCTGAATGGGATTAGTATCCCTTGGAGGATTATAATTCTCCTCTTCCCTATTTTGATAACATTGGTAGAGTTTAATACTTGGTGGGGAAATAATTCCAATATGAAGATTCCATGGAAAATCATTAGATGAATGTAGTGGATGACTATGAAATCCAAATAAGGGATTATTGTAGGATGACTCTCTATTTGGTAGGCAGTGCCTTTAAAATGAAGATCCCATTAAAGGTCATGTAGCAAGATACTGAAGAGGTCTTATATCCCTTGTATAATATAGATAAGATAAATGATTAGCCTATCATGAATTCAAATATTGATAGAGAAGAAAATGTAGATATCAATCATAGGGTGAGGCATGTCATCCAATTAACAAAGGATTGGATCAAGAGACCATTCAGGCTGGATCTGATTCCACAAACAATAGTTTTTCAAGCTACAACCCACCTAGTGAAAGGTAGAGGAGAAAAGCTAATAGTACCAACATTAATAGCTTAGTCTCCAATAAGGCTAGAAATAGTGCATCAACTTCATATAGAAGTATGATACTTTAGTGTACAGAAGGGTAAAGGTAAAAGGAAGAGAACTTCCCCTCAACAAGATGAGCTTGAAGAAGAGGCTACTCAAGCACCATAGCACCAAGGGGTAGAAAATGTAGAAGGGGTAGAAAATTTAGAGGCCACCTAGACTCAAGATAAGATGCTAGTGCCACTATCAGAACAAGGGAAAGGAGCTAAAGTAAAAGAATAGGAAGTGTCTTCACCTATGCAAGAGGAAGAAACCTCCCCATTCACTAACAAGAAAAGAAAGATGGAAACTCTAATGAAAAAGACAAGGAGACAAAGGTGATAAGAAATGTTATTCCTTTTTTGCTAGTCCTAGAAATTATTATAGAAGAGGAAGAAGGGGATGATGAAGATGGAGAGGATAACCTCCCCTTGAGTCAAAGGACTTGTCTTCCTAGGGATACAAAGGTAGAGCAGAGAAGAAGCTCCACTATAACACCACCATCCATTCCTACATAGCCTATTTAGGCTACAACTTCAAAGGATGAGTTACAACAATAGATTGATGAGCAAGAAGACTAAGGGGCTGATGTTTTTAAGATGTTAGATTTTTATTTCATGCCTATAGGAACTTAGCTAGTAGGAAAAAAGATAAGGGATACCCTAAAAAATCAACCTCTAGAAGAGGATTGGAGTTAATTAACACCTTAGCCACAAGGACCTAAAATTGATCCACCATCATCAAGTCAAGATTTATCTTGCTTAGATAAAGGTTCAATTACTCCTTTCACTCTGGGTAATGAAGAATAGGTGCAAGCTAAATAGGAAGAAGAGCCACAATAAATACCCACTTATGAAGTATCGGAGGAGGGAAAAATATATAAAGAACTTCAATAGACTTCCCAAGATATAGAGTTGAGGATTGTGGACTCGAAAAATATAGATGTGGATCTCTCACAAAAGGACAACACTCTAGAGAGGATTCCTAAGGGAAAAGGCCTAGCAATGTGAGCTCCTTCTTCATCTAAGGATAAATCTTCAATGGAAGATGCTCCAATATGGTTGAGAAAAGAGGTGATGGTTAGACATAAAAGATAGTTTTATTGTACTGGGGAATAGAGAATGATAGAATTAATTGAAGCTCTTAAGAAACCTAAGCTGCTTGTAGCTGATGCACAAACATTGGAATTTGTTATGAGTGGTCAAAATTAGGACTTGTTTGGCCATGTTTTCATTCCTCCTTTACATGTAGATATTGAGGATTTAACTCCAAAATATTATCAAATCAACAAGGTCTTTCTTGGGAAACCCACTATGGATACTACCAAATTAATGGTCACTACAAGAATCAAAGAAGCATTTAGGAACTTAGAACAGAATGAGCCTGACTTATTAAACCTCTAGAAGTAGAATGAAACCCTAAGGGGTTATCTAGATGATTTATTTGGTCCATTAGACCCTAAAAATCTTGAGGATACTTTAAATGTGACACTTGATAAAAAGGGATAAGGAGATTATACAATTAGATTTCATTTTTGAAGGCTTGTCAGCAATGGTGGGAAAAAAAATTTAAGAGAAAGGTATGCAAATTGTACAAGAAAATTTTAAACTACTACACCACATGTAGCATAATTCCAATAAGCTAGTTACTATATTGAACAAGTATTTTGGGTTAATGGATGAAGTACATACCTGGGTTTAAAGACATGCACCTACAAGCATTACAATTAATAAAGGGTCAAAGGTATCAAATGTCAATGGATTTATATATTGTAGATGAGTTAGAAAAGATATATTATTGGATAGAGAAGATTATGGATGGAAATAAATTAATTAAAATATTACATGTGGATATTCATAAGCTTAAGGATCAAACCCAAGAGCAGATTTTGGAAGCAGAGAGACATTACAGTGATGCTTGCCTTGACATTTTTGAAGATGAGTCAAGGGATAAACTTATGACTATGCAAGCAATTCCAAAAAAATTCTAGAAGATATTTGAAGAAGACTCTACTAATGAGGATAATAGACAAGGATTTAAGACCAAAGAGGCATTTCTAGAATTAGATGTGAAATTGGGAGATTTTACTGAGACTCACATAGAGATCGAAAACTATTCACAAAAGGTAAAGGATAAAATATGATGCTTTAGATTTTTTGGATACAACCCAAGTGATTGAGATTATAGAGAAATTCAAGAGCAAATACCCAAACATAGCTCTAGTATGAAGGGGAACAAAACCCAGAAGCTAGAATTTTAATTTTGACACTTGGTAAAATTTTGCATTTTTTGGCCCTGTCTTCCAAGGTGCACTTCTCCCAAGGTGTGCAAGGTGCACTTCTTCCAAGGTGAATTTCTCTAAAGGTATGCCAAATTTTTTTGAAGAATTCAGAGGTGCACCAACAATTAATTTCTAGTTCAAAATTTAGAGCTTTCCATGCATCAGAAATGCAGTCTAATAGTAGTTCAACTCCTACAAACATCCAAAGAAGGTTGAGCTTCTATTTTTGGCATCTCTAGAGACTCCTACATCATCTGATGGCTTTATTCTTCTTATTTTCTCATGTTTTATTTGTTTTAAGACATGTAAATGCTCATGCACCCATTACATGATATAAATAAGGTTGGAATCCTACTTAGCACTAGTTAGAGAGTCAGTTTGCAAATAAATAGATTTATTTTATTAGTTTAGAATCATATACTTGCATGAAGGAATATCTTACTTCCAACATAGATTAAGGAGAATATTTCCTATAAATTTAGGAATATAATATGTATTCTAGATTTTGAAGCAATAATACATGTTGTTGGTGCTCTCATTCAAAGTGTAATTATTCCTGCTTGAGTGTGTTATATTTTGTGAATGTATGTTCATGGAGTGTGATGGAGGCAATAAATTTATTGTGCTATTTTTATTGAGTAATTATTTAATTTTGGTGTTTTCTATAGGTTTAAAAATTCTATTGATCTACTTAGTTGGAGAAGAGATCACCTTATTTTTCCTACATAGCTTTTTGTCTCA
Source organism: Cupressus sempervirens (assembly GCA_028749045.1). Taxonomy (NCBI): domain Eukaryota; kingdom Viridiplantae; phylum Streptophyta; class Pinopsida; order Cupressales; family Cupressaceae; genus Cupressus; species Cupressus sempervirens. The sequence goes on from CM053786.1 coordinate 732,066,409, forward strand.
CATGAGCACACTTTTTGTTGCCTTGTGATCTAATGAAAAGTGAACATCTTATAGTTACCAAATTCCTATAGATGATTGTATTAGTGGAGTTGAGGAAGCATTTCTCTTATTTTCATTGGTTACCTACTGATCTTTTCAAAGGCTTAACTCGCAGACATGTTATTTTTGTGGCTTATATCCTTTAGGGATTTACTTTTCAATCATTTTCTTAAACTCATTTTTACCTTAAATTTGTTATTTTCTTTTACAAACTCTTGGTTAATTTAGAAATTCATATAGTTGCATAGTTAAAATTGCATTCACTAAAAAAATACATATAAAAATATATTTCTTTTTGTGTGGTTATTCTTTTGATATAGTAAGAAAATTCTAAATCTTATCCAAAAAAATTTAGGACAAAAAAATGGCTCCTCATGAACATTCACATTTATCTTCTCCTAAGTAGATTCTAGTAGGTCACAAGATTGCCCAAAACCTTGGAGTTGATCCCATATTAGTTTTTCAAGAGAGGAGTTTGAAAGGATTCTTTCCATTAAGCATCATGCAAAATGACAGTTCAATAGTATCATATACCTTTGTTTCATCTCACACTCAAAACTCTTCATCATTTAGTCAATGTCATCATCTCTAACATTTTCTAGTTTTGGCCTATAGAATTAAGTCACCATCTTCATTGAGCACTTGTTGCTATCACAACTTATCAATTTAGGAAAATTCCTTGTAGCATAGAAGAATATATGAGTCAACAAAGACTCAAATCTAAAAATTACATTCTTAGTTTTCTTAATCTTTTACTACTCGGTGCACCAAAAGGATGTTCCATCGATGCAGGGTGAGGGAAGGAAAGCACCCCCTGTAGGAGGGAGGGAACCTAGGTTATTGCTGGAAGGAAGGCAGGATGGACCAAAGAACAAAGAGTGGATGGACAATAGAAACAAGAAAGAAAGGTGAGGGCAAGGAGTCCCCAGGATGCCCTACTATTCTAATGTTGTCCAATAGTTGCAATCTGATAATCTTGCAAAAATTATCTTTCCTTCCTTGCATAGTCATTACATATGTTGCATTTATAAATCCAATTAGTACTGAGTTAACCCTTAATCCATGGTTTAAGTTGTATCCTAATATCTTTCTTAGTAATCTTACTCCTTTTTGTTTAATGGAATCAACCTTCATGTTTCTTCCATCAAACCTTGTGTTTAGGTTTGTCTCAACCATCTTGTTGACATTCTTCTCATTAATAGGATTTCAGCCTTCATTACTCAATCCTATGACCTTGTGTATTATGTCATTGTCAATAATAATATGTGCATCACCTAGCCACAATATATCATCGTGTACCCTACTCAAATGATTCAGGTCCAATCATCATTTTCAAGCTCCATATAAAACATATACCATAGAAAATTCAAATCCTCTAGGTGTGCATACTAAGACTTCAATGATAAATCATTATTACACATTTTTCTCAAATCCTCATAAATTTCTTTATCACCAATGCTCTCAATCTTATAATGGATATAACATATGATATCCTTAATGTGTAAAACATTTTTTGGAACTTGCACAAATGTGCCCAACAAATCATCCAATAGAGAAACAAATTGATGTTAATTAAACTTATACCTTAGTTGACCACTCACATTGTATACTATTTAGCTATCCATTTAAATGTAACTATAAATACTAATAATCTGGATTTAAACTTCACAAAATACCTTAAGAATGCAATTTATGGCTTCTACAACAAACTTCTTTGCAAACTTCACTACACACTTGAATTTGATGTCAAATCACTCTTCAATTTTCTCAAGACACTTTGCATGAACAAATGGTACACAAAATCTTTCTTGCAATCCTTAAATCATTCAAAATCACATTGTACATTGAATGTGTATCTAACATAGATTCCTCTCTATATACCAGTAAGCTTGATTTCTCAATTCTTGCTCACTACGATCATATCAAGACATACACTACTAATCATAGCCTTCTCTCGATGTCCTTAACCTCCTGTTAACTATGCAATTTCCAACTCTCTCTCTAACTTTAGTTATGGACAATTGGTGCACTTAGACAACTAAAACTACTTAATTTGAGTAGGATGAGTCACCAATAATCTTTGATTTCAATGTCTTATTAGGTGCATCAAAAAATATTTCAAACTGTATAAGAGCTTTCTAGATCTTTAAGTGTCGCAAATGCTTCTTTGAATTCATCAACATGTTCCCTAATTTCTTCCTTCTCACTATTGTCACTGCCATTAACATTCCTTCTATCACTTATGTTGTTTTTCGTTCTCTTATTTAGATTCTTGTTAAAGTTCCTTCTATTAACACCATTATTTGTTAACTAGGGAAACCTTGGCCAAGGGTAAACCCTAGTGGGGATGATACCCACTAGATGATTCATTAAAAAATAGGATCATGTTAAACATATTGACCCTATTAGGAGTCTAAAAAGTACATATAGTGTATCATGTCCCTATTAGGAGACAAGGCCTTGTTGGAAGCCTCAACCCTATTAGAAGTTGCTTCAACCCTGTTAGGAGTTGGTGGAACAAATACAATATATGCAAGAATAGCCCACTACCCTAACATGCAATTATAAAATTAAGTTCTTCACAAGAATAGATATACATACAATACTTGTTGTCTATTGTACCTTACACTTATTCTGATCATACATCACAATTTGCATCACATAAGGCTCATAAATTTTTCAAGCTCCTTGTGCAATAGCTCTTATCACATAACAATTGCCAATTTGTCATAGATAGCACACTTATCTATGCAAGATAAGATCTTCACTTATACCTTGCATATTTACAAAACTCTTCTCATTTGGCCTTCATGTGTTTGCATGCTTGACATAACATAAAATAATATGCACATAGTCAGCTTATCATAACTTACTAATTATTTTGTAACCAAAATAATTCCTAATGTTGTAAAATCAAATTATCTTCTATGCTCTATTGTGCACTGATAAATACCTACACTAGTATTTTAATCATAACTCACATTATACTATCCATACACATCTACAAAATGCCACATGTCATCATGATAGTGTCGTGAAGCTTTCCTCAACTGCAAATGAGCTAACTCTCAACAAGTTGTTTGTACACTAAACATTTGTTATCTATGTTGTTGTATACTTTCTTACACTTGGACAATTTTCTAACTCTAAATGCATAAACAAAATGTTGAATATATGTTTCCATAAATGACAACCATCAATACTTCTATCTAACCATATTTTTGATAATTAATAACTATTAGGAGACTTTAAATCCCTGTTAGGAGATTCCAACCATAGTAGGAGTTATGCCAACCTTGTTAGGGGTTGTAGAAGATAGATGGATCCACTCTCCTGATAGTTTCAAGGGCAAGACCAATGAAACCACAATCCAAATGATCTTTGTATTATTCCTTGTAGAATAATACAAATGAATACTACTTCCTCCCTCTTTCTCTTTCCTATCAACCAGGTTTATGCTCCTTCTAATCTTGTAACTAGATCACAAGTCTTGCATCCAATAACCCCTTGGATCACTTACTCACATTCAGCAAACAATCTGCTCCTTTTCACACTTCACATTCAATACAATAATTTTCTACTACATTACAAACATGGAAGACATCTTTTATTTATACCATATATTCAAAATAATTTCTTGAGTTGGCCTTGAGGCTTTCCCAATTGATTATAATAAGATAGTTAATTAATTCATAATTGCAATAGCACTGTCGACTCATAGTCTATAAAAATTTTCACATTTGTTACACTAGGGTTTGCATACTCGCTGACATCCTCGTTAGACTTTCTTATGTCACTAGTTGACTATGCATCTCCAAATTATATCTTTTCTAGAATAAATAATACAAACATCATAAACCACTTCTCAAGTAATCTGTCTTTGTACTACTCTCTATAAATTATGGACATCTTTCATACAACTTCGACTTATTTTCTAGGCATTGAACCTTAATATAAAGACATAGAATAGAACATGTCCCTAAACATGCATCACCAAAAAATCAAAACATTGTCCATACAACTAAGATCTATGTCTTCTACTCTATCAATCTTCATAGACTTACTACTATGTTGACATCAATGACAAACACAATCATGAATGCAACATATAAATACCCTCCAATGCTTAGGATACTCCCCCAAAAGGTATAGGATCAATATTCATGCTAATAATCTTCCCCTTTGGCATTGATGGAAAGATAGATGAAAAGCATCTAAATTCCAAGAATAGCACTTTGTTGTTGATATTGTTGTTCTCATCTTTGCAAATCCTTTTTATCAATTAAATCTAAATATCTTTGGAACACTACTCTATTTTGTATCTTCACTTTATATATCTCCCTCATAGAGATATTCATGAATCTTTCTAAATCTCCATAATTAATATAAGTTTAACTGTCTCTCTCTAGATCAACTAGATGATGTTTTTCATGTACTCTCTCCCCCATTAAAATCAATGACAAAGGCCTCATTATGTAAATTTACTACTTCAATTTATAACCAACTCAAGTTTCCAAAGACACTATTCAATACCAAGTACTAAGAGTCCTTAATAACTTAGCTCATTATAGATACTCTGCCATATGGGAAGCATTAGAATTTAGTCCAGTCTAACAATAGTGCCTTGTGCCATTGTACTAATGAATTCTCTATATCATCTACTCAAAAGTAGGTAGGGGAATAACCCAACGCATACCTCTCAAGTACTCAAATGTATCTTTAGGTAAGGGCTTCTTAAAGATATCTACAATCTAATCTTTAGTACTCATATATTCCACTCTAATCTCTTCTCTATTGCCTTCTCTCTTAATAAATGATACTTAATAGATAGATGCTTAGTCTTAGAATGCAACACAATATTCTTAGACATACTTACTATACTTGTGTTATCATAGTATCAGATAACAAGTTCTACAAACTTAATCCCAATATCTTTTAGCATATGTTTCATCCACATAACTTGATTACAATTTTAATTTTTTCTTACATACTTAGCCTCAGCTATACTTTGTGATATACAATCTTGTTTCTTGCTCAACCAAGAAACCAATCTTCTTCCAAGAAAGAATGCTCCACCATTGGTGCTCTTTCTTTCATCAATACTATCTGTCGAATCCACATCAATATATGCACATGGAGTAAAATCACTCAATTTCTCATACCATATTACATAATCAGATGTCTCCTTCAAATATTTGAATATCCTCTTTACTTCTACATAGTGATACTCCTTAGGATTAGCTTGAAATCTAGCTATAATCACAACAGCATTATGTATGTCTGGTTTGGTGTGAGTCAAATATGAAAAATCTACAATCATAGATATATACTTATTCTACTCAAGTGTAGGTGTTTCATCCTTGCTACAAAACTTATGACACTAGTAAATTTGGACTCAATTTCCGATGAATATTATTCAAAATTATGACCTATGTTGGTCAAATTTTTGACCAAGTAGTTCATGGTAAACCTATAGGTTGGTCAAAATTTTGACCAATACATTCATCAAAAAAATTTAATTTTTGCTAGCTCTAATTTGTCATTGTTGGTTAAAGTTTCCACCAGTATTTGGTCAAAAAAAATTAGAATTGGTGGAAATTTTGATCAATTCTTGGAAGAAAAATATCAAGAATTGATCGAAATTTCCACCAATGTTTGGTCAAAATTTTTTTGTAATTGGTGGAAATTTCAACCAATTTGTAGTAGAAAACTATCAAGAATTGGTCAAAATTTCCACCAATGTTTGGTCAAAAACTTTTTATAATTGGTGGAAATTTTGACCAAGTCTTCATTGAAAACTATCAAGAATTGGTCAAAATTTCTTGGTCGAAATTTATTTTTTATGTTGTATCAAGCAATTTTTTCTTATTGAAGCCATTTAATTTGCAACCTTTTAAATCTCTACAAAGATAAAGTTGGAGTAGGAAAAAATTTCTCCTCAAAGGTGTCTTATAATTGTAAAGCATCCATTCCATTATCTATTCAACAAACAAGACATATCTAGTTCAACAAATAATGGAATGGACGCTTTACAATCAGAGGACACCTTTGCGAAGAAAAATTCTCCTACTCCAACTTTATCTTTGCAGAGATTTAAAAGGTTGCAAATTAAATGGCTTGGATAAGAAAGAAATTCTTGATACAACATGGAACAAATGGACATTTATGCATAGGACACCATCAATTATTTGAGTGATGTAGATGTAGCAAAATTTTTAGGGTGAAAGCCACCAATTAATATAAGGTTTGTAATCTCCATGAGGTCAACCTTATGGTTATAAGGGTCATGGAGAGGGCACTTCATCATTGTCTACTTCATCACTGATTAACTTGCACCAGACTGATGGTCATCATCTTTTTTGTGGGCTCTTATCCCCCATGTGAGTGCTGATGTAGAAGTTGAAGCAGAAAAAATAAGTGAAAGTGTGTTGAATAAGGTTTCTAATCTTGACTTGCTCAACATTTTTGATTTAAGGGCTATCGAATAGGCATGTTAGATACCAAACAAAATCCTTACATTGAGATGTTTCTCAAATCCTTACCACTATGTCATCACTCGACTAACTACCTTTGGGATGTGCTCATTTTGGACAATAATAGGATGATTTTGATAAAATTATTATATTGTTCCACATGGGATAGCAGGAAATTGTAATTGAGTTGAAATAGATCTATACAACTGAGCTTTAACATAATGTACTCGCCAAGTTTTTTATAAGAAATGTACACTTATCAATCAACAAATAACCATGCACTAGAAGTGTCATGCTATACTAGATGGTGTAAATAATGTGCACATTTCTTAACTTGCTCCTTTCACATCATATATTAATTTCTATTTTAAATATCATTTCTAACACCATAATTTCATATAGGTAATAGAATGCAAAGCAAGAGCTTTAACCATAGCATTTTGATTATCTTTGTGTAGAACTAGCCAAAGTCAAGTGACTAGAACTTGAGAAAGATTCAACAAGTGAACATGTAACCAACTTATCCCTTTAAAATTTTCTTATGAAAAAAATCTTCAAATTCTCACAAAAGAAAAGGGATTCCCATGAATAGTCCACAATGTGAATAACTAATACCAAAAAATCCAGTATCTAAGGAAAAGTAAAATACAAAAAATAGAAAAAAGTTTATAATCCATAGCTTTAATCTACTTACACTTTACAAGGCATTGTAAGTGACTTCAACAGAACTAAAGGACCTATTCGAAGAAGATTAATGACACAAAAACTACCAAGCCTTAAACATACAAAGACCAAATTTAAAAATCTATAGGTTTCCATTGTTCACATTATTTTATGACCCTAACTACAAAGTTGTTATATTGTTGCAAACTATATAGAAAATGCTTTTGATCTATAAAACATGTTCGAAATTGCACAAAAAATATCTCAATTCTAAAAGCTAACAATCCTATTTTGAATTTTAGGAATAAACATAAATTTTTGCGATAGCATCCACAATTCCAACTGATGGGAATGATAATAGAACGTGTCCATTACTCCAATATTTTGTAGTAGCCCTCAAACAAGGCACATTTTTTATTGATAGCATTGATGATGGATTTGAGGAATTCAAAATGTAAAACATGGATAAACACATTTTCTATGATGATATATGGCAATTTGTGTTTGTGCTACAAATAAATGAATAGTTTAGCTTTGGCATTTTGGAGCTGAAGATTTCCTGACATAGCATAAGAACTGCCAAAAATTTTGTTTTAGTTCTTAAATTATCTACCATTGAGTGTAAAAACCTAGAAGTAACCCCACACCTCTTCTCAACTTCAAATGATGTAGATGAAGAAATACCCTTTCAAAACAATTGTAGAGACTCTACGAGAGTTGATAGTGCTATGTGTACCTTTACCTTTATCTAAAACTTGTTGAAACATGATTATGTATTTTATCATAGATAAAATAAAGTATTCATTATAAAAACTATATCCTCAAAGATAATGCTTAATCAAACAATTATCTCTAGACCCAAGTCACTGGATTGAATTTTATTATGATGTTTTCTTTGAAAATAAGTCACACAGATTAGAATATAAATAATTTTTGGCATATAGCTTCAAACATCCAAAGCCATAATACAAACTTATAATAAATACATATATAGAATATAGATAGCTAATTATATGAGAATTACTAATGGTAGCATTATTAATTATATTATATGAGTAACATTTATGATAATTGAACCCTAGTTAACAAGTTCAAAGAAAAAAATCTTAGCATAAAAATGTGTATTGCAAGCCTTTACTTCCAGGATATCAAACTAGGATGGTGGTCCTAGGGCCAATCCAAGCAAGCCTTGCAGTGTTGAATTTCATAAAAAGAATGGAAGTTTCATCATGGGGTATCTTTTATTCTCTAGAATGAATTCTACTAATGAGGTGGAATGGCTTCTGGTGATTGAAGGCTTTCAAATGGGGAAGGTGAATGGAATTCATGATTTAAAAATGGAAGGTGACTTGAAGACCATAATTATGGATCTAAAATATAGGAGATGTAACAATAGGCAAGCCAAGGTATTACTCTCTAATGCTTATTAACATGGTGAATACATTTGCAATATTTCTTTAACAATGTGCTAAGAGAAGAGAATAAGGTGGTAGATTTTTTTTTCAATCATGAAATAAATACTAAAACCATGCCTAGCATTTAAAAAGATGGATAGGAAAAGTCAAAATATCATATAGAAGAAGACAAAAAGAGTTGTATGAAATTAGGATTTTAGTGTGTTTACATGCTTTTAATTTTCCATTTTTGGAAAGATTCCCAAGGTGATAATAGTTTTGCTTCCTATTCAACATGTATTTAAATAGTAGCCCATCCTATGTGATGCACATGCTTGCAATGTCACCATGCTTAAATCTATTCAAGTAGAGTGGCCACATTTGGGAAGGATTGTTATTTTGAGCTTACATTCTCATGGTGGATGAAAGTGTATTAGCTATTGTATAGTACATGTGTTCAATTACATGTTTCTCTGTCTAGAATTGATATTCTATTGGTTATTGCAAATGGTTGGAATGGCCCAAAGTTGTAAGAAGGCTCTTGGGACCCATTTCTCTTTGCTCAATCTCAGTCATTGTCTTAAAGAAACTTTTGATGGCTAGTACCTAGCAACTTTAGAAAAAGTAATGTTGGGAGTGAAGGGAGTGTAGGATATTTGGTGAAAGGAGTAAGCATACAACTAGAGCAGATTTCTTGGCTTAGTTGAGTTTCAAGATATCAAAAAAAGCCTTATAAAAAGTGGATTTATTGATGCCAAAAGAGTTGTGTTGATGTCTTGTGTGGCCACCATAAATGTGAAGAGCAAGGTTGGAATGCATAAAGCGTGATTATATTGCTAGGAGGAAATGAAAGTTGTCCTAAAAAAGAAATATGTACAACATAGATTCTCTAAAAAAGATTTTTTTTAATCATTGACCAAAAAATAAGCATAAACAATTCACAAAAAAATGCAATAAATAATATTCCTAGACATAAGCCATTGGTAAGATTTAGTTAAACTGATTTTAAACAGTCACAATAAAATAAAATAAAAATCTAAAGAGATTGGCATTCAAAATAAATCTATTTACATACCAACTTTCCATCAACTATCTAAAATTTAACCTGCTGATCATTAATCTGGAGGACTTATCCATTAATCTAGGTCACTTCAGAATCTTGTACCCATACTTAAGAACCTACAAGAATTTTTATAGGAGCCACTTGTATTAAACCAAAAAGAGAAAGATTGTTATGACCGCATCATAAAGCCCATGTGAAAATTATTTAAAACTACTCTTCAATGGCATGAGTAAGCATTTATTGCTAGCATTTATGCCATAGAATGATGTTAATCAATAGAACTAAGAAATCTCATTATGAAAGATGGCACTACTAGTGAGACAAAACAAGGGTTGCCTGGTCTACATTTTGGCCTTAAAATGATGCTATTTGATAGAACTAGGCATGCCCATAATTCAAGATGGTATTGCTAACAAGACACTAAATTATCTATAAGATTATTTTTTATCTACATAACCTTATGTGAATTTGGTCACACAATTTTATACATTGAGTTGATAAGAGATATTACTACAAAGCCTTAAAGCTATTTGATACTAGAAACATAAACTCAGTCAAATGAACATTATTATGAAGGTACAATTATCACTTCTTAGAGTTTAAAAATATTCCTTTTCCCAAGTATGCAAACAACATTCATATTTTTCAAAAATTCATAGAAAACAACTCTTGAGATCCTATTTATTGAACTTGAAGACAATCAAAACATGATAACATTACACTAGTAAATTTGGACTCAATTTTTGATAAATTTTGCTCAAAATTTCTATTGCTATAAGTTTTTTCAATTTCAGATCCTTAGCAATCATGAATAATATTCAAACTTGTCATCTATACCAAAAAGGTAAACATAAGTTGTGGATCTAGGTTTTTTATAGAACACTTAATGAAAGAATGTATGCTAAAAGATACCAAATTTGTGGCACTGTAATCTTTAAAACTCCAACCTTACAAGAAGAAATACCACGTAGACAACAAAATATTATGGCAATGACCCAACAATATATGAAGTGTGACCTCTTCAAGTATAAGGTTTTTTCAGTGGCCTTGTGTTATAAGAAAAAAAAATATTTATTGAGCAGCAATATTTCACATATATATCATAATTTCCATAAAAAAAAAATCAAATTATTATCATTGAACTTAAATAATTTTAATATCTTAATTGGATCATAATTGGTAATAACAACCTCATAAAAGCTATTGTCTTCTAGCCACCTTGTACTCACTTTCTTGCCCACCAAGGGGTCAAGAGTTGCAACTTCACTCAAACCTAGAGGCTCTGATGGTCCTTGATTCCCAAACTATGCTATCCTTGCTACTAGAAGAGCAAGAGGTAACTGTTGAGCCTTGATTGGTGTAGACAACATAGGCATTTTCTGACTCTACAGTAAACAAAAGTTTTCTTTTATTATAGTACTTATAAATACTTGGAATGATTTAGAAGACAAATATTTAAAGCAATAGAAAAAAAAAAAATTGAGAAATTTAGAAATTAATTGCTCATTGTTTTGGTTTTCTTGTTCTTAGTTCCAAGTGAAGCTCCTCTTTTTGTTGATGATGAAGGTTATGCTATTGTTGTAGTTGGCAAAGGATGCATTGTTGAAAGTGGTGGTATTGGTAGAGATGGCAACAAATGACCTATTTTCTATTTCTTCCATGATGCTGAAACAATTGGACTAGGGGATGGATCATGGATCTACAATGGCTTAAGACACTATGACAAGTACATAAGTGGAAAATTAGAAATAAGAGGGGAAATCAAATCTATTGCACAAAAAACTCAATTTGATGAATGGCCCAACACCACCTCAGGTAGATTTGGATAGATTAAAAAAAATGATCCTAACTATAATGCTAACTAAATGATTAATAAAATAACTCAATGATACAAGATGGTAAAGATATTTACGATATAGAAATGGAAAGAGCAAACAACTATGACTAACTAGTAGGCTAAGTGAGCTCTTTATCCAAGACACCTACATGACTCAAAGGACTACAATGCAGATTTAGGGTGCCAATTCAGCACATGTCCATCTTGTATGGATAGGATATAGATGGTTGTAGAAGAAAGTACAATAAGATAAATCAAGTAAATAGAAATAGAGTCAAGCTAAGAACATGAAACAAAAAGAAAAGTACAAACTAAAAGTATGTGATTTAAAGATAAGAGAAAGGAGAGAGCCTTTAAACATTCAGCATGTGCACTATTAAATGGGTTAACACCACTATCGGAATTCCCAACTATTTGTCTTCCTATCACCAAAAAGAAACCAAAACCTCATGTAAATGAGCATACAAGATATATAGATCATCCTACTAGGTGAAATAATAAATATCACTAAACTAAGAATTGTACCACTGCTAGTGTGGTTGTAGATGGACCAGTTTCAAATGGAATATGTCTTTCTTAATAGTAACATCACCAAACATAGAACTCAATTGAATGCAGAATAGAGAATCAACCTCCTAAGTAAAATAAATAAATATCACAAAACTTAAAGCTTTACTATTGCTATCATGGCTCTTCAAGCATTACTTGGTAATAAAGATAGAAGGAGTTAACACCAATGTCAAAATTCCCAACTATTTGTCTTCTTATCACCAAAGAGAAACCAAAACCTCATGCAAACCAACATACAAGATATATAGATCATTTGCAAGTTGATGCAGAGGTTATTGGTCCTGACTAATTTGTGATGAACAATGAACAATCCTTCTATAATTAGATCTTCAATCTCCCAATTTACACCTACCTTCCACCTTCAATAGGTTCCACCCAATACCCTCCCTCATCTAGGATTGCCAACTTCAATGCCTTTCCCATAACTTTTAGGGACCTCAACACATTCAAACTAACTTGATTCAAATTTCTACACTTACCTTTCATAGGGTTATAACTCCAAGGCCCAAAATGCTCTTATTAGGCATCAATCCCTACTAGCCCTCCTAAATAGATATTTCAGCCACTCACAAACCTTACAAAACACTAGGAAAGAAAAATATAGTTTCAAATACCCTTTTCAAAGATATTAAATATATCTAGAACTCAGATATAGGTACTTTGAACCATCGCCCAAGACCAATTCCCTACAGCATTTACAACTAGCCCAATCAGGCCATTTTTACAAAACGAACCCTCCAAATACTTGTCTCTAAATCTCTACACCCACAAACAATCTATTACAATGCCAAAGCTTAGATTTCCTAAGTATCGAGTGGTGTCATGCCCATTTTCACACCTAACCACAAAACCCTCCCTTTTAAGATTACAAAACTAGGGATTTTTTAAATCTCACAACTCCAAGAACTTCAAGATACTACCAATGGATCAAAAACCTTATATTTCATCTTCACAAACATAATCATTCATAAAATTACCCTCTCATTCATAAAATTACCGTCTCATTCAATGATCTTACTTAGACCAATACATGGTACCAAGAATGCATAGTTTCTCTTTTAACCCTCTACCTCAGGGTATTAACATATAATATCCATGATATCCTCTACACTCCTAGTGTTATAACATCCTATAATACACCATTCTAGACCCATTCCACAAGGAATAGTTGTCACATAAAGTGGAATGATCATATCCACATGATAACCCTCAAACTACAAAGAAACTGTCAGATATAATAGTCTAAAGGAATAGTTAAGGTGAATTGTACATAATGGTTTAAATAAGATTAAAACCATACCAAATGAATGTTATAATAGTATTATTTTATTTCCACTATAATTTCAATTGGAAAGAAGATTTGCAACCACCAATTTGCATAGAAAATCTTGCATTACCAGATTTGTTGTCTTACAACACATATCCTTCCACACCATCTATTTGGGCATGTACATGAGTGCTTAAATACATTCTAATGCTTCCCAACTACTCTCAACCAACTTTTTAGCTAAAATTAGCCATTGGTGAAAAGTTGTCAACAAAAGTTACTAAGGCACTTGACAACTTTTGAGCAGCTTTTTGCATTTTACTCTTCCAACCATTCTATCAACCCAAAATGGTTACATTTAGTATATTTTCTTCAAACATGACTCAAAAACATGAATTTTCCCTTGATCACATCCATTTTACCAATTTGAAAAATGGGGATCCAATGGATTGCTGGGGGAATGCCATCTAGCAAAAATTGTATTAGAATTCCCAATGAAACTAGAAGCAACAAGTACATCTCTAACATATAGTAGATCAGGGAACTGTTCCTATGAACAAAAAATACCATCCATTCTTAGAGATTCAATATTAAACTTTTCAGTGGTACAAAATATACTCTTGGACATATGGGGTGTTTCAGCGTCAGATGGCATGTTGCAAGCATTTTTCCTTCAATTTCCTCATCTCCAATTTTTTGATCTTTGAAATGTAAGTTGTCCCTATGTAGGAAATGTTTAGACCTATGCACTAGCCTTTCTGACCCCTTACACTTTAGTAGATGAAGTTGTGAGCACAGTTTTGAAACATAAGCATGGGGATTAGAACTGCTAAATATATAAATTCAAAATGTATACATTACATGATATGTGCTCTAGATTTCATGGGAAAAAAAATTTAAGTTGATGACAAAACCTCACATACCTTGAAGATTTGAACTTATTTATTTGAACTCATTTGAGCTGAAAAAATCTTCTTGAAAAGGAAAATCAAGAACAGACACTAGACTTGGATGTTCACCTTTATCAATATTGATTTCTAGGACATGGTTCTCAAATACGGGCAATTTCTTTATTGGACTGCAAAGTGAAGGAAATTTTGGTTGCACTACTAATGAATTGCCTAGAATCACATTAAACCAACTCCATGGGCTAATATTAGAAACCACAAAAAATGAACATGAATTATGTATGAGTAAGACCATTCTATTGAATTCTATAAACATAGATGCAAACCTAGAAAGGTATTTAAAATTAGATACAAAAGTAATAATCTAAACTAAACATACCCTAGTAATGTTATCAAATGAAAGCTACCTTTAAATATCACATACTCACATGCTACTTTCTTTGCTACCATCTTTGAATAGCAATACCAATTCTGAGCACCAAAAGAGAAAGAGGAGAAATTAGTTTAATAAAGTTGGAATATGGAGATAAGTTTGCAAGTCTTTCCATGATATACAAAAACAAAGTGAATGGGTTACCTTAGTCTAGATGCAGTAATGAAGGTTGCTCCAGTAGTCCTCATCGACTATGTTTTGCAGATTTCTTATGGGGTTGAGGTTGTTCAGAGCAATTACAAAATAGCTAAGACCAAAGACAAACATCTATTTGAAATAAAGATTGTTTATATGGTGGCTTGTGGACTACAACACCATCTATTTTCATATGGGAGTTATGGTAGGAGAGAAATAGATGTATTTTTAAAAATAAAATGATAGGATAGGAACAACTTATTGACAAGATTGGGGCTGCCATTATAAAGATTGTGAATAATAGAATATTGAATATGCAAAAAGCCTCAAAAAATATGACTTATTGGGATGAGAAGATGAGAGGTAGATAGATTTAGGTTTTGTGATTCCTTTGTATGTTAGTTTGAGCTTCACTTGGCTTCAAGAATACTACAATATTATCTACTTAACAAGGCCAACCACGTGAAGGTGGAAGCTCATCTGGCCTCACCCCCCTCCCCCTAAAATCAATCTAAATTACCCATTATCATCTAATTACATACTTCATTCATTCATCCATCCATTTATGAACTATAACATTCAATCAATACAATCACATAACATTCATCAATATGGTATAAAATTCATTAATACACAATACTAATCAAGACTTCATTAACACAAAAATATTCATTAACATAAAATAAATATCTATATTAATATGCAACATTAATAGATAATTACTTAAAACAAATTTCTTTCATTATCCAACAAGGTTTATCAAAGACCATTTTTAAAACATCATTTCTTCTTTTTGTTTTTCTTAGCTCTGTTAAGAAAAAGACTAATAGGAGCATCAATATCTTCCTCATTGTTCTCCTCTTGTGGCACATGTAATGTCAAATTATGATGGATCCTCCTCTTTGGAGGAGTAGGAGGTTGTTGCACTAAAGGGGGCTCTATTGCAAGAATAAGTAAATGGGTTAAATTGGCATACTCTTTTTGTTTTTATAACTGTTACAAGTCTATAATTAAGTACTAGTACAACATAACATGCATTTTTCTTAACTGACAATGCCACATCATGTACATTAACATTTTCATCTATCGCCACATCAACATATTGAACACTTGGAACATGCTCCACTCCTTCACCATGATGTTCAACATGCTCTAAGAAATTCAAAAAAAGGATACACATCAAATTGCAATTGAAGATGTTAAATTGTGTTCATAATTTCTTAATTAATTTCCAATAGCAAATTAATACCTCCACCACTATAATACACATCATGGCCTTCATTACGAGCAAGTTCTACGATAGGATATGAAGGTTGCAGTAAAATGTTATGCACATTGTTATGCCATCAATTTATGTTCAAAACTAACACCAAAAAATAATTTTCTCAACTATTCAATTTCATTTTCTTTTCATCTGACCAATTTACCTGCGTCTTATTTGGTGCACCAGATTCTTGGGCAAGGCTTTCAGATTCTTGGTATAGGCATGTAGCCACGACTTTATAGCCTTCCGTCAATGCAATTTTTCTATCTTTTTCTGTAAGCCCCACATTGAATTCTATGCCGTATAATTTTTGCTTAACATTGTTAGTTTTCCATGTATGGTTTCATTAAACAAAATTGTTTGCAACATTATATTAAAAAATATATATGAAATTTCATTGTTGCTACTTACAAGTCAAGATTAAAGATTCATATAGCCACCAGAGCCAAGTTTGTCTTGGCCAACCTTTTCTAGTCTCAATTTTGTAGCCACAGATGTGTCCTGTAGTCTATGAATAGTTTCAAACATGTTACATTATATATGTACAAAGATCACTAATTAGTGCATCATTACAATATTCCTAATACTATCATGACATACCTTCTTTTTCCCTATGTTGGTTCATTAATTTACTCTATTTTCACATAACCTTTTCTCCTTTGAATCTTCTATTATTTCATTCCACTCCATCAATGGAACCATAAGAGGACCTCACAATCTTTATATGCCTTGATGCTCTTTTCAAAAGTAGGGTGGTGTCAAAAATGTTTTTTACCAAATAGGTCCTCAAAAGTTGTAATCAACTGATTTTTTAACTTAGAAGCCTATAAATTCCACCTTTTAAATAAAAAAAAATTGTTAGATCAATAACTTTAATATAGTACAATAATTGGAAGAAAAAAAATTATGTAACAATGATATGAAACTACGTACCTTTTATGTATGGTGGGTCCAAATAGCATCAATGTCATATGAAAAAGATGGTCAAAGAAAACATTATTACCTACAAAAACATAAAGGGATTATCTGTCCAAAATGAGTTATGTATAAGTAAACCAAATTTACACTTTAAATAATAACAATTTTAAAGCACCTGTAAGATTTCATAATTTTAACTAAAACATAGTTTTCTTGTTTAGCAACAATGTCCCTTCAAATGAACCAGTACTAGTCACACGAACTGCTTTAGGAAATGCATCAGCTTCAGTAGTAATAGTCTATGTTTCTCTATCAACTGAAGGTTTATATATTAGTGCAAAGAATAAGTACATGATTACAAAATCGACTCAACAAAAAAAAATGCATGATTAGCGCATTATGCAATATTGAAAAACAAGGTTTTACCAATTGTAGTGTGCATAGACAAGGATGTTTGCATGCTCCTTATTGTCAACAATGCACAAGGCAATATTGGGCTACCGACTGAATGAGGTGTCCACACATCATCACAAGCTAAAGAATACAATATTTTTAGAAAAGAATTTTGCAATGGATAAAGATAAAATGGGATACTAGCTGGAAGCATCCAAAAAAAAATTTAAGTGTTATAATGTTGATGAAAATACAAAAAAAAAAGTGTTACTTACATGAAGGTTGTGTGCTACAACCCTCACCATATTCACCACATGATGTCACAACTATCACATATTTCTATACAAGAATAGATAATATTTTGGATCATGATCCATAAGATACTATAAAATATTAACATCTATTGAACTTATATTATTTCTTTAGATTAATTATTGCTTACCTTCAAAGATTGGAGCCTATAGTCCAATTCCTTTTTCAGTGCCTATTTCTCCTTGCTTGTGTCACACTTGATGATAATGTTAATAATTTCATTAATGTATCTTTGTTTGAGTTTTTGGGCCATGAACATAGGGTTAGCACTAAAGGCAATGTCATGTAGAAATGACACTTGTATTTCATATCACATTTGATCTGAAATAATTCTATCTTTTTCCTATCATTTGTGACATCAATATTAGTAAAATTTCATCAAAATAACTCCAAAGCCATAAAGAAAAGAACATAATAATATGACATTTGTTTCTATATAACAACAAAAATTACAATAATTAATGCTTACCTTCGTCAAAGGTGTTTGAGTTGGTGCAGCCCCGCCTATGTGTGGTGGTCTACCCATGTTGCCCTGTGAAAAATATTACTAATTCTTAGAAATAAATCCTTTAATAGGGTGACACTTCATGTTAAGTGTTTGTAAATCCTCTAACCAAGTCACTACTAATACAGTGTAAAGCCTTTAACAGGGCAGGCCTTTAATAGGGCAAACCATCAGAAGTGGTTGAACAATATTGCTGCAGTAAATTTTGTGGGTATCATCCCCACCCCATTTTTACCTTCTTATT
The DNA here is from genome assembly GCA_028749045.1 of Cupressus sempervirens. Lineage (NCBI taxonomy): Eukaryota > Viridiplantae > Streptophyta > Pinopsida > Cupressales > Cupressaceae > Cupressus > Cupressus sempervirens. The sequence goes on from CM053786.1 coordinate 732,084,827, forward strand.
CCTAGAGGGTTTCTGGGTTACCAAATTTCAATGTTATGAATTATTGATGCATGTTTTTTGTTACATGTTTATTTGATGTATTTACATGCATGTAATTTACTTTTAGTTAAAAGTTTTATTGGCTAAAGTGTGATACTTATGATTCACCCCCCCTCTCATAAGTACTCTTTCCATATTTGAATATTCCAACAATTGGTATCAGAGAAAATCCAGGTTCTCACAAGGAAAAGCCTAACCGCTTGGAGTAAAAGATCTAAAGATGGAAGCCTTCAAACTTGGAAAGATCATTGAAAATCAGGTGATAGATGTGCAACTTTCTTTGCATAACTTGGAGGAATTCAGAAAAAATTTGAGAAACTCATTAAAAAAGAGGAAGGATCTAGCCATAGCTGAACATGATATACACTACAAGGAGATTGATACCACCAACATATTTTCTAGTGGAGACACTAAAGAGTTTGATGCAACAATAGAAGAACTGATGGAGAAAAATAAAATTCAAGCAGATGAGATAAGATCTCTCAAGATGGAACATGACTCACAAGCCATAATGATATGTGAAATTACTGAACACAAGAAAAGAGCAGTTGAAGACAAAGTGATGTTGGAAAATGATAAAAGAAATCTTGCAAACAGAATTGAAGAAAAATGTACTGAACTGAAAAGGATCTCAAACATGCAGATGGATACACTTGCTCAAATGATGAACCTTCATCATGAACTCAATATGAAAGATATTGAGATCTCTACTTTGAAGATGTAGAATGAATTGAACAGAGAAAGAGAGGTGGAAAAAAATCTCATCAAATCAAGTGAAGCTATCAAATATTTTGAGCAAATACTAAAATCTCCAAGATCAACCCATGATAAAACAGGGCTTGGATATAACAGCATTGAAGTTTGAGAATCATCAAAGAGTGCAGAACAAAGAAGTGAAAAAGGTAAAGATGTTAAACCTATATGTCATTTCTATGGAAAGAAAGGACATACATCTAATGTATGTAGAAGCAAGAATGCCCATCAACATGATAAACCCGAAAGAATAAATCATTTTCATAAATGCAGGAAGCAAGGTCATCAAGCATATGAATGCAAAACCCAAACTATTAAGACATCAAGATTTGATGGACATTGTTATAATTGCAAAAATTATGGACATAGAGCTTTTGAATGTAGATTAAAGTCTATGTGGATAGTAAATCAACCAGCAAAGACATCAAACCATGAATTTTGGGATTACAACACCAGGTACAGCTATCACTATTGTCAATAATATGGACATATCCCACAGAACTGCATAAGAACACATTTTAGAGGGAACTACAAAAGATGGTTGAGTCAAACTACATGTTTTAGTTGCTTAAAAACTGGTCATGTCAGCAAGAATTGCCCAACAAGGTCAAAGGCATCAAGTTCTAAGTTCAACAATGGAAAGGCAAAGTTAGATGTTGGACATATCAAAAGGGAAATGAATAAGACATGGAGGAAGAAAGATGAGTATAGCACATCAAGTGCATAGATCACTTCACCTAATAGGTCAAGTGATCACACTTCATTAAATTAAGCAAAGAATAAGTGTGTGGGATTGATAAACTAGGTTACATCATAAATCAGTCCCAAGATATAGAAGAACTGCAAAAATGAAATCAGCATAAGCAAAGATGCTAAGTCAAAATTGAGAACTTGGCAAAGATCTATCAAAGTTGTCTTCAGGAGCTGAGTTGCTAACAATGACTGAGTTGATAGTTGATGTCGAGCTGTGAAATATCAATAGCAGCCAAGTAAAGTAAAACACAATGGGAGCCAAGTCATGTCAAAACCTTTCAGGTGTCGAGTAGACAGTTGGCAGCATACTAAGCATTTATTACTCTATTTTGAAGGGTACATAAATCCAATTTTTGATCATTTTTCCACCATTCAAATGAGAAGCAAATCGAAGAAGAGCGAGGAAGATCAAGATCAGCTTAGAAGCCATTTGTGAAGATTTCAACAGCGATTCAGGACAAGTTTCATCGATTTAAGGTATTTTACTTAAGTGCCAAGGTACATAGGATTTACAAACTTGTTTAAATCATAAACCCTAGTTTGGAAAACAATGGCATCTGGGTCAGGAACCACTAAGGGTATAGAGAGTCATGAAGTACAATTGGTCAACAACGAAGTTAAACAACCTGAATTTAAGCCCATTCCAGAAGTAGCATACAAGAATGATCCTACAGGTGCATTATCAGTTATTTCAAATAAAGTTGTTATGGTCCAAGATTTTTGCAAGTGTTATAACTACAAAATTGGTGCCATAGGAGATTTAGAAATCTATAATGCATATGATAAACTATGTGAAAACAAAATACTGAAAAATGGGTTTTCAATAATAGAAAGAAAAGGATTAACCAAAACTCTAGCATTTCCCATTGTTTTCAAAACTGAATGGGTACAGATAGTTTTGAGCCGAATACATGATGGAGCTTTTTGGTTACAGTCGGGGCTAGTAAAATTCACCAAGAAAACTATTCATAGGGTTACTGGTATTCCAACCCTAGATCGGCCAAAGACCCTGCGAAGCGACAAAAGGGAAGTAATAGAGAAAAATACAGGTGCTAAATGGAACAATAGAGGAATGACTATCGACACAATCATAGATCCCCTACTAGATTTTGCTGTGAGAATCATTTCAGACAAATTCTATCAATCAAGTAGGTTAAACAGTGTACCTTGTATAGTAGTTGATGTTGCATACAAGATAATAAAAAATGATCACACTTATGATTTAGCAGAGCTCATGTTTCAACAGATTAATGAAAATCTGGGAGCTATAAGGAAGAGCAAGGGAGCTCAATGCAAATTTGGATCAATTTTGACGTGCATGTTTTTCTATCTGATGAAAGAATTTCCTTCTATGGGTAAGGTAAGATGGAATCCAGAAAAAACAATTGTTGAACAAATCAATGGATGCATTGAATAGATGGGTGAAAATTTTGATGCCCAAATGATTGGTTATTTTGAGGACATCAAAAAGTCCATGAAACAAAGAATGAGAATTCCAGTCTCATTGACTGAGAAATATGAAAAAGACATTTTTTTTCTTGTAGATATAGATTATACCTACATACAAGCAGTTATACCTAGAGTAAGATGGCTTGGGCCACTAGGTTATGAACTTGATATTGATCAAGCTTCTGCAGCAATAAAAACCCTACTTGCAGAAGAAGTTGATAAAAATGCAAAAAAAATTGGAACCTATGATGTTGTCAAATCAAAGGTGATAACAGATTTTAAGACTGCTTCAGTAGTAAAGAAGAAAGAGAAAATGGTGAGACAAATCAAGAGAAAATTTGGTGTGGAAGAAGAAGGAACAGTAGAAGAAGAGGGAGAAGACATTGAAGAAGAAGGAGATAAACTTCAAGGTTGAACTCAAGGGTTAGGAGAAGATAAAGAGGAAAGTGCTAAGGTAGAAGAAGCTAAGGAAGCACCAGTTAAGAGAAAGACCACAACTCCTTCTGCTCCTCAATCCAAGGGGAAGAAAGTAGCTGCTCCTACACCAAAGAGACCTACCACAAGGGCTACAGCACAAAAAGCCAAAGAGGAGGCAAAAGGAAATAAGAAAGACTCAAAGAAGACTGCTGCTGAGTCAAAAAAAAGGAAATTTATTCCCTAGCCAAAAAGAAATGAGGAGAAGACAAAGTCAGAGGACAATAGTCAATTTCAAGTGGTAAGACAAAAACCCCAGACTATTGTTGATAAATTATGTTCAAAAATTAGGAATGATTTAAAAGGTTTAAAGAACCCAAATTTTTCTAAGCTCACCAAAGAAGAGAAAAATAAATTAGAGGAATCTATGTATGCTATGATGGCTGAATATAAGCATACACCTCTAGAATTAGATGAATCTGTGCCAAAAGAATTGTATAAAATTGTAGAGGATAAATGGCATTTTTGTGTACAAATGGAAAAAGAGATAAGGGAGTCAACATTAGCTAGATTGTTGCTTGATTTGACTAAAGATCAAGTAACAAATGCAGTAAAAAGGCATAATAACAGATTCACTCCCAAGTATAGAGCATTCATCATATTGCAGAATAAAATTGAAGAGGTAGTTACTAAATCCACAAGATTGTGGAAAATAGTTTACAAGAAAATAGAAGATGTATATAATGAAGAATATAAGGCAAAGGCAAGTGCCAAGACAAGGGAAAAGAAGGTGTCAGGAACCAAAGAAAAAGAGAAGGAACAAGTGGAGAAGAAGAGTAAAGAAGAGAAGGAAGAAGAGGCACATACTGAAGAGAAAGAGGAAGAGAAAGATACAGCTGAGCCACAAGATCAAAGTATGCAAGACATACAGGTATCTCCTCCTAGTCCTCCTCATGCCACCATCACACCTACAGATATTATAAAAATAAAAGATGTTACAGACACTTCAAATCCAAACATCAATCCATTAACTATAGAGGATTTAAAAATCCTTGACCAATCATCACTAGTAGAAAAATTAAGTTCAAATCCTGTATTGGTTAGTGTTGATGAATTACATAATCCAAAAGTTAAAATAGAGATAGTCAAGGTAAAAGCACAAGTGCCACCTTTGACCATACAAACTACTGGTATTCTATTTCTTCCACCACCACCTCCACCAAGTATAGTCACTTATACACTTCAAATTCCAAGTACAGTAGTAGGGGAAATAAAAGAAATATCTGAACAACCAACAAGTTCAACCCCACCTAGCGATCATAAAAGGGATACTCAAGCTGAAGAAAAAGATGAGACAAAGAAGAAGGAGGAGACTAAAATATAAATACTGGTTGCATTACCAAAATTTGGTACTCCAACATAGACTCTTCAGTAGTCGAGCATAGATGGGTTATAGCTACAAATCAGGACACCAAGCTCGAGCTCATCAAAGGTAGTCAGGAAAATTCACTATGGAGTTCTTGAGCTTGATGAAGAAATAAAGATCCCATATTATGAATCTAGCACTCTTACTGAAGAAAAGATTAATGAAATTCAGAGTGCATTGGATAGAAGGAGACAAGAAGCACTAAGAAAAGAATACAAGCATAAGCTTACCTTGAATGAAATTATAGATATATTCACAGAAGCTTTTTGCTTACAGTCTCTAGATGAGTCAAGACCAATTATAGAGCAACTATCTGATATAGTTGACCAGGTGACTAATGAAGACCAGGAAACAAATGTCAGATTTCTTGAATGGTCAAAAAGGAAGTTCCAAGGTAAGGTAAATAGTAAAATATCCAGTGATATAGCACTGTCACAAGAAGAACTGGCAAAGAAAGTTATAATAGTTAAAATTGTACTAGGAAACATCTTTTCCCTGTACAACAAGTTGTGTGATTTTTCCACATTCACACAAGACACTAGCCAGAAAATACTAAGCTTGGAAAACAATCTAAAAATTTCTAGCATGCAACTCCCCACAAATCTAGCTCAGAGTGAGAAGCTTTTTGTCCAATCGCTTCACACACAAAGAGAATTAGTTGTCTTAGCAGTAGAGGAGGAAACCACAAAAGCTAAATTGATGCAAATTCAATCATCAATAACTCCTAATTTGGAACTACTTCATAAGGAGTAGATAAATACAGAGACAGTCCTCAGGAAAGACCCCAATCTTACTTCATTTGATGGACTTCTACACCTAGCAGCAGAGATTGCCATCCAGCATAAGACATTGGATGTCACATTAGCAAATCGGGATGCAACTCTGAAGGTACTCCTTAAAGTAAATAGCACATTTTTGGCCAAGTATGGCATTTCATTGTAAGACCCTTGACATAAGTGTCAAAAAGGGGGAGAATAAGTAATAAGAGAGTAATAAGAAGTGATTAAGTATGGGGAAGTTAAGTTCAAGAACGAAATGATAAGTATGATAAAAGGGGGAGATAGCAAATTTTGGGAGAAAATTTTGAGATAGCAAATTTTGAATGTAGGATAAATTAATAAGGAGTCACAAGGATCTTAATTAAGTGTTTTTGCCACTCATGTCAAAGGGGGAGATTGTTAGCTTAAAGAATAAATTTGACAACTAAGTGTCAATACACTTAACCAAGATCAAGAGTAAGTGCCAAGTAAGATGAAGTGTTCAGCTATATCAAGTGTCGAGTAACAGTAGGTGCCAAGTGTAACATGTGCCGAGTGTAACAGATGCCAAATGTAACAAGTGTCGAGTGTAACAGGTGGTGAGTGTAACAAGTGTCAAGTGTAACAAGTGTCGAGTATTAACAAGTGCCAAGAGCAACAAGTGTCGAGTGTTAGTAGGTGCTAAGTGATACAGTTTTGTTTAGGTGCCGAGCTATCTAGGAAACAGCATGTGTCAAAGCATCAGCAATGCTTCAGGAGCCGAGTAACACAGAATATCAGCATAAAAGTTTGAAATTGCACAAACTATGACGCAAACAATTTTTGCAGCCGACATAAGGTAAACTTCGAGGGATTTAATGATAAAATTGAATCTTTTATTTTTTCCATGCAATTCACATGCAGCCAATAAGAAAAATGATAAAGGCATGCAACCAATCAATAAAAGACAAGTATTGAGTGAGAATTTGAGATTCAATATGGATCATAGATCCAAACCAAACCCTAAGTCTTTGAAGTCTTTATAAGGAAGATGAAATTTCATTGTAAATTACATGAGAGGTATGAGAAGACATACAAGGGTTCGCAAGGAAATCTGTTTTCAGAAGCAAGGGTTATTAGATCATAAAGAATCAAGATCAGAGAAGGCAGAAAAGGAGCCTGCATTCAGCAATCAAGGATTGTAATCTATCAGGTTTATTGTATCTAATACTCTCTAGCAATTGTATTAGAATGAAAATCCTATGGTGATAGGTTAGCTTTACAGCTATTTTGTAGATCCTTTTGATTAGGTGATTAAAATCCTTTAACAGGGTGAGACTTCATGTTAAGTGTTTGTAAATCCTCTAACCATGTCACTATTAATACAGTGTAAAGCCTTTAACAGGGCAGGCCTTTAACAGGGAAAATCATCAGAAGTGGTTGAACAATATTGCTGCAGTAAATTTTGTGGGTATCATCCCCACCTCAGTTTTACCTTCTTATTCTTAGAGGTTTTTTGGGTTACCAAATTCCAGTGTTATGAGTTATTGATGCATGTGTTTTGTTACATGTTTATTTGATGTATTTACATGCATGCACTTTACTTTCAGTTAAAAGTTTTATTGGCTAAAGTGTGATACTTATGATTCACCCCCCCCCCCCCCCCCTCCCCCTCTCATAACTACTCTTTCCATATTTGAATATTCCAACAAAATCAAGTACCATTCGCATAAAATTGGGATCTCCATTATAATGAGCTTCCTTAACCAATAATGCAACATTATCCCATGTTAATGAGCAACCATTTTCTTGAGACTGTTCAATCCATATTGTCATCCAATCAATATTGTTTGCAATACACAAATGCAATGCATCTTACTCATGACCAACTATAAAGAAAAAAATTATACGAGTTAGAAACAACTTATATTGATGATGGATAAGAATTAATAAAATACAAAAAAAAACTTTATAATTACCTCTTAATCTCCTCAATCTACCTTTCCTAATCAGGTACTCCCCCTCGAATTTGTCAATAGAGTTGGGATCCTAAATGTGATCTACATGGATATTTGTTACAAAATTTGGAAGATATTCACTAATGTAAACCATGGTCTACTATACCATACATCCCTCTACCATAGAACCCTCAGGACATGCTCCTTGTTGAACAAGCCCTTCATAAATTTCAAGTGCCTCTCAACCATCGACATTGACCTAGTTTATATAGGTCCACACAATTCAATCTCCTCAACTTGATGTATGAGGTAGTGTTCTTGAGCATTGAAAAAGGTTGAAGGTAGACACTTTTGTGTTTCATACATAAGCTGTGGAATTTTTCTCTTCCAATATTTTATATCTTTTTAATCAATTTCTTCAGATGATAACCACCTAAAAGAGATTCAACACGGAAGAACATATAGACGAGATTTCAAAGAAAATTATATAATAAATTTCAAATAAAATTATAAAAATCTAAGGCAAAACACTTATAACCTTGTGTATTTTCCAAGGTCACATATAAATTGTTTAATATTGTTGTCAAACTAGTGTGGGAGGGATAGGGGTAGGACATACGGCAATTATTAAGAAATGATCATTTCAATATATTATTATGCAATAGGTAGTACATTCAATTTTACAAATATACTATAAATAGAGAAAATGACTTATCTTGATTAAAGTATGCCAATCATTTGTTTTCAACCTTGGCCCAAAATCATGTCTTTGATAGAAGAGTGCTTATATTTGTAGCAAATCATGTTGGAAATTTTGTTTTTTTTATGACTTCTTTTAATGCATCACTTTGTTGCTCCATTAATAACAAAGGAAGGGCACTTGTGTTTATGTAGTCTCCATTGCTATTTGATTCAATGAAATCTTTTAGTGCATGATTGGATTCATGAATGTCAGTACAAATTTTGGCATTTTTTTTCTCTATCATGCCTTCCATTCAATATTTTCCATAATGTCTCTGCTACATTCTTTCCAATATACATAGCATCAAAGTAATGCATAATTGGAAGATCCTTGTAGTATTGTAACCTAGTAGGATAACTTTTCATTCCTCTATGAAGTTGGTCATTGATGCCTTGATGACATTCACAAGCATCAATTACATCATTAGTAAATATAAGACAATATCAAAATAAAAAAATTTAAACTTCAGACGACAAACTGGACATTACCTCGACAATTTAGTTGATCATATTCCAACTTCCCTGAATGATGTGTCAGTCTTCATGGCATTGATGATGTCTTTTCTTTCCTTTTGTTTGAAGACCTAAAAGATCATGTACAATTATCATGCACATCTTAAGCACACAATAAGTAATGTCTAAACAGTCTAATAGACTAAAAATATGTGATCTTAACAATATAACATACCACAAAAATGAGTTAGCCTACGAGCATCACGTATTGTCCATAGAAGCATTGCATAGACTTGAAATTGATGATGTCCTATTAGTCTAGAGATTTCATACATAGTGACGCCATTCCATAGCTTCAACAACTCATCAATTGGGGCTAAATATACACATTCATATCTTTAACTTGGTACTTACCTAGTAATTGAATGAATATAAACATTACATAATTATTATGACCATTTTCATGCACAGTTTATTTATTAATTTAGATAACTATTAAATGAAAAATACCTGGCACAATCATTGACAACATTATGTACTCCCCCTTTATGGACATCAAGGGAGGAATGTTATTGTTTAATAACAAAAACAAGCCAAACTAAGAAAATATATCTCATATTTCCAAATGGATTGACACTGTTCACTGCCAATGAAAGCTTCAAATTACAAGGTTCTTTTTTAAAGTGTGACAAAGTTTCTTTTATCTCTTTAAATGCATAACCATCCATAGGAATTCACATAATATCATCTTGACTTCTATCACATGCATGGTAATCCATAAATTGTGCCAAGCTAGTGCACCTAAATAATTGTTGAAGACATGGAATAATGGAAATGTACAAAAGAACCTTGTAAGGCACCTTTTTTGTTATTTGATCTTACCGATATCTACTAATATGATAATAAGGGCATTCCATTGAAAATTCATGTTGTTTATGATATAGAATGTGATCATTGGGACATGCATGTATTGTCTGATACTTCATTCCAATCTTATTCATAATGGTAGATAATTCTCGGTACGAACGAAAAAAATGTTTAATGGTGGTAAGAAAAACTCACCTATCAACCTACAATGAAAAATATGCATTATTGATATAATGAATAGTAATTGTATGCTAACATTGAAGATGACAAAAATGGTATACCTTAGCATATGTGACATTGCTACATTGGATAAATCATTCATAACCTTTAAGTTCACCAACAATATTGTAGCCGAGAGAAGAGTTATTTGGGAGCCTTTGTAGAGGGGTTCATGTGCCTTCTAAAATAAAGGTATATCAAGACCATCTTCATCATAATTATCATATGCACTAGTACCATCATTGTGAGCCTCTTCATCACTAACTCCAATACCATCTTCTTCAATCATGTCTTGTAGCACATTATCTTCTTCCATGGGAGTATTATCCTTAGCTTGGATATTCACACCTCCATGTTCCTCCAGTAGGAAATCTACATTCAGTAATGGAGAAAAATGGTGGCCCCCTTCAACATGACCATGTTACCTCCAATGACTCTCAGTTGTTGTGATTAGAATTCTTTGATTCTTTAAGCCCTTACACTTTTTGCAAGGAAAATTACATTTATCAGGTTTTCTTCAGAATAGAGACCACAATGTAGCCATTGCCTCGTTATTTTATTTTGGGTTCATATTGTCAGGCATGGTCTTTCTTCATAGGAAAATATATCTGTAAATAAATTGGACATGTTGTACTTAAGATTTATATCTACACATATGGTTTTGAGAAAAAAATTGTTCTAACTAATGTGTATATTATTTGCGAAAAAATTGGACATGTTCTACTTAATGTTTATATCTACACTTATGGTTTTGAAAGAAAAATTTGGTGTAACTAATGTGTATATCTACAAAAAATTTGGGCATGTTTTACTTGATGTTTATATCCTTTCAAGGTGAAGATGGGTCCAATAAGGTTAGAGAGGGAAATGCTAGAGTTCTTGAGTAATGGGAAGAAGAGAGAAGGAAACAAGATGAGAAAATGAGGTAAGAGGAATCGAGAAGCATAAGATAAGCACTTGAGGAAAACATGAGGAAGTTGGATGAACCTATGTAGTAGGATAGGAGGAACACTGAGAGATGGGAAGAACAATATAGACCACATTTAGGAGCCCAGATGGATATAGAATACAATTAGAGAAAAGAGAAAAACCCAAACCTATCATTTTTGAAGAAAGATAAGAATGTTGTTGGTTGTACCCACCCAACCAACTATATCCATCTAGGAAATTCAAGAACCAACTACTTAATCAATTTGCATTTGATGAATACCTTCAAAACTAATTTTCAAATTACTAAAGGTATATTTAGAGGAAGGTCTAGTAGTATGAAGAGGAAAATTTGTTAATGAAATAAACAATAGAAATAATTCAAAATATGAGGATAAATTTTAAAGGAAACTTTTAATCTAAGGAATAATGATAGAATCTAGGAGCAAGGAAAATAAAGGTTTGATAAGTCAAGTTTACAATGCTTTTTATTGCAAAAGTATGGTCATTTTGCTAACAAGTGCTGGAAAATGACAGAGAAAATGTGTAAAGTGTTCTTAAAGAACAAGCTAATATTTATAATCATTGATAAGTATCCAAGAAGAAGCTCAACCAAACACTTTAGATGAGTCCTAGTTATATCATTTATTGCATGGAGATTTATATTTTGGTTGACCAATTTCACTACAGAAGAAGCATATGGTGAAAGGGTTTCCTAGTATTCAGCAAGAATATTGCATACTAGCAAAGCATTACAGAGAGGAATTTGTTCTTAGAGATTTGGATAAAATGAAAGCTACATTGGAAATTGTACACACAAATTTGTGTGGATTGATCATTAACTAGTGATGTTTATTTTATAACTTCTAATGATTATTTCAGTTGGAAGACTTCAGTTCGTCATCAAAATTTTGAAGTTTTTAGTGTATTCAAAAGGTTTAAAGCATCAATCAAAAATGAGATTGGAAAATATATTAAATCTCTATGATCAGATACAAGAGGTGATTATATGTAAAATGATTTCATTGAGTTTTTTTAGTGTGATTGAATCAATAGACAATTTACTACTAATTTCACTTTATGGCATAATGGAGTTGCTGAAAATAAAAACTACACCACCATGAACATGGCTCAGACTACGTTGAAGGAGAAGCATATTTCAATCGAGTGTTGGGAAACACCTGTCATTTGTTTAATTTATATTATATATAAAGAATGTACTAATGATTTTAGAATAACAAAGTAATCTTTCCATTAAACCAAGAGATAATCGTAATCTAATTAATCCTTGAGATAATTGTAGTCTAATTATTATGTAGACTGTAAGTAGTTACAAAGCATGTGTACCTTTTGGTGAATAGAAATCAGATTCTAGTCCACTGGTGTCTTATGTGATATTAATGCTGCAAGAAATCTTCTATTTTGTTAATACTGCAGCAAACCTCTGCACAACAAAATATGGCAAATAGTCACAATAAATATTGTAACATATATACATCTTTGATTGCCTAATCTCTATGTATTCATATTAGAGGGGCTGTTAAATATCTACAATGAATATAGTAGAAATTTTAATAATCAATGACCAATAAAAACAAAACAAAACTCATGAGACTAAAACTACATGTGTTTTTATGAAATTGGGAATCTATCAAAATTACAATGAATGACCTGTAATCTCCCTTCTATGTGTCAAGATATTCCAAAAAAGATTTTTGATAGCATGCTTCAATTTGACAATCAATCATTATACATCAACAAAATTACATGGGACTATAAATCACTACAAGATGAACCTTTAATTGATGTGATCCCTTCTCATCACCACTATTGACATTGCATGGCTTGGAAATGGATTATTTTGATCTTCATATAGGCTTACACTTTGAAGTTATGTACAATTTGAAATTGAAATAATTAATAAATGAATATTTTTACATCCACTTGTGTCTTATCTATCAACTCACCATATGTAAAATATAACTACTTCCAATCTAGTTGCTAATATTAAAGTTATACAAACAATCCAGAATTTGTATTCACTTTTAATGGTTCCTGCACATAAAGTTTTTATTATTGGGCCTAACTAATTACACTAACAACCAAATTCATGATGGAAAAGCCTTATACATTTATCTTGTGCTAGAGACATCAGAATGCAACTCATATGAGCAACCAAAATACTTTAATAAATGTTTAATATTCATGATCTATCTTAATAAGGTTTACTACAAAAATGTATACAACATATATGATATAAACTAATTTGACTCACCATGAACTAGCAGGTTAAACACAAGTTGAACTCGTACACAAGATATATATACCAAATTGATTTGGATTAAAATCAACCTTTGTCTACTTAACTTTTCGTGTTTAAAAGGTTGAACTGGTAAAAGAGTGACAAACAACAATTTGCATTGAACAATTCATTGAAAACAACTTGTCAAGAAAATCCCCCTCAATCCTTGGATAAACATTGATGATTCAGGTATCTTCCATTCAACCTACATAGTGAATTTGGTAAGACTTTATTACTGCAAAAAAGAGATGTGATCTGGTAAGAAATTAATAGTAATTACTGCAAAAAGGAATCAAGGCCTCATAACACAATCATCTAGTAAATGCTGACCAAACATTCACAACTTGATACAAGCACACAAATAATTGAACAAGAAGAAATAGAAATATAATTGAACCCTTACATATCTAAAAAGGTTGTTACTTTAATTTCTATATGAAAAATGACAACTCGCAAGTCACAACCACAGCTAGTAAATGCCTATAAAAAATTTACAACCTGATAAAACACACAAATAAGTGAATAACAAGAAATAGTAATATAGTTGAACCCTTACATTGCTCCAAAGGCTCTTATTTCAATTTCTATGTGGGTCATTGAGGCTACAAATCCTATCCCTAATGATTCAAACCATGAGTGAATTGACTAGGCAGATAGAGAAGTTGAAGTTGTAGCCATGGCAAAGGAGAATAGAGCACAATAAAGCACAAGCATAGGAACAAATAATTTTGGTTAGAGTAGTGTCTCACAAATCAATAGACTATGATTGCTGAATATTCCAAGTTCTACCTTAGATGTCTTCATATGAGAGATGTAAGCTCCTCTAAGGCTAAGTCATAGACATATTTTTGTTTTGATATATATTTAGAATATTTAATGTCATGCATTTCATATTCCATGAATTTTTCATACATTTTAAATACTTCTAATTTTATATATCTAAGTTTTCTACTTCATTCAACCATAATATGTGTTTATACATATGTGGTTGATGTGTACTTGTGCATGTGATTTAAATAACTTCTATTTGATGATGTTATTGTATCTGTAAGGTTTATTCAATAAAGGGCACATGGAACAAGTTTTGAATCCTTAAAAATCTCTAAATTTCTTTGATTTTTTTACTCTACCAATTGTTGCCAACTCCTAACTTATGTCAACATTTTCGAGTCTAAGTCCTAGAACAATGGTTCAAACTACATAATTGGTGATAAGAAAAAGTTCACTAAACTTGAGGATTATAATGAAAGATTTGTTAGTTTTGGAGACCACGCTTCAAAATATATGAAAGGCTTAGAAACTCTTTTATTAGATGATAATATTCATATTCATGATGTTTACAATTTAAAAGGTTTAAAACATAACCTATTGAATATCAGTTAGATTTGTGACAATGGTTACAATGTTTTGTTCAATGCTCAAGGTTGTGAGATAAAGAAAAGATTGGGGAAGATAGTCTTAATAGGTAAGAGAACAAAATGAAATGTTTACACTCTAAGAGATGCCACAAATAATGATAAACATAGAGATATATGCTTTTGTGATAGTTTGAAAAAGTTGGTCAGAAAAGACTTGGACTAAAAGATGCCAAAAGCTTTAATACTATTGTTTTGTGTTCTATGAATTGATACATGTTTTGGTTTCATTTTTTCTAATCATTTATTTTGTTAAATAATTTCATTTTATTGACCATTGATTCACCATTTCACTTTCCCTCTTTTTTATCTTGAGCTCTTAGAGTTCACTTATGAGAGTAATCAAAGACAATTTAAAGCTTTCCATGACTTCATAATTCTTTCTTCCCATTCTATGTATGGCTTAGATCATAGTTTTGATGTCTTGATCTTGATATTGAGGAATTAACAAATGTCAATTTCAATCTTCATTTTTTATTCTTCCATATTCAGTGTTGACTATTTGATAAAGCTTCGATTTCACTCTTTCCATAGATGTCATATATTTCTTGTATGGGAAAACCCAAAATAAACTTGACCCCATATTAATTTAGCTAGGTCCATGAACCAAATCATTGAATCTAAACAAGAATAAACAACTACTAGACATACTAAAGTTGGACAATAGACCACAAAAGAGAGAGGGAGAAAAAGAAACTGACCATTGATTACTGTCTTATCAAAAGAGCAATTCCTTTTTACAAGACTATGAAATGAGTTTATACTTTTCTAGAGAGCATATGACAAATTTTGTATGAAAATGAGGCTACACAATGATGTTGTGACATAAACAATTTAATTTAACAAAAAGAAAACATGGTGAAGAGTGTTAGAGTAAATAATTAATTATTAATTATTTATTCTATTACTTAAGCTTACTTAGGTTAATGCATATTTAGTATTTAATGCATGTAGTGGTTGTTGTTGACAACTCGGGAGTTATCTCCTTTTTTAGCATATTCCACTTTTTGAGGATATGTGCTGAGTTGTCATTTTTGTCCTCTACCTCCTTCCAGCTTGTTCTACAAGCTTCCATGAGGCCTTTTTAAACGGTCTCTCTCTCATTGTAAATTATTCCATTCACATAGCAATTTCATTTTCCTATTGTGAAATATTTTCTCTTGCATTGTTTGCTTCATGCTCTTGCTCTTTCGGTTTCTCTTCAGCAAGCTATTTGCATGTAGGTGATCTTGGCGACTGCGGAGTTGGATTTCATCAACTCCTACATGGTATCAGAGCCTCCTTGCTACTTCTTGTTTGAAGGATTTGTGAAGCCGTGATTTGAAGTCACAAACCCTAGTTTGTTTGTGCATTTTTTCTTCAAATCAGGGCTAGAGCAAATTTTTGGAGCACTTTCAGCCGAAACGGGCATCACCATTGGATCCGGAAGGCCATTTACAGTCAAAATTCATATAAAACTTTCCGTTTTTGGAGACAGAGCTCCGGAAGGCAAAAAAAAATTTTACATCGAAGCTTCCGTACGGACTGTACGGACGATTTGCAATTTTAAAATTTAAAAAAAGGCTTCTTTAAGGCGCTCCACCAGGGCACCATCGGCGGGCCAACCCGACGTCGCCAGCGCTCCGCCACCAGCGCAGCACCACCGGCGGGCCTACCTGTTTTCGGCCGCCGCAGCGCCTCCGACAGGCCGCTCCGCCAGCGGCCCCCGCCGCGGTGCCACCCCAAACATCCGCCGCCCGGGCGCAGCTGCCTCCGCCACCGCAGACAGCGGCGTCACCGGGTTTTCCTCCCGGGCGCCACCGCCATCGGCGATTTTCGCTGCTCCACCGCCCTGCGGCCTCTCCAACCACCGACCGCCACGTGGCTGCTAATAGATTTGCTGACGTCATATTCCGGTCAGCTGACGTCACTTTCACGGCATGTGACATCACCTTGCCGTGACGGATTTTTTTTCTGGCGACAGGTTTGTGACGGGCATACGGCCGTCAAATTTATACCAGTGTCTGTAATTTTTCAGCAAGTGTATTTTTTTGAGCAGCAGTCGGTTTTTTGGCTATAACTTGAGCATACGGAGGTCTTTTTCTGATCCGAAAGAAGCGTCGGAAAGCTAACTCAGAGACGGACACATTGGTGCTAGTTTCGCACAATTTTGAGTTCGTTTGAGCTTCCATTTTTGGTGTCAAAGTAGAGGCTTTTTCTGCATCAACAAATCCAGGTTCCTTTCCAGTTTTTTGCTTTCCTTAGCTATTTTTTTGTGGTATTTGGGAGATATTTTTGTACGTTTGTGGGGGGGTGTCTTTCTTTTCTATAATTTACTTCAGTTAAGACCCTTCTACTTTTGTCTTCTTCTTTCTCTCAATGGCGGATCCATCTATATCCCGTCTAACACCACACAACTACCACACATGGAAGGCACAAATGACTAGACTTCTAATGTCAAGAGGTCTATGGTCTTGTCTGGATGAGCATCAGCCTAATCTCCAACGACCTTTTGAGATTCTACAACACAGGAACAAGATGGATGAAGCCATGGGGCTTATTGCACTCAACATTTCAGACAGCTTGTTGTTTCACTTGGATGGTTTGACTACTCCACGGGCTTATTGGCTAAGATTTCAGACTTTGTTTGGACAAGTGAATGAGTTTCGGGCACTTCAGCTAGATGCAGAATTTACTTCTTTGACACCTGATCACTTTCCCACCATTGAGGACTTCTTGATGAAGTTCAAATCTCTACGTACACTTTTGCAGGGATGTGGGAAGAACAAAATAGATGATGAGTGTATCTTTTTGGTACTCTCAAAGTTAAAGGGACAGTATCAGATCTTCTCTTCCACTTTCTACTCCACTATGGATGCCTTGGGTGATAGACATAGGATGCCTTCATTTGAGATATTTTGTAATCGGTTAACCCGTGAACAATCGAAGATTACTCAAATGGATTCACTTTCAAGTTCTCAGTCACAGGCATTGCTTTCCAAGGTTACACAGGAACAGAAGTTGAAGCAGCTATCAGATCCCTCTTCTACTAGTTCATCATCTTCTAACAAGAAGGAGAAAAAGAAGACCACAACTCCTACATGTTCCTATTGTGGGAAAGGATCTCATGATGAGGCACGTTGTTTTCAGAAGAGATGTGATGGCTATGAGAAACAGATTGCTGATTTGCACGCTCTCTTTCAGAAGAGCACTATTTCCTCTCCATCCTCTTCTACCTCACAAGGGTCTTATTTTCAGGCTTGTTCCACCTCTTCAACATCTACATCAGATCTTGGAAAGGGTCATGCATTACAGGCTTCTATTGCATCTTCTTCACAGGTTCCTTGGATACTGGATTCAGGTGCTTCTCACCATATGACATCTTCTCAAGGTGTCTTCTCCACTCTTGAGGCTTCTCCTATTCCTCACATTCTCATGGGGAATAACACTGCATTACCAGTCTGTGGGAAAGGTTCAGTTCACATCCAAGATGGTATATTCAATGATGTATTGTATGTTCCATCTTTGTCTGCCAACCTTCTCTCAATTTCTCAGATTACACGCAGTGGATCAGGGAAGACAGTTGAGTTCACTACTAATTTAGTCTTCATTCGAGATCATGCTACAGGAGATCTTATTGCTACAGGGGCAGTTGATCCTTCCACTCATCTCTATACCTTCTCACACTTTGGTCCACCATCTCCTTCGCAGGAGCATCGTGTGGTGCAGTCAGGACACTTGAACCTTTGTATTGTTCCTGAGATCCCTATTTTGACTGCCACACCACAACCAGATGAGGGCTTTTCCTCTCTACAAGATTCTCCTTCCGCTCTACCTGATCTTCCAGCTTCATTTATTGAGACTCCAGGTACACTTGTTGCAGATACTTCAGTGGACATTCATGACAATGTCATCACACCTGCCTTGGGGATTCCCTTTTCGGTTCCTCATACATTCTCTTCTGGACATCAGCTAGGCTTTCCAATTGCTCCTCTCACACAGGGATTTCCTTGTTTTGTGCCTTTGTTCCTTCCGAATTGGAGTTTCATTGGTTCGATCATTTCTACAGGAGCTCCATCATTATGGGGGGGGCTTGGTGTCTATTCTCTTGGGGGGGCTGGTTGTACTTATGGTTTTGAGAGAGTCTCTTGAAACATTTCTGGCAGAAGTTGTCCTTGGGGGGATTGGTTGAGGCCTTCCTTCCTTCACTTCATGTTTTTTTTAGCATGTTGTTTTTACCTCTTTTTTGGGGGAGGGTTTTTCCCATGTGGTTTTCTCTCTTTCCTCGCTTACAGAGGTTGCATTCTTCTTGCATTGTACATGGGTACCTAACATGGCCTCGTTGCCGGGACCCATTATGCATTTCATCTTAGTTTTAGGAGCTTAAGGCATTCCCCTAAGTTGCACTTAAGGGGGGGTGTTAGAGTAAATAATTAATTATTAATTATTTATTCTATTACTTAAGCTTACTTAGGTTAATGCATATTTAGTATTTAATGCATGTAGTGGTTGTTGTTGACAACTCGGGAGTTTTCTCCTTTTTTAGCATATTCCACTTTTTGAGGATATGTGCTGAGTTGTCATTTTTGTCCTCTACCTCCTTCCAGCTTGTTCTACAAGCTTCCATGAGGCCTTTTTAAATGGTCTCTCTCATTGTAAATTATTCCATTCACATAGCAATTTCATTTTCCTATTGTGAAATATTTTCTCTTGCATTGTTTGCTTCATGCTCTTGCTCTTTCGGTTTCTCTTCAGCAAGCTATTTGCATGTAGGTGATCTTGGCGACTGCGGAGTTGGATTTCATCAACTCCTACAAAGAGTACATAGAATGTATTAATCTTGGTCATTAATGTCTTTATAGTCTAGTTAATGTGAAATATGCTTGTTTTCTCAAGTCAGCTTGCATAATGGCAGTTCTACAACTTGTAATTAACATTAAATATTATAGTTAACTTTATTGATTTTTCAAGTGATTCCTTTTGAGTATTGAATTCCAAATACCTCATCTTGCTAAGTATCTTTGCTATTATAGCTAGAGTGATTGGCATAACAAGAAACAAGTGGGCTATCATTTAATATTCTTTCCAACATTAACTTCTTTAAAACAAAAGGGACATGTAACACATGTCAATTATATAATGTGAAATAATTTAGAATTCCTTTTAAAATTCTTAATTGGCTACCCATAGGAGGTGTGCAAGGACAAATGCCAGCAGGGCCATCAAAGCCACCCATAAAATTATAGGGCACATCAACTCATTCAATTCTCTAATTTGTGCTACCATCAGCAACCCAACCCCCTACCATTCTATAGGTAGGTGGGTGGGAGAGGTAGGGGTGGACCTTTACCTTCTCTTCTACAACAATGAATAGGGAGCTAATTTAATTTTCAATATATTGACTAAAAATGGTGAACTTTTGCAAGCACTGGAGTGTTATTCAGATGATAAGAAAGCAGTATCTAGAATCAAATGTATTCAACCATTTCTAAAAACTTGAAAGGTGCATTTAGTACTCTACCCTATTCGATGTTGGAAGAAATAAATATAAATAAATGTTAGGCTTGTAAAAATCCTACTTCATTTTTCATTTACATTTGCTACTTCCCTCCAAATTATATTAGATATGTTTTTTACTTCGACCAAATAGAAAATGTAGACCATAAGCACTACCACCTTGTTTCATAGTTTCCAAGCGGTTGGAACCAATTTGAAAGACATAGAAAAAAGAACAAAATTTATGTTCATCATAAAAATTAGGATCCTCAATCCTATAGATATATTAAAATGACAACATAAGAAATAGTCTTTTGTTTTCCAAATGTTTAGATTATTTATGGTTAACTTATGAAACCTTATAAATGACATCAAGAAAATATAACATAAAATTCATATCAACATCATTTCAACAATAGAAAGAATCAAAACAAGCCTAAAATTTAAGTGTAAAAGAAAATGATTTTTGTTGGAATTAATAAATAGGAAGATTTACTTCTGAGAGGGGGGTGAATCAAAAGTAACTCACCTTCACCCTTTTAAATTATTTTAACTAAAACCATTCACATGCATCCGATCTATCTAATGAAACTTGAAAATAAAGACATGCATGAAAATAAATAACACACAAATTTTGGTAACCCAAAAACCCTCCAAAATGAGAAGGTAAATTTGGGGTGGGGATGCCACCCCAAAAATATCACTACAGAAATGTGTAGCTACTCAAGGTTACAATGTTTGACCACTTCCAATGGTCTACCTTATGAAATGCCTATCCTATTAAAGACTTTTACACTCTATCAAAAATGACCTAGTTAAAGGATTTCACTACCCCACTAAAAGTAGGCCTAGTTAAAGTAATTTTGTACATTCACTTGGAATTCCACCTTGTTAAAGGATTTACAAATGGCTGCTAGGCCAACCTAAGTCCATAGCATTTCTATATCTAATACAATTTCTAGAGAGTATTAGAAAATCTTTGACCTAATAGCTTTGCAATCTTCAATTTTTGATTCTAGATCCTTGTTCTACTCTATCCCTCTGATCCTTACTTGAACTGATATGTCACTCTATGATGTTCTAATACTCTATTATTTTAATAACTAGATTCTACAATGCTACTTTATTCTTCACTAAGTCTCTAACCCTTCTGAATTTTGCTATAGTTCACCCATACACTTCTCTCATCCTCACATTCAATGTGGTTTTGTCTTCCTTTTAAAGATTTTGAAGACTTGGGATTAGGTATGAATCTATGATCAATATTAAATCTTCATTTCCTACTCAACTCTTGTACTTTTCCTATTGGTTGCATGTTGATTGCATAGGTAATGTAAAAGATTCGATCTTATCTTCAAGATCCTTTGAGATTCATCCTATGTTAGCTCCAAAAATGGTTTACATCTAAGTTCGTGAAGGCACAAACTCATATGTTGATTCTATGTTACTCGGCACATACTAGTTGTTGATGCTCGATACATATAGGAAAATTGGCTCACTTGGCTCCTATAGAAATTTTGTTTCACTCGATACCTATACTGACTTGGTACCTATGCTTTGCTCGAAACTTGAACTTTACTTGTCAGTTAAAGATTGCTCAGCACCTGAAGTTCACTCGGCACTTGTTGAATTCTTTGGCTCAGCATACATTGTAGCTTGACACCAACTAAAGAATAGGTTAAGTCTGTTTCCACTCCAATGTCAAAACCATTCTGAGACCAACAATCTCCCCCTTTGATATGCATGGAAAAAACACTTAACTAGACATTATAAATCTCAAAATCTAGTAACTCTGCCTAAGCTTATGTGCCATTACCATTCCTGTAACCAAAATTCTTGTGTTGAATATGTCTCATGCTGATATATTTGATACTATTTGTCTTATCGCCCTTTTTTTGTATCTATGTACCCTATTTCTAAATCTTGTTCTCTGTATATGTTCCCTTTTCACATCTCCTTGTAGTTCTTGACTTTTAATTACTTCCTCAAAATGTGTATATGAATATCTCCCCCAAAATAGTACATCTCCCCCTTAATTATATTCCTTCCCTTTTTTGACACTTACGTCAAAGGATTCTAAGCATTAAGACCATATTTTTCCAAAAATGTTTTATTTACCTCCATAATCTTCTTGAGAGATGCATCCCAATTGTCTAAAGAAATTTCCAATGACTTGTGGTAGATGGCTATCTTTGCTACAAGATAAGAAAGGCCTTGTAAAATAGAAATATGTGAGTCTTTCTTTAGTACATTTTTTTCATAGGCCTGCTCCTTATGAAGTACTTCTAGATGTGGAGTTATGCAGGATTGAATTTGCATCAATTTTTCCTTAATATTGGCTTCCTCTATTATTAAGATAGCTAGTGCTTTCTTTGTGTGAAGCATTGCTACAAGATGCTTCTCACTCTAAGCTAGATCTTTTGGTAGTTGAGTATTGGAAATATTTAGATTCCACTCCAAGCTTAGTCTCCTTTGGCTTGTTTCCTGTGTGAAATATGAGGAATCACACAACTTTGTGTACAATGAGAATATATTCTCAAGTACATTTTTCACCTTTTCAATTTTCTTTGCCAACTCAACTTGTGGAAGTGCTATTTCACTTGATATCTTCTCATTCACTTTCATCTAAAAAAAAATTTCTGACCAGTCTTATAGTTTAACATTAGTATCTAGGTCCTCATTCTATACCTAGTCCACAATGTTGGATAGGTGCTCCATGATGGGTTGGGTTTCATCAGGTACTTGCAAGCTAAATTTATCAAGAAATAGTCCTTGATCTCCACCGATGCTTGCTTCTACCTATACTCATTTCTAAGTATCTCTTGCCTCTTCCTCCTTTCTAGTGCCTCTTGCACTTCATTTATCTATTAAAAATTCATGGTTCTTGAGTTATAGATTGTTATGACTATTTCTTCATCAAGTGCAGGGTTTCCATACTGAAGTACCCTTGCAACGTTGGTAGTGCTCAAGCCTAGTGCTGAAATTTTTAATGGTACTGCATCACTTATCGACTTCTTCTAAGAAGTCCCCAAGGTAGGGAAGTTTACCAAAGTTTTTATTTCCTCCTACTCCTTAGGGGTTTTCTCCAGTTCTTTCGCCTCTCCTCTACTACCTTGATCAATGATAACAATTTGTTGATGTGCACATTGGGTTTGTGCTACAGGAACATCTAGTCCTATTTTTCCTTTGTTTTCTCCTTGGCAGTTGTTGTCATTCTAACTATAGAGTCAACCTTAGCAATTTTTTCCTATTCTTCTTGCTCTTTAGGTTGCTCTAATGTAGTTGTGGGAGGTTGTGTAGATTTTTCTTGTGTGGTTTCTTTCTCCCTTTTTATTTCTACTACTGCTTTTTGTAACTCATCAACACTCACCAATACTAGATTTGTACAATATTGTGCCTATAATGTAGATTGGTCAAGGATCCTTTTCAGAACCGCTACAGTCAAAGGATTAATGTTCTAAGCTAAAGTGTTAGAAACATGTTGTATAGTCATTTTATCTATGTGTGTTGTATATGGAGGGCTTGGTGGTGGTAGTTGGGTGTCTTGGACTCTCTCTTTAGTTTGCTACTGTTCACCTATTGCCTCTTCACCATGTGTCTCCATTTTCTCTTTTGTTGGCTCTTTTTCTCCTTCATCATTTTCTTATTCTTTTTCTTCCTCTTTCTCATTCTCTTCTTCTTCTTCATCATTTATACCTTCAAATGGATCTTCTTGTCCTTCCATTACAGTTGACAAACCATAGATCAATTTCCACATTTGTGTGGACTTTTAGACAACATCTTTAATTTGATTTTGCAAAATATTAAAGGCTTTGTATTGTAGGAGTTGATGAAATCCAACTCTATAGCTCACCAAGATCACCTACATGCAAATAACCTATCAAAGGGAAACCAAGAAGGAAGAGGTGAAGCTTGGAAAAACCGTAAACATACATGAGAGAGAAGATATTGTAGACAAGGAAAATGTATTTACAATGAGAAATGAGATGAGTTGTGAAAATGCAAAGAGAGAGCCTGAATATAAAGGCCTCATGGAAGCTTGTAGAACAAGTTAGAAAGTGATAGAAGATAAGGTTGACAACCAAGCATCCACAAAAAGGTGGAACATGCTAGAAGGGAACAAACTCCCATGTTGTCAACAACTCATCACTACAACAAATAACTACTAAATATTAAATAAATGTATTAAACTAAGTAAGCTTAAGTAATAGAATAATTAATTAATAATTAATTAATTATTTACTCTAACACCCCCCCATAAGTGCAACTTAGGGGAATTCCTTAAGCTCACAAAACTAAGATGAAAATGCAAGATGGGTCCTGGAAATGAGGCCATGTTAGGTACCCATGTACAATGCAAAGAGATGCAACCTTTGAAAATAGGGAAAGAGAGAAAACCACATGGGAAAAACCCTCCCCCAAAAAGAGGTAACCAAGTGAATAACTGAAGAAGCCTCCAACTAGAGGAATGTCCCTAACAAACAAGAACAAGAAGTGATCATGAAGAGCATCACTGAAGCATGAAAAAGCCACAAAATCTACCATCAGAAAGAAACTATTGATCTGAAGAATCTCCATGGAAGAAGAAGGCATGAACTGAGCATGTCTATATGGTCGATGATCCATCTCACCAAAATGCATAGGTAGCTAGCCACTACAATTTCCTTGTATATAAGATCAACCACTGAATACATAGCTCACACTATCGAACCATCAAACCAAGGATGCATTAGAACAACAACATAACCCCCCTTAATGCAGATGGGGTGAGATGATAGGCAATTGAGAAGGTGGGCAAAAATCCTCTGTAGATAGAACCAAGAATGATGAGAGAGGCAAGAGGTACAAACACCTATAAAGACATAGTCACACTGATGCTACATGGGAAAACAAAAGGAAGAAGGCCAAAAATAGCAAACAACTATCCCCCCATGGTGTTTTATAAAAAGAGTACAAGTACAACTATCTCAAAAAAAATGTTCATGAACCCAAAATAAAAAAAGTGGCACTTTATCTCAGTGCATATACATAAAAGTGCTTACAAATGATGTCAACAATGACCAAAAAAGGAAAAAAGTTGATACATAAGATAGTACAGCCCAAAAAAAAAAAAAAAACCATGCTAAGAAAATGATCCTCAGACCTAAAACACCCAAGATATCCACCATAGAGAAAAAATGCCAAACATGATAGAAAGAGCATGGGCCAGAATCTAAGGAAAAAGACCACATTTTTGAAAATGTGACAAAACCAATTTTCAAAAAATATAAAATTTACAAAAAATGACATGGAATGCAAAAGATATGCATGTCAGAGTCAAAAATACAACTTCAGACTTCAACTATAAACACAAGTAACTAAGCTACATCGAAACATGAAAATACCTACACCAATATCTCTATCTCAGAACCAACTTTCTAGTGCTTCTATTAGATTGGAAAAATATCTCTATATGCTCAAGTTATGGCCAAAAAATTGCAAATATGTCTAAAATGATGCTAAAGAGGTTGGTAGGGGTGTTGATGTAGTGATGTCATGCTGATGTCATCAAATTACGTGATTAAATTTGATGACCTTGGGGCTATCGTAGTAAAAAGAGCCACATGGCATGCCACATGGTGGGTTCACATGGTAGCCATGTGGCACATGTTAACATGGCAAGGGTGATGTGGTAGGGTCCACGTGGCAAAGTACCATGTGGCACCCATGCCATGTGTCAACCCCACAATGGAGTTGAGGCTACTAACAGAGCAAAAAATGCCACATGTGTGCTAATGTGGGCGAGCACAGTAGAGGATAGTGTTGACTATGCAGAAGAGTAGTGATGAGGTGGCAACACTAGTGGAGATGGCCAAAACTGGTGGTGCTACTAGTGGCTGGTTGCACATGGGTGGCGCTCGAGCCTTGGTGGTCCTACGGTGCCACTGCTGGCTACAATCATTGTAGGTTGTGTGCAAGTGGTGTGGTGGTGGCCCCATAGTGGCATGGTGGTGGCCGGTCAGTGGCACCTATAGCTTTTTTTTTTGGACAAAAATGTTCATACAATCTGTACGGTGCCTCTCGACTAAAAAAATTTTGCCTCTCGAAGCCCTGTCTCCAAAATTGAAATGTTTTATATGAATCCTGACTGGAAGCAGCCTTCCAGATCCAATGGAAGCATCCATTTGGGCCCAAAGTTATCCAAAAAAATGCTCTTCCACTAGATTGAAAAAAAATGCACAAACAAACTAGGGTTTGTGTCTACAAATTGCAGCTTCAAAAAACCTTCAATAAAGCAACAATAGTGAGGCTCTGATACAATGTAGCAGTCGATGAAATCCAACTCCATAACTCACCAAGATCACCTACATGCAAATAACCTATTGAAGGGAAACCAAGAAGGAAGAGGTGGAGCTTGGAAAAACCCTAAATGGACATGAGAGAGAAGATATTGCAAATAAGGAAAATGTATTTACAATTAAAAATGAGATGAGTTGTGAAAATAAAAAGAGATAGCCCAAATATAAAGGCCCCATGGAAGCTTGTAGAACAATTTGGAAAGTGGTAGAAGATAAGGTTGACAACCAAGCATCCACAAAAAGGTGGAACATGCTAGAAGGGAAAAAACTCTCATGTTGTCAACAACTCACCACTACAACAAATAACTACTAAATATTAAATAAATGCATTAACCTAAGTAAGCTTAAGTAATAGAATAAATAATTAATTATTTACTCTAACATGTATTTGGGTGCAAATTTTCTCCCATGCTTCTTATTAGCCTTTGTTATTTGACCTTTGGTGAGGTTTGGCATTACATAAGCCAATATAGACTCTCTTATTTCTTTCTCCATTTTAAGATAGTAATGTCACTTATTTTTAACCAATGAACTTAGCTCCTTAGGCATTGAAGTTTCTAGTTCATGTGGGGTAGTCTTGAACTTAGCCAGTATAGTGTAGATGGATTCTTCCACTATACTTTTTTGTTCCTTTGACAACTTATTGAATTCTATGGTCTTTAGACCAAACAAATCTTCATTATCTTTTATATTATTTAAGATATTTTCTAATTTAGATTTTGTGGAGTGGCTCACCAATCTAAATTGTTCTTCATCAGACTCTGTTCTCTCCTCGTCTGATTCTAGAGGTGCAACATACTTTCTTCTTTTCTTCTACTCTGTAGGCCCCTCTTGTTCTATTGCTTTTCTTTTCTTGCACCTTTTCCCCTAGTGTTGTGGCCTTGGTGTTAGCCCTTATAGTTGGCTTCGTTAGGCTTGGCTTTTAGGGTTTCTTCTTCTTCCCTTTGGGTTGGGCAACTAGCTGCTTCTATGCTTTCCTTTTATGTGGCTTTGCCTTTGGAGCTTCTTGCTCAGCACCTTCCTCTTCATCTACATCTTCTCCCATGCCTTGGGTTAGGGCAAGTGGCCCTTGATCATGCTCCTCTTCATCTCCCTTGGCATCTTCTCGTTCTTCATCTACTTCTTTTGCAGTGCCTTCCCCAAATTTGGCTTTTAGCTTCTTTACAAGCTTTTCCTTCTTCGTCAAAGTGGACGAAGTCTTCAAATTCATAGCCACCTTTGATCTAACCATATCATAAGTTCCAAAATGTGGAGCTTCCTTGTCAATCCCTTCTGTAAGTAGTGTAGTTATTGTTGTTAATGCTTCATTTATGTTAATCTCATACCCAAGAGGTCTCAACCATCTCACTCTTGGTATGGTCACTTGTATGTATGTGTATTCAATAGCTACAAGAAAATAGACTTCATTAACATGTTTCTCTACCAAGGAAACTAGAATTATGAACCTCTGTTTAATTGATTTTTCAAAATCTTCAAAATAACTAGTCATCAAGGTCTCAAAATTAGCTCCCATCTGCTCTATGTATTCATTTACCTAAGCTATGATAGACCTATCATTCTTCCATGCTACTTTACCAAAAGAAGGGAATTCAATTTGTAAATAAAAGAAAATGCATAACAAAATTGCACCAAATTTGCATTGGGCTCCCTTTGTTCTTCTGATGTCTACTAGATTTTCATTGATTTTTTGTAGTTGTAGTTCTGCAAGATCATATGTATGATCCTTCTTCACCAACTTATATCCTACATCTACTGCTATACAAGGCACACAGTTGAGTCTACTAGACTGGTAGAATTTTTGTTCAATGACCCTTACTACAAATTCAATTATGGGGTCTTGGATTGTGTCAATCTTCTTGTAGAGTGTGTCATTTTAAGCTATGGCAATATCCCTTCTTCTCTTCAAAGATTTTCTCAATTCTTCTCTAGCTTCACCCAAAGCATGAAAAGCAAGTTGTATGTGAATTTCCTAATTCTCTATGATCTTCCCAAGTTTTTAGACTTCCATTTCTATATCTTTTCTCCAAGCTATAAGTCTCCTTCTTGTGAGAACTGGACTTTGATACCAATTGTTGGAATTAATAAATAGGAAGATTTATTTCTGAGAGGGGGGGTGAATCAAAAGTAACTCACAATCTAGTCTAATTTTTTATTCATTACTCAAATACATTGATCATCTTTACATGCTTAATCTCTACTCATAGGTTCCACTTGAGAAAACAAAGATAACTCACATACTTCTTCATTTACCTAATTTCTATTTCTACTCCCAATTATCTATTTAGGAGGGTGACTCTTTGATATACTTCCACTAGGAGTTGTCAACTCAACTCTTTCTTCCTCTCTTGATTTAGATTGTTCTCCTCATTTCTCAACAATTTGCAGATTATTGTTAGTCTCAATGATAACTTTAACACTTTTAGCCTTTAGATCAACAATAGTTACCAAATCTATTAATTCTACTACTTCCTCAAGCTCATAACAATCACTCAAGAATCTTTTCATACTTGCCTTAAATTCTTCATCATCATCAGGAATTAAATTATTTCTAAATTTTCTTACTCTCTTAGGACATCTAGATGAAAAATGACCAAACTCTTTACATGTCCAATAAACAAAAAATGTCATACCTGTCAGCTCTCTTTTCATGAGCAGATCAATACCTTCTTTTATTTGTATGCCTTATTTAGATTTGGATCTTTCTTGACTTGTGCTTCTATTGTTTTGAATGCAATAAAAGGAAACTAAATTAGGAAAAGCAATGCTCAATTCTTTACACATTTTTGATGTCTCACCAAGAAGCTCCATCTTCTGGGTGTCAAAATTTCCTCCATGTCACTTAGGACTATCCCTTCTAAAATTACTCATCATGGATCTCACAAAGTTGTTATGATTTTCCTTTAAGGACCTAAAGCTCTAATAAAAATTATTAGAATATATAGTCCACCAATATAACTAAGAGGGGGGTTGAATCAATTATCCAACTAATATCACAATTATCAACCTTATTAAACTTTAAGCATATGTGAAATATAACTAAAAACCACAACAAGATTCTTATACACAATAACACTAGATATGTTAACTAGGGAAACCCTTGATCAGAGGGAAAGCCCTAGTGGGGATGCTACCCATAAGATGATGCACTAATATAAATATTCCTTGTTCAAGGATGGACTCTACTAATAGTCTATAACAACATTCAATATATATTAGCCCCTATTAGGAGACATTGAATCCCTGTTAGGAGATTCCAACCCTACTAGGAGTTGTGTAACCCCTGTTCAGAGTTATAGAAGACAAATGGACCCACTATCCAATAGCTTCAAGGGAAAGACTAATGAACCCACTATCCCAATGATATTATAGAATAATATAAATGAATATTACTTCCTTCCCATTTTTCTATCCTATCAACCAAACTTCTACTCCTTCTAATCTTGTAACTAGATCACAAATCTTGCATCCAATAATCCCTTGGATCACTCGCTCACATTCACCAAATATTGTGCTTCTTTTTGCACTTCACATTTAATATAATGATTTTCTACTACATTACAAACAATGAAAACATATTTCCTTTATATTGTATCTTCACAATTAATTCCTTGAGTCGACCTTGAGGCTTTCCCAATTAATTATAATAAGATAATTTATTTATTTATAATTACAATATCACTTTTGTCTCACATTCTATATAGATTCTCACACATGTGACATTAGGGTTTGTGTGTTCATTGACATCCTCATTGGACTATCTTATGTCACTAGCTAACTAAAATATCTCTACATTATACCTCTATTAAAAGATATTATACAAACATCAGAAACCACTTCTAAAGTACTATGTCTTTGTACTACTCTCTATAAATCAAGCACATCTTCAACTTAGATACTACTCATTGAACCTTGATATCAAGATACAGCATAGAACATGTCCATGAATATGTATCACCACCAAATAAAAACATTGTTTGTATAGCTAAGATCTATATCTATTTCTCTATAAGTCTTTACAGACTTACTTCTATGTTGACATCAATAAAAAACACACCCATGAATGCAACGTGTCAATACTCTCCAATGCTTAGGACCAATGAAATATGATGTTTTTGATCAATCCCAAATTTGGGATTGGATGGAGATTTCTCTTCCACTTGCCACTTGGGACATTTGTGGTGATTTGAATATGGTTGAGTTGGATATGAAAATAGAAGGCAATCTACCATTTTATTGCACATTTGGTGAATGAGACACTTGGTACTACATGCACAAGAAATTGGACCTTTTTATCCCAATATGCATCTCCATCAGACGGGTGGACCTTGACTCACTTGGTCTAATTTTAGACCTAGGTCTGACAAGATTTTTAAAAGGCTTGATTGTACAATGATCTCTACATAATATATTTTCTCATTTTCTAGAGAAATTTTTTTACTTGGCATTCTTGCCTGATGTGACATTATCAAATTAGTTGCCCTTTCACTTTACTTTCACTTAGAAAATA
This sequence comes from Cupressus sempervirens, assembly GCA_028749045.1. Classification (NCBI taxonomy): domain Eukaryota; kingdom Viridiplantae; phylum Streptophyta; class Pinopsida; order Cupressales; family Cupressaceae; genus Cupressus; species Cupressus sempervirens. The sequence goes on from CM053786.1 coordinate 732,115,600, forward strand.
GCTCAACACTATCCTTTTAAGATGTATTTATTTCTCAACATGTCATTGTTGTATCATAAGCCCACTCTAGCTCACATTCTATGTGTTTGGAATTTTGTGCCTCAGACCCACATGCAAGATGGATGGATATAGTGGTGGAATGATGTCATCACCATTATAGCTAGATTTCTCTAAATTTATGGTAGGAAACTTGCAATGTACCATAATCATTCATATGAAGTCCCCATTAAAGAGTTGTGGTTCCTTCGGATAGTCTATCCTTGAATCCTTTTGAATAAGATTCGCAACTAATGCTTGCACCTAATCTTTGCTGAAAAAAGTAAATTGCTAACAACTATGCTACCAAAGAAGCTGAAATCAAAGCTTGTCTCCACTGGCTTCAAATTGGAGACCAGGCTTCAAAAGATTTTTTTCAAGCCATTTGTGCCTATCATACATCTGTGGGGATCAAAAGAGTTAAATATGGGCAGCAGATTCTTTCAAAACTTCCTAATATTCTTCAATCATTTGTTTGTCATTATGAAAAGCTTTTCACCACCCAAGATTTCACTCTAGAATGTGAACAAGCCTTGAAGTAGTGTTGTGTGTTGTTACTCCAAATCAAGGATAAATTTACTAGCTAATATTTGCCAATTGGCTAATCTCACTCATCTGGGCCCAAAAATGTGGCTGATTGTTTTGCACTTTTGGGGTGATCATATAGCCTACACTTTACCAAAATTGGGTCCTATTTTTAGGCCAATTGCCAATAAGAATACATAAGTATTTGTAGCTTGGTGATGACTTCGCCAATAAAATCTAATTGTTGTAAATTAAATATTTTCACCCATTATTTCTAAGGCTTGTCTTAATCAATGATCATATTCAATGATATTTGGAAAAAATTTAAGTTAGGTTATCAATTAAGTACAAATATTTTACATGTGTCTCTATTCTCAAGACATTTCATGAAACTTTGTACCCTTTCTCACTTTAGCCTTAAATAGATTTTATTGTTACAAGTGTCTTTATTTTGTGGACTTTCTTTAAAACTTGGTATTTTTTTTAAAGTTTGGCTTGAAATAGGATTTAGGATCATCCAATAGTTATAAATAATAGGGGTACTACTCCCAAACCACAATTGAATAATTTGGAGAGAAAGTGTAATGACAAAAGAGGGCTAAATTTAATCTTAAAATTTGATAATTAATTCAAGGCTCCATATAATAATAATAAAAACATAAAGTTTCAAGTTTTTTGTACTTCTATCCATAAATTTTGTCAAAAATTGAAGATTCTTCATGCCTTTATAGAATTTTGATATGATTGAAAAAAAAATTGACAACAAAATTTAAAATTTTCCTACTAAAAAATGAAAATTTGCCAATAAAAATTAATTTTTATTCCATGAACTATTGTTTTATTTGCAAAAAAAATACTATTTTTTCTAAAGGGGGGTTTCTTAAAGTTATCCCTACTCCAAATTGGCTTGTAATTGAGCAACATGCCTTTTTTGAGTAGTTGCTTACTCTAAGTGACCTCAAGGAGGCTGACCACAGGGTGTGATGGGTTTCCCTTGAAATTTTACAAAGTCTTTTAAGATGTTATTGGGCTTGATTTTCATAAGATTTACCTCAAATATTTTCATATAGAATCTTTAAGCCATATCATAGATAAGGGAAACATCAAGTTCATACCTAAATTTGGTGACTTGGAAGACATTTGCAACTAGAATTCAGTCACTTTGCTACATGTTTTTTATAAAATAATAGCTAAAGATTTATCTCTCAAAATTCATCACCCTCTCCCCTTAATTGTTTGACCTAAACAGAGTGGCTTCATAAAATCTTGTTTCATCCTAGACAACATCATTGTTGTCTAGGAGGGCATGGAATGGTCTTGTTGATCTAAGTAATAAGCTCCCTTTCTTAAAATTAACTTTTCCAAAGCTTATGACTATGTACAATGGTATTTCATTCTTTCCATGCTTCATGCATTGGGTTTTATTCATAGTTTTCTTTAGTCAGTAGAGATTCTTTTTGGGGAGGCCTCTACATTTATCATCAGCAATGGCAAGCAATCAGAGGCATTTGGGATCTTCAGATCCACTTGCCAAGGTTTTCCCTTGTTCCCTACTCTCTATATGTTAGTTTTTGAAGGTTTTGGTTATTTTTTGGCTTACTCCATTTCTATTGGTCAGGTCTATGTTATTTCACTCTCGAAGTCTTCTTCCTAGCTAGACAATGGTAATTTTGTTGATGACTCTTTTCTCACTCTCATTGAGGAGGAATCTAATGTCAACAATGCCTTTGAATGTTTGGAAACCTTCTATAGAGCCTCTAGGTTATCCATCCAAGGGTACAAGACACTTTGCAATTGGAAGTTATTCCTGCCTAATCTAGCTTGATTATCCCAGCTCTAGTGGAGATAGATTCAGTATGGAAAAATCTTTGAATTTTTGGGCATTCCTTTTTCTTTTCAGGCCTCTGTAGTGCATCTCTAGAATGCCATATTTGAAAAAATTGATTATTATCTTACTAAGCCCCTCTCACTTGTTGCAAAATTGCTATGCTAATCTAGAAAATATTCCCATAAATTTCCTTTGGGCCTCGGACATAGAGCATCATGGCTTCCACTAAGTTACTTAGGATAACTATTGCCTACTCAAATAATTTGGTGGTTTGGGTCTTATCTCCACTCAAAAATAAGGCATTTCTTTTTGTGTCAAGTGGGTCCATAGAGCTCTTACTGGGGATGAATCCTAGAAAATTATCCTTCGGCATTACATCTCCTATGGTTTTCCTTCTCATCGGTTAGCATGGAAAGGGATAGGATTTCACACCCTTCTAATCACCTCGAAACTTGTGCACATTCAAGGCTCTTTTGTGGTCAAGACCAAATGGAAATCTTGGGAAGATGTCAAACCATGGCTTCCTTGGATGGGTGATAGTTTCAAAGATGGGCTTTCCCTAAACCATTATAACCTTTGGTGTCACCCCTATTTTCTACTGATAGCATTCCCCTGACTAAGATTCAAGTTAATAGTGCTTTGTGTTTCTTCAAACATGGAATCAAGACACCCAAAAATCTTTTCTCTAGATACACTATGAGTATGAGATCTTAGGATGATTTGCAAGTCCAATTTCAATTATCTCACCCAGATCAATGGACTTGTGATTTACTAGTCTCTGCCTTTCCCTCTCATTTTATTCATGAGCTTGGCATACAGTCCATCAAACCTTGATCAAAGGATTATAAATCATTCCTCTTATTAATTACAAGCATAAGATGCGATATATGTGGTTGGTGGCTCACTTGCCCATGGTTGAGACTCTCAACCAGTGCTGGCATCTCCACTCCACATAGTAAAAATGGAGATATGGGTTTGATATTATTTGGAAAGGCATTGCTAAGTCAAAGACTGTACACTTTTCCTAGTGTGTCCTCTTCTAGGGTCTGCCCCTTAGTCCTTGGCTCAAGTTTATGGCTATTCCTAACCCTCAGTGCCAATTTTGTGGTCAACTAGAGTCATTCCTACACATCTTTTGGTCTTGTCATAGAGCTCAACCATGCTGGCTCTGGCTGCATGATTTTTTTAGACCCTTTAGGCCAGAGCATTTCTCCTAGCATATGATTCTCCTTAGGGATTCCACCATATTTACCTTTAACTTTTTTCAAATTTGGCATACTTTCAGGATTCATATTTTGTTCACTTTATGCAAAGATAGAAATGCAATTCTTTTCACTTGCACTTTTCTTCACATCAATATTTCTATGTATAATGAAACTTGTATATTTAATGATGTTTTTCTTTAGATCCAAGTAGAAGCAAATAAGGTGGCTCTAGAGGTGGCCTTGTTGCAAGAGTTTCTTAGTAATTGGGGCAATGCTCCATGTATGGTTGTTCAGGTTCTATTGGATTCCAGTTTAGTAGACAAAACTTTACCTCATGGACACTGCCAAGGGTGCAACTCTTTAGCCCATCACTCACAAACACATCATTTGTGAGCCCTTCACTACTCTCCTAGAAGTTGGGATGTTCAAGACCACCACTATGGCTCTCCATAGTGTGGTTTTAGGTAGTCCTTGATTGTTCCTCATGTAGCTATATCTTTAGTCAATTGATCCTTAGTTTTTTAAGGTTGTGATGATGTGGCACAATTTGTTGCGAGGCTTATGTGGCTTCTTTGTGGTTAGAAATAAAGTCTTAGTTTGGCTAGTGAAGGTGCAACATGGTTTTCTTAGTGGTTTTTGCAGCATATTTGTAGTTAATTGTGATAGTCTAGATTGGCTACCGATGTTGTGAAGGACCTCTTGACATGAGATCTCCAGCATAATAAAATTCCATCAGCTTGTGTTGTGGAGTGATCTGATACAAGGCACTATGACATAATAAGTCTCAAGGTGGAGAAGTAGCAATTGAGGTAAAAAAGGGATGTGATACTCCTTTAGACTTAAGGTTCTAGATGTTAGTGATGTATAGAGATGTGGAGATTGACCTTGTTTGTGACCTTGTGTAGCTATGAATGTGGTCTAAGTTGAAAATTATAAAATGAGGATAAGGTTATATGGTGCAAAGGTTTGTTACATGGTGGAATATATAATGTTTTTCTTAAGTGGAGAAGAAGAGACTAACTGCATTATGACTTTACATCATTAAGAATGTGGTTTAAATAAATAGTTGAGATCTAACAATGAGGTTAAATGATGCAAAATTTATCTAACAGTCATGAAGCTTAAGGGCTTAAGGTTATCTGACTATCATGAAATAGTGATGAAGGAGATGCAATAGTTTTTTCTACTTCTCTAGGTGTTATTAAGGCGTTGAGGAAAGAATTACAATGCAAAGATTAGTTTTTTTTTGCCACTTCATAAGGTTAAAATCTTAATGAAAAATAATTTTCATGAGGTAGATATAAAGGAAAAAATTTGACATCATAGCTAGAAAAATGGGTTAGCTTGAAAGCCTCGCGATGTTGTGAAAAGTTTAGATTGACAAGCTTTTGCAGTGTTGCAGCTTGAACTAATAGGTTGCTAATCTCTTGTGAGAAATAGAAATAATGAAGGAAACTAGTGTTTTCCACATTACAACTCTAAAAAAATGAGAGGCTTATTGCTTATGTAAAAACAAGACTAGTGTGGCAACAATCTATGATATGATTGATATCATGTAAAAAATGGAAATAGATATGAATAAAATGGTTGCAAAAATTAGAGCTATAATAGATGAAAAATGGACTAAATTTCTGAGTGGATTAAATATTTTTAGAGAATCCACCTAGCTAGATATAGAAACTAGCGTTACTATTTGAGAAGTTGTAGTTGACATCAAGATATTTCTATCTAGACATAGTGATTGAACAGGGTAGAGGAAGGACAACTACTTCAATGAGATACCTTATCATTGTAGTTCACCTTCAGTGGGTAGTCTCACTTGTCAAACAATAAAGTTGATCCTAAACACCTAAAATGATAGTTGTCCATATTTTGGCTATCTCCATTCACTTCTCGTGTAACTATTTTTCCTTTTATCAAACAACATTGTTACAAGTGATATTTTGACATGTCTATACCCTTTCTAACCTGAAGCTTATTTCAATCCTTCTGCTATAAGAGGATTTCCAAGGATTGGAAAGAGGGTTTGAATTCTAATCTTTGATACATATCATTTTGAGTTAGTCCTAAGATTTGTGCTAAAAAAATAATGTATTTAGCCTATTTTTGTAGAAGTTTGAAGATTAATGAAAGTTTGGTTTAGTCTTATATTTCTATGAAATGTCATATCGAAACTATGTATTACCTTCAAGGAATTTAATACAAGAAAGCTTTGTAGGGTATCTATGTCCCATAATTCAGTATCCTATTTGATGATTTTGTGATATGAGAATGAATGAAAAAATTTCATTTTATTCAAATACAATTTAATGAGTTGTATATCATTTCAGAGTCTCGTTTAATTCAAATAATTAATTAAATGCTTCCACTAAATGATAAGATCATCTAGAGTATGAAAGGGATTTGATAAGTATAGGATTTTAAGATTTATAGCTGATACATTTGATTAAAATTCAATTAAATTGATCTAAAAGATAACTGATATGACTCTATTTTGATAATGGATTAAGGCACTATTCTTTAGGTTGGAGAAATCAAGAAATATTAATCTTGTCTTAGAATGAATAGAAATCTATAAATCAAAATCATTAAAGAATTTTTGTTATAATGGAGTATAAATTGTTAATTACTTATTGCATAAATCTATCAAGTTCATTATTATCTATAATTATCTTTTCATTCATTTTGCAATTTCAAGAAGTCTTCAAGACTAAATCTTTTATCAAGGATTTGTATTAGGGAATTATCCATAAAATATTGTCAAATCCTTACGTTAACCCACCTTGGTTTAGCATAACCTAAAGTTTAGAAAGAATTTTTTCTTTGTTAAGTTGGTCCAAGATTGAATAGGGTATACCAATCATGGGAAGTAGCAAAATGCTAAGTAATATGTTATTTTTTGTCTCCCTAGTTTCATGTGTAAATCTATTAAATCATAAACCAACATTTTGTATGTGCCTTTTCATTACTTCCATATGAGGTAGAAACCTTTCTTAAACTTCATTCATGTAGTTTCTTATATGGCACTCTTCCTATAATAGTTTTTATTTCTTCCCTTGTAAGAATTTGATTTGTGAATAATAAACTAAGCTGGAGTTGGGATCCATACTCAATTCTTTCCTATCTTTATGTTAGTTTACATCTATATTATCCATTATGTCTCTTATAAACTTTCAATAAGAGGGAATATCATAAACAACTTTGCAAACAATATATTTATATTTTTGGCTAACTATTTAAGCTCAATGACAAGAGTGGAAATCTCAACTTTCTTGATGGCTATCTCACTAAATAATTTCTCCATCACTCTAGTTTCATACTTCCTCTCTTTTCTCTGCATCAACAACTCTTGAATATCGATATAGGATCATTGAATTTCTCAACAATTTTAATCAATTTCCCAATAATTGGAGTATTTTCATCCAAGTCATCAACAACAATAGTATCAAGAAAAATTTCTTTGATATCACATAATGGTTGTCTCTTTTTATGTTCTCTTGTTAACTCATCTTTCTTATCCTTCCCTACAAATAGTTCACTTAATACTATCATATGCTCCTCACTCAAGTTAGATTTATCCCTATCAGGAATAAAAATATCTTCATCTAGAGTGATAGGCTTACCTCTTATGGATTGAGGTCAATATTTGACCTTCTTCTTCAACTTCTTACTCTTGGAACTTGGTGTGTTTGATCTTAGCATAGTCAATTCTAAACCTTGATTTTGAACTCCCAAATTCAAATTGTATGACTCAACAATCACCTCTTCTTTCTTTGATTCATCTACTAGATTCATCTTCCTATTCTCACAACTATGCCCATATGTTATGCATATTCATCTTGTCTATATTCCCCTTTATTAATTTGTAGCTCATTGGTGGAGCTCAGTTGTCTTGTCTCCTAAATTTCCTCAATTTGAGGTCCTGAGGTAGTTTATCTTACACCTGTAGAAGACTTATATATTTTATTATTCTAACTCTTATCTTCTTTCTCATTTCCATATTTTTCCTCAAAGAATTCATTTTTCAGTTGTGTTATTTCTCTTATATTGATTGGCACACTCTATTTCTTGGCATCACCAACTTGTACATTACCTTGGCTATCAACTAGAATTAACATACTAATAGGAATAAATGAAGAATAAACTAGTTGAGTAGTAATTTGTGTGTTAATATTTGGGTAGTGCTCTACTTGTACTAACACAAGATTAGGTTCCATAAAGTTCTCATGAGCTGGCAACTATATAGACTCACTCTGAACTATATCAACACTTTATTGCACTGGATTAGTCATGACATTTTTATTTCTAATAGGACTAGTTTCTACCCAATTTTAATAACTAAAGTCTTTTTCTTCCCTTCACTTAGGTGCACCAAATTGTTGAGTTTATCAACATGACTATCTTTTCCATCATCAATGTCTTTGATTTTTTCTAGTTCCACATTTACTTGTTCCTCCTTTTCTTCCTCATTCTTTTGTTCATCATCAGTCATCAAACCATAAATCTTTCTTCATCTTATCATGTTCTCTTTAACAACATTTTCTTAGGTAAAAACCTATTAGTATAACCTCTTAAAGCTAAAAAAATCTTACCCTTATCTAATTCTAACATAACCTAGGCTGATGTTGTTTCTCTTATTTGTCCTTTAACGATTAAAGGAAATTCCCACTTTCCATCAATATTTTTGTACAATTCCTTATGAATCATTCACCTAACTCTATAGTTGTATCTTTAAAATTCACCATCATATCAACTAGTGCCTCTTCTACTTTTTTCATATCCTCCTTACTCAATTTATTATATTTTATGTACTAGAACCCATATAATACTATAGTTTTCCTAATATTCTCACATACTCCATCAATGTTTAGGGGACTTTTGTGTGTACCCACTCTGAATTGAGTTAAATTTTCTAACTTAGTATTCTCTACTTCATTTTCCTCATTATCTTTCTACATGATGAGTTTTCTCCTTTGTTTATTTTCATGTTTTCTCAACTCAACTTCCTCAATGGTGGTCTTTCTCTTTGATGGGCTCTTGACTTGAGCAGGCTTACTTATCTTTACAACACCTTTTTTTCTTAGGCTCAGCAACTAAAGTTGTAGTTTCCCTTGTTCTCAATCTTGTGACCCTTGGTGGTGTAAGTGTAGGTTTTTAACAACCTTCTTTAGAATTTACTTCACATTAGGCTCAACACTAACAATTTGCATGTCTCTTCTAACATCTGGCTTGGGAGCCACTATCTCCTTTCCTTTTTCTTCTATATTCTTGGCTTTATCATCATCACTACTTGTTCTATACTCTCTTATACCTTCATTAATCTACAAAGGAATCTCTTTCTCAGATCCTTCTCCTAAAACTTTGTCTATATTCTCAATCATAGCTTTTATTTTCCTTTTTAGCTTACGTGCATTAATTTGAATAATGGACTTCACCTTTTCTGTCTTATACCTCCTGAATGGCTCAACATCCTTGTCCATTTCCACTTCCAATAGATTATTGATATTTTTAGTTACTTCATCAATATTAACCTCATAAGGAAGAGGTCTCAACCCTAAAACCCTAAGTAGAACTTCTTGTGCATAGTTAAAGTTAGTGTCTACCAAGAAACATACATCATAATAATATTTGTCTAGTAGGGATTGTGGTATCCTAGACTTATTCTTTATTTTCCTCTTAAATTACTCAAACTATTGATGCAGGAGCATCCTAGGTTGCCTTGTTATCCTGCTCATTTTGTTCATCTAGTAGTTCCTTCATGTGCCTAGCAGTCCTTCATGTGCCTAGCAATTCCTTCATGTGCCTAGCAGTCCTTCATGTGCCTAACAGTTCCTTCATGTGCCTAGCAATATTGTTTTCTTCATGTACCTAGTAACCTTTTTTTCTTCATGTGCCTAGTAACCCTGTTTTCTTCATGTGCCTAGTAACCCTATTTTCTTCATGTGTCAAGTTACTCTAGCAATTCCTTCATGTGCCAATTTATTGTAGCAATCCTTCATGGGCCGAGTTACCCAATGTATGCCGAGTGATTCTTCATGTGTCAAGTTACTTAGTGTATGCTAAGTGTTTCTTCATGTGTCAAGTTACTTAGTGTATGTTGATTGTTTCTTCATGTGCCAAGTTACCCAACATATGCTGAGTGTTTCTTCATGTGCCGAGTTACTCAGTGCATGCTGAGTTTTTCTTCATGTGTCAAGTTACCTAGTGTAAGTCGAGTGTCAGTATTTGGACATGATTTTGTGAGTTGACTCGAACGATTTATTTTATTCACGACATTTATGTTAAGATCCTTTCTTGGGATGAGTCCAGACTATTGTTGAGTTCGCCTTCCTCTCATGTAATGATTCTAGAATGATCTATAAGCTATTTTGGTAAGTATAAATAGAATGTGCAAGCTTAGAATTAGGAAATTTTTTGGGAGAAGAAGTTTTTGAAAGAAGACTAGAGAGAAGAACTGAAAGTGCAAATTTGCAGTTGGATCTTTGAATGTGAATGTATTTGTAATTGGTCATAACCCAGAAGGCCTTACAGCTAGGCATGTATGAAGATATCTTGAGGAATCAATAAAAGTGATTCACTCTTCTTCCTCATTTGGGAGAAGAAGTTTTTGAAAGAAGACCAAAGGGCAGAACTAAAAGTGTGAATTTGTAGTTTGATCTTTGAATGTGAATGTATTTTTAATTGGCCATAAGCCAGAAGGCCTTACAGTTGGGCATGTATGAAGATATCTTGAGGAATCAATAAAAGTGATTCACTCTTCTTACTCCTTTGGTTGTTGTTCTTTGTGTTCATTTATGTTGTGTTAACTTTTGCAGGGTGGTTTGGATAGCTGGGTGAGCCTTTGGCCCTAGTTATTCCCCCTTTTGCCTATGTTAGTTAGTATCAAAGATAAGTTCATCCTTATGGAGATTGGATTGTATAGAACCCTGATTTGTATTTGGTTGTAGGGTGGCAGAACTATGGATTTGACCTATAACTTGCAGAGGGTTACGATCTTGAAGGAACCTAATTTATAAGGATGGTTCATGGTAGAGGAAATAATGTTGATAATTTTATATTGGATTAGTTGAGATAAATTGCAGCCAGATTAGATGCTATGGAGACAGCCCAGAGGAGAGGAGCACATCTTGATGATGTAAGTGATGATGAAGTAGTAGCACCAAACCATAATCCAGAACCTAAAGAAGATCAAGATGAAGAAAAATATTTGATAGTATTGACTAGAGCGAATTCAGAGCCTGTTGTAGGATTTATTCCTTATGATGGAAAATTAGACACCAATGTTGTCTTGGATTGGATCTTTGATATGGAGAAGTTCTTTGAGTATGAAAACACTCCTGATAATAGAAAGGTGAAGATTGCAGTCACTAGGTTGAAAGGTTGTGCATCACTATGGTGGGAGCACTTGCAAACTGATAGACAAAGGAGAGGAAAGGAGAAGATCAAAACTTGGCCAAAGATGGTGAACAAGGTAAAGAACAAATTCCTTCTTGCTGATTACAAGGTCAGCTTGTTGAGAAAGATGCAAAATTTGAAGCAAAATGACATGACTGTAAAAGAATATACTGATGAGTTCTATAGACTAGACATCAGATCTAGACATGTGGATGATGATGTTGAGAAAATTGCAAGGTACATTAATGGATTGAGATATGGAATACAAGATAAAATAAGTTTTGTGAAGCTGGAAAGTGTAGAAGAAGCATATCAATATGCCTTGAAATCTGAGGAGATCTTGACAAAGAAGCATGAACAAAGACAGAGAGGTAGAGGTGGTAGATTCTAGAGAGGCAACGGTAGATCTTATGGAGCAAGTGGTAGATCTGATAGTTCTATGCAGGATCAAGGAAAATCTAAATGGAAGAATGATGAAAAAGGAAAGACTAAATTGAAAAATGGTAATTCTTACCGAGTAGGCACTAATTCTTACTTAGGAAGAGGTAATTCTTATTCTAGAGGTGGATTTCATGGTAATTGTTTTAGATGTGGCAAAGAAGGGCATAGATCCTTTGAATGTAGATCTTTTGAAGGTGGGCAGAATAATAGAAATGTTATGATTCAAGAAGATATTAAGAGTTCACCAAGTGGACCTGAGCTTGGAGAAAATTTGATGATGAGAAGAACATTATGTAATAAGGGAGGTGATGAGGAACCTATTTTAAGGAGAAGTATTTTCAAGAAGAGATGTAAAATGGCTGGAAAATGTTGTAAAGTGATCACTGACAATGGAAGTTCTACAAATATGGCATCAAAAGAGCTAGTTATGAAGTTGTAGTTGCAGAGGTTGAAACATCCAAAACCTTATCATGTTTCATGGATCAAAGATGAGCATAAGATATTGGTAAGTGAGCAATGCCTTGCGAACTTCAAAATTGTACATTACTTTGATAAAGTTTTGTTTCATATTATGCCCCTAGATTGTTGTCATATTTTTTTGGGTAGATCTTGGCAATATGATAGATATGTTGTACATGATAGAAGATTGAATCAATATACTCTTTGGGTAAATGGGAAGAAACAAACATTGTTGCCTTTGATCAAAAGTCTAGATAAGGTTAATTGTACTGCTATAAAAATTTGCATGGTTAATGGGACAATTTGAAAAGTAAATGAAAAGAATCAAGTCTATTTTTTTATAATTCCAAGAAGACCAAGTTTTGTTAATGGAGAACGAGTGCAAGAAAATAGTGTTACCGAGTGCTAGTCAGTGGTGACCGAATGACAGATGGTATTATTGACTGAGTTTCAGAAGAAATTTAGAGTTGTTGAAAGAGTATAAATAAATTATTGATGATGATATTCCTGATGGTTTACCTCTAGTAAGAAGTATAAGTCATTGTATGGATCTGATCTCTGGAGCTAGTTTGCCAAACAAAGTACCATATAGATTGACACCTGCAGAGAATGAAGAACTTAACAAACAAGTGCATGAGTTGTTGTAGAAAGGTTTGATCAGAGAAAGCTTGAGTCCATGTGTTGTACCTGTTATATTAGCACCTAAAAAGAATGGAGAATGCAGAATGTGTACTGATTCTAGAGCCATTAACAAGATAACAGTCAAATATAGATTTCCTATGCCAAGGATGGATGACATAATGGATTGTTTGAGTGGAGCAAAGTATTTTACCAAGATTTATTTCAAGAGTGGCTATCATTACATCAGAATCAAAGAAGGTGATGAATGGAAGACTACTTTCAAGACAAAAGATGGTTTGTATAAATGGTTGGTTATGCCTTTTGGTTTGACTAATGCACCTAGTACTTTCATGAGGTTGATGAATGAAGTTCTAAAAAGATTCTTGGGTAAATTTGTGATTTTTTATTTGGATGATATTATAATATGTAGAAAAATTAAGGAAGAACATCTTGAGCATATTAGACAAGTATTGCAAAGGTTGAAAGAGGAAAAGTTGTTGATTAATCTGAAAAGGTGCTCTTTGATGCAAGAGGATATTGTGTATTTGGGACTTGTGATTTTAGCTGATGGTTTTAAGATGGATCCTGAGAAGGTTAAAGCAATTTTGGAATGGCCTACACCTAAGAATGTGAGTGAGGTAAGATCATTTCATGGTTTGGCTAGTTTTTATAGAAAGTTTATAAAGAATTTTAGTGTTGTTTGTAATGCTATGACTAAAAAAATGAGGGGAGATAAAAAGAAATTCAAGTGGACACATAGAGCTGATAAGAGTTTTGAGACTTTGAAACAAATGGTTGCTAAATTACCTATATTGGCTTTACATGATTTTAGCAAAGTATTTCAAGTTGAATGTGATGCAAGTGGTAATGCAATAGGAGCTATATTAAGTCAAGAAGCTAAGCCTATTGCTTTCTTTAGTGAAAAGTTGAATGATGCTAAAAGGAAATATTTTGTGTATGATCAAGAATTTTATGCCATTGTTCAAGAATTGAAGAAATGGAGACATTATTTGATGCCTAAGGAGTTTGTGTTTTATACTAATCATAAAGCTTTACAATACTTGGGAAGTAAACATAAATTGAATCAAAGAAATATGAAGTGGGTTGAGTATTTGTAGAGTTTTACATTTGTGATCAAGCACAAGAGTGGAGTTACTAACAAAGTTGTTGATGCATTGAGTAGAAAACATTCTTTGTTGACTGAAATGAAGGTTGAAGTTCTTGCTTTTGATGAAATGAAAGAATTGTATGATGTTGATCTTGATTTTTGTGAGCCGTGGAGAGAGTGTAGAGCACCAAATCTAAAAAATCACATAAGTAACTATGATGAGTATTTCATTCAAGAAGGTTTGTTGTTCAAAGGCATCTAGTTGTGTATTCCTAGAATTCCTATGAGGTTGAATTTGATTAAGGAAAAGCATAGTGGTGGATTAGCCGAACATTTTGGAATTGATAAGACATTGAGTTTGCTAAAAGAGAAGTATTATTGGCCACAAATGTATAAGGATGTTCAAAAGTTTCTAAAGAGTTGTGGAGTTTGTCAAGTTGCAAAGGGATTGAGTCAAAATACTGGTTTGTATACACCTATTACTATTCCTGAGAAACCTTGGACTGACATTAGTATGGATTTTGTTCTTGGATTGCCTAAAACAATGAAAGGGTATGATTCCATATTTGTTGTAGTGGACAAATTTTCTAAGATGGCTCATTTTATACCATGTAAGAAGACATCAGATGCTGAGCATGTTGCTAAACTTTTCTTTAAAGAGATTGTAAGATTGCATGGATTACCAAGAAGTATTATTTTAGATAGAGATAGTAAATTTGTTAGTTATTTTTGGAAGACTTTGTGGAAGAAGATGGGTACTGAATTGAATTTTAGTCCTAAATTTTATCCACAAATAGATTGATAAACAAAGGTTGTGAATAGAAGCTTCAGAAATTTGTTGAGATGTTTAGATGGGAATAAGCCAAGTAATTGGGAGATTGTATTGGCACAAGCTGAATTTGCATATAATAATTCTGTGAATAGGAGTATAGGGAAGACACCTTTTGAGATTGTTATTGGAATGCATCCTAGAGGTATATCAGATTTGAGAGATGTTGCTGGTGAAGAAAAGAAAAGCATTGCAAGAGTAGAATTTGTTGATTTTATGGAGTTCTTTCATAAGGAAGTGAAGTTGAGGTTGGAACAAAGCAATCAGAAGTATAAGGAGAATGCTATTCACTCTAGAAGACACCATGATTTTCAAGTTGCTGATGAGGTGATGGTTCATCTAAAAAAAAGAAGATTCCTAGTTGGAACATATAGCAAGCTGAAGATGAAGAACTTTGGACCTTGTAAGATCCTGAAGAAGTTTGAAAGTGGTAATGCTTATGAAGTTGAGTTACCTGATGACATGGATATATCTCCTATTTTTAATATTGCTTATTTGTATAAGTATCAGGAGTCAGAGGATGAAGTTGTTATACCAGATGATTATCCTAAGAAACAAATTGAGGAAGTTGAACAGATATTGGATCATAGAGTTGGCAAGAGTACAAGAGGAAAATATTACTATGAATATTTGGTGAAGTGGAAGAACAAACCTATTGAAGATGCTTCATAGATTTCTCAATTTGAGTTTGATGCAGCTCAAGTTGGGACATCTCAATGATTCAGGAGAATCATTTCTTTCAACCTTGGTTGTCTGATGCAGGAGCATCTTGGGTTGCCTTTTTATCCTGCTCATTTTGTTCACCTAGTAGTTCCTTCATGTGCCTAGTAATCCTTCATGTGCCTAGCAATTCCTTCATGTGCCTAGAATTCCTTCATGTGCCTAGTAGTTCCTTCATCTACCTAACAACCCTATTTTCTTCATGTGCCTAGTAACCCTATTTTCTTCATGTGCTGAGTTACTGTGGAATTTCCTTCATGTGCTGAGTTACTGTAGCATTCCTTCATGTGTCGAGTTATCCATTGTATTCCGAGTAATTCTTCATGTGCCAAGTTACTCAGTTTATGTCGAGTGTTTCTTCATGTCCCGAGTTACTCAGTGTATGTCGAGTGTTTCTTCATGTGCTGAGTTACCCAGTGTATGCCAAGTGTTTCTTCATATGCCAAGTTACTCAATGCATGTTGAGTGTTTCTTCATGTGCCGAGTTACCCAGTGTAAGCTGAGTGTCAGTATTTGGATGTGATTTTGTCAGCTGACTTCCAAGATTTATTTCATTCATGACATTTATGTTAAGATCTTTTCTTAGGATGACTCCAGACCATTGTTGGGTTGCCCTTCCTCTTATTTAATGATTCTAGAATGATCTATAAGCCATTTTGGCAAGTATAAATAGAATGTTCAAGATTAGAATTAGATAAGTTTTTGGGAGAAGAAGATTAGAGAGTAGAACTAAAAGTGTGAATTTATAGTTGGATCTTTGAATGTGAATGTATTTATAATTGGTCGTAACCCAAAAGGCCTTACAGTTGGGTATGTATGAAGATATCTTGAGGAATCAATAAAAGTTATTCACTCTTCTTCCTCCTTTGGTTGTTGTTCTTTGTGTTCATTTCCATTGTGTTAACTCTTGCAGGGTGGTTTGGATAGCTGGGTGAGCCTTTGGCCCTATTTATTCCCCCCTTTTGCCTATGTCAACTATCCATCCATTAAAAAATTTAAATTATCACCCATATAACCAATAAAATCATTAATTTATTAGGTGACTAGCTTGATATTATCCCCAACAACATCACCAATAGTAGGAAACATGTTTTTCAGATAATAGAAAACATTAAAAAACAAAGAACACCATTTTCATATATTGTTCTTCACTTTCCTTACACATTCGAAATTATTTGCTAGCTATGTAAGTTGGAGGTCTGCAAGGTCATAGATGTAGTCTTTCTTAACAATTTTCCATCCCAACATTATAGAAACACTTGGAATTCTATTAAGTTGGCTTGACTAATACAATTTTTGGATGATGAAGTGAATTCAATCTCTATATCTTCAATGGTAGATATTGACATTCCTCTTTTGTTCCCTTTAGCCAGTGTGTTGGCCTCAATTGCTTCTCTCCCTTGACAATGAATGATCTTGACCTCTTGAGTAATAAGGTAGCCTATAACATGATGGATAATCTTCTACTCATCCTTCAGTCTTCCATTCATGATAATTTATCATCATCATTCCTTAACTCAAACCATCTAACCTCTCCTATCTTAACATATAACATGATATCATGTCATGCATCAGGATAACCCTCGATGGAATAGATGACCATAGGGAACCTAAAGAATCACCCTTCATTATTATTTTAGGATATGCTTTAAATTTGGGTTGCAGAAAGGCATCTAGTGTAGGAGCACCTTCAAATACATCCATTGCAATAACATCAGGAGGATCAAAGACAATAGGTTATGGCAGTATTTGGATCTTGAATCCAATGTTATAAATAATGTCTTAATTGTAAGGCAAGGTGATAATACGTGTGTTATAAACCTAGTTTTCTACCTTTGTCATTTTATGGGCAATTTCTAAGTTAGAAAAAGTTAAAAAGTACTCTAGAAGGTTTAATAAAAGTTAAAATAGGATCATAACCTTTCTATGATCCTAGGTAGGGTCTAAGATTAAAGTTTTTGAAAGTTTGTTAACATTTGAAAACTTTTTGAAAAAGTTGTCGATGTTGCATAATGCAACTTTTGTTCAAAAAGTGCAAGATTTGAATACCAACATTCACAACAATATTTGTTGGTTGGAACTACTTTTTCAGTTTATAAATAATTTTGAGAAACCTTTCTCCAATAGAGGGGAAGAATCTAATGTACTTTTTACATTGAAATCAATAAAAATTCTATTGTTTCATATAAAAATTGTCTAAAATATCAATTGTATGGATTTATACTGATGCATATGTTCCATTGAAGAATTGGAAAAGTTGGTCTGATTCCTTATGAAGTATTTTCAAGTTATTTTAATTCTTCAAGTTAGATACAACATGAGATATCTATTTTTATGTACTTGTTGGTCGTAGGAAGGCCCTAACTAAGGTTTCAAGAGAAAATCTCTCTTTCTCAAAGATTCTACCATGAGAAAAGTTTGAGCCTTGGTGGAAAGAAAGGAGGGAGGATTTAAAATAGTAACTATTGGGTCTTAGATTAGAAGTTAGAGTATTTTGGGAGAAAACATCAAACCCTCTAAACAGGTATCTAAATGTGACTCTCCAAATTTGGGTTTTAGAGACACAACTTGGCCCAGGGGTGGAGTAAAAGCCTAAGTCCTTGGATTTAGATGTTTTTACATATTCCTGAAGTATTAAACTTTTAAATCATATTAATTTCTTTGTAAAAGTGACCTAAGAGCCCTATTAGGCCTAGGAGAGAATTGTAAGCAACTTGAGTTAGGAGATTGATCATGATTCCTAACTTGGTAAGGGTTGTTGATTAGTAGATTGAAGAGTTTTGAGGTGGTCAAGACTTTTTCTGGTGGAGTTCCAAGTAATTTTCCTTCATAAATCTGTGATTTCTTCTAATAGTTGTGTTTTGAAGTTTGGGAGTCTAGGTTGAATTTCTAAAGTATTTCTTATGGAGTTTGTGTTTTTAACACTCAAGATTTGAGTCCTAGTGTTGGTAGAGACCATATTCCATCCCTAAAAAATTTAGTCTTAAGATTGTGTCTTGTTAGGCCTTAAAGGTGTTCTAAACTTTGAAGAAAATATAGTCTAGATAGTGTGGGTTTTGGGAACCATTGCCAAAGCCCTAGATTGTATTGTGATCTTCAAGTGGTGTTGTGAACCTTCAAGTGACAAATTGATATAGTTTGGGGACTTTGCACCAGTGTCATTTCTGACTAACTGAACATTACTATCATGTAATTACATCTTCTTCTTAGATACTAATGTGCTTGATGCCATTTCTTCAATTTAGGATTTTATAACAAACTTCTGTGTAGCTCAACCTTTACAATCTTCTCACAAGTTACTTTAAATATTGATAGAACACCTTTAAATCCTTTGAAAACTTTCTCAAAGTGATTTGGATTCACTTGGTCTCTTCTTTTTACAAGCTAGATTTTTCGTTGCACAAAAAGTTTGACTTGTTAATGCCTAACACAACCACTAGACTTATAAAACACGGGATGTGGTTAAGCCATGTCATGAATCCCAAATAGGAAAGCTAGCAGTTAGATCAAAAATTCCCTGCTTAGCATTACCTAAGTAGATTCAGACCTATAACTGAGCTTTGATACCACTTATTACAAGCTAGAGTTTTTTTTGCACCAAAATATAAACCTATTAATGCCTAATACAACCATTAGACTCATAGAACATAGGAAGTGGTTCAGCCATGCCACAAATTCTAAAGGGGAAGGATGGCAATTGGTCCAATAATTAAAATTATTGAAAGATTGTTAGAAGTATGAATATTGATGATATTCCTATGGTGAAGTATTTTAGATATGTTACTATGATGATATGTTACATTCATGACTAAGTTTGTCATTGATGTCAACATAGTAGTCTTCTGTGGCATCTGATAGAAGAATAGTGGAAAGATCAAGTTGGTAAGGTTAGCTAGTTGAATATTCTAACTATCCAAGGTTATGGGAGATACATATGAGTATTTGGTATATGTATTTGATGTCAGAAGAATAAATTATAAGTCTATAAGAAGTTATGTAAATTTTGGTGATGTTTGTTCTAAGATAGATTTTATAGAGGAATGTTTTGGTAAACTTGTTATATCTCTTAGCAGATTTTTTATTCTAAGAATTGAGGTTGAGGATATGAATAAAACATGTTGGTGATGACATTGCTAAGTTCACTTCTCATAACATGCCAATAGTGGCATGTTGTGATGGCTAAGTTTTTGCGTTGTTATCCTTGCCGTCAAGGTTCAAATCTCATGGGGATGAAGTCCCCCGTTTGTGGCCTCATTGGTTCATAGCTCCAAGTCAAAGTGTTTACCCCTTAAAATAAAATAAAATAAATTTTTTAAAAAAAAAGTTCACTTGTCATAATATTACATATATGAAAATATATTTAATTTGCAATGCAGAAGATTAATGTTATCGCTAAGTGAAGTGTGTTCTTAATGTGGTCCTATAATGATTAATTGAGAAGGTTAGATAGCCGACTCAGGGAATTATTTTATGGACTCAATATAAAGGAAGGAAATTTTCCTTTATCATAAAAACATGAAATTATACTCATGCTAAGTGATTATAAGCAGTAGAGAAAGTGAAATGCAAATTTGAGCAAAGCAAAGAAGAAGTGAAGGAAACTTCATTGCCGAGGTTTTGTTGAGTGATCCAATGTTTGATAATTGGATCAAAGGTTTGTGACCTGGTCTACAAGCTCTACCATTGATTGGTTTAGTTAAGAAAAAAAAAGTAAAGAAGATCATAACAAGAAATTGCATGTTTAAGTAGTGAACTCTTAGTGTAGTTGAAATTGCATGTTTGGGGAGAGGGCTCATCTTGCATACATTATATTAAAGCTCCTAATATAGTTGGCATCTCCTAATAGGGATTCAGAGTCTCCTAATGGAGACTCATGTGTACTAAATGTTGTAATAGAGTCCTAATAACGTCCATCCTCTAACAAAGTATATTTATATTAGTACATCATATTGTGGGCATCATTCCCACTGAGGTTTTCCCTCTGATCAAGGGTTTCCCTAGTCAACATATATGGTGTAATTATCTATGTGCATTTTATTAAGGTTGTTGTTTATTTGGTTGAATGGTTAAGTTTATTTAATAAGATAAATGTTTTAATTATTAGATAAATTATTCATCCCACCCCCCTCCCCGAGTTATCTTGGTGGACTATTATTTCTAACAATAAGTATCAGAGCATCATGTCCTTGAACATAAAGTTTAACAACTTTGGGAGATCCATGGAAAAAAATATTCAAGAAAGATAGTCTGAAGTTTTATGGAACAAATTATGATAGTGGAAAGGAAAATATGAAGATACATCTATTGTGTATGGGTCACAGACATTGCATCTTGAAAAAATCAGTGAAGACAATCATTGTTGAAAAGGATTTGGAAACTTGTACCAAGGCAAAAAGAGATTTTTTTATGTGTGACATGAGAGCTAGAGAAGCACTATTGACTGCACTTCATAAAATTGAATATAATCAAATAAAATCACTTGCTACTTCTAATTTGATTTGGAAATCTTTGGAAACTAGTTTTGAAGGTGATGCATATTCTAAGAAGTTGGGGCTACAAAGATGGATTTGTGCATTTCAAGATGCTAAAATGATGGAAGATGAATTTGTAAGAACATATGTAGGCAAGATATCAAAAATTACTGTAGGTATTAAATCTCAAGGAGGAACCAAAGAAGATGATGAGGTAATATGGAAGATATTAAAGACTCTAACAGTACCATTTAAGTTAGAAGTCCAAATGATATAAGTGTTCATATCTTCTACCAAAGATTTCACAAAGGATTCATTGCTTGGAAGACTTGAAGTAATTGAGAATGAGCTTGGAGAGTCTTGAGAATTGACCAGAACAGAGACAACTTTCAATGCCTTAAACACTTGACCTAGTTTATCAAGAAGTACAAGTGCTAGAGGAGATTTTGTTAGCAGTAGCAGATCTAAGGAGGACAAAAAGATTGAAGAAGGAGTAGCCCTTTTGGTAAGAAGAGAAAAAGAGTGTAGGAAAATATTTAAATGTTGGACTTATGATGAATATGGTTATTATGCATCTAAGTTTCCTAAAAGAGAGAAAAAGCATAAAGGAAGTTGCAAACCTAGAAAAGATAGAGAGTGTTTGTATGCAAATGAAGATAATGATTCTAATGAACAAGTAGTAAGTGCTAATGATGATGAAATTAGATTTGTGGAAATTTAAAAAGAAAGTCTAGAAAAAGTAGCTTTGGTGTCAAAGGTTGAGAAAAAATCTGATTGGATAATTGATAGTGGTTGTTCACATCATATAACTGGTGATATGAACAAGATTGTTGACTTCAAAATTTGGCATGGAGGCATTGTTAGAGTTGGAAACAATGTACCATGCAAATTTAAAGGTATTCAATCTATAACTCTTGATGGTAAAACTAACACAGAGGATGTATACATTTTTGATGGTTTGAAGCACAATCTTTTCAGTGTTGGACAACTAGTGGACAAAGATTATCAGTTGTAGTTCACAGACAAGACATGTTGTTGGAATTATGATATATTTATCATTAGTGCAAACACTTATTTGATTCTAAATGCTTATCAAGCTCATCAATTAGTCTACATTGTATACCAAGCATTCAGTGGTTACCTTAGAAGTTCAGCAGGTAAACAGTTCTCAGCGAGCATTCCAGAGGATACCGAGTGAATGGGTAGTTCAACAATGTTCATCGAGCAAAACAAGGTAAGAAGAATGTAGTGTTCACCAAGAAAAGCAAGGTAAATGGAGAACTCAATGTTCACCAAGCAAAGTAAGGTAAATGAAGAACTCGTTATTCATTGAGCAAAGTAAGGTAAATAAACGACTCAATGTTCACCGAGCATAGGAAGGTAAATGAAGGACTCAGTGTTCACCAAGCATAGCAAGGTAAATGAAAAAGTTAGCTTCTATCGAGTGACACTATATCTACCGAGTCACCAATGGTTACCAAGTTCCAAGCAGTATTGTGTGGCTAGTACAAATCAAGCCTCTACTTCTATCTAGTGCATGACGATGCTGAGTAATGTAGTAGATGTCGAGTATTAGAAGGTCACCGAGTCAGCTTAAGGAACCCAAGTTTTATACTATTTGGTTGACTCAATAATGTTTTGTTCACTTATGTTTTGGCCAACCTTGTAGTTGTAAATATTGGAATGGTATATATGTAATGTATGATATCATTTTTTGGATGGTATGGTGTGTAAAAAAAAAGGGGAGTGATGTTCACATATGAAGAAAGTATTGATATATTTTGAGAAAAGTGAAAGCAAATCAGTAGCAGAATAAAAAGAACACAGCAAGGTCAACATAGGAGCAAAAAAGTTATATCTATCACATCAGGTGATCAATGCAACAAGAATTTTATTAGCAAACAGTTGTAAGCAGATCCACTACTTCATCCTAATAGGTGAATCAATTTATAAATCCTCTAACAAGGTGGACCTAATAGTCTTTTTGTAAATCTCCTAACAGAGTGCATACTTCACTATATGTTTGTAAATCCTCTAACAAGGTGGATCTAGCAGTCCTACTTGTTCCAAATAGGGAAAATCACCAGAAGTGATCATTGTAAGCCTTAACAGGCCAACTTTATACTGCAGTATTGAAGTTTTGTGGGTATCATCCCCACCCCAGTTTTACTTTCTATTTGGAAGGTTTCTGGGTCACCAAATCTCTGTCTACATGTGCAATGAATGTTTGTTCTTTCAATTATGCAATAGTTTCAATAAATGAATGGTAAATAGTTAAAATGTTGAATTGTTTTAAAAAAATTATAAGTTACTGATTCACCCCTCCCCTCTCATTAACCTATCTTATCCTGAATATTTCCAACAATTGGTACCAGAGCATTGTGATTCTCAGGATAAAGTTTGACAACTTGAGCAAAGATCAAGGACAATGGAGATATTAAGACTTGACAAATCTATCGAAAATGAAAAGCTAGATCTGGAAATGGCCATGGCTCAACTCAAGGAAGCAAAGGAGCATCTTTCTCAATCTCTAAAAAGAAGGAAGGAACTTGCAAAATAAACGAATGATCATCAGAATGTTGAAGAAAAGATTGAAGACCTTTTACCATCAAGCAGTTGAAATGAAGCTAATGAAGCAGTCAAGGAACACCTAGCTAAGAATGGTTCTCTACAGGAAGAAGTAAGGAAGCTTAAAAGAGAACAAGAAATCCAATAAATAAGGCTATGTAAAGTTTTGGAATAGAGAAACAAGGCAAATGAAGACCTAGAGGTAAGAAATAATCAATTCCTTTAGCATGAAAATCTTGTAGGTCAACTATCTAATGCAAATGAAGAAGTTATGAATCTAAGATTTGAGAATGAAAGTTTAAGAAATGATTTAATCACTGAAAGACAAATCAATGCAAGCTTACAAAGTGATCTGAGATTTGAGAGACAAATCAATGAAAGTTTGTAAAATGACTTGATCACTAAAAGGAAAATCAATGAAAGAATGATGAAATCTCAAACAAACATTAACCAATTGAATCAACAACATAAGTAGAATCTTCATAGACAAAAAGGTAAAGTCGGTCTTGGATACAAGGAAGAAGGTGAGTCCTCCAAACAAGGTGTCCAAGGGAATCAAAGACCCACTTGCAATCACTATGGCAAGATAGGTCATACATCAAACAAATGTTGGAGTAATGGAAAAGGAAAATTCAATGGCAAATGCTTCAACAACAATCAGCATGGTCACAAAGCTAATGAATGCAAAGAAAAACCAAAATTTGAAGGCAAATGTCACAAATGCAAGAAACATGGTCACAAGGCATTCCAATGCAGATCCAAATCATTCAATCCAGCTGAACAACTTGTCAAAGAAATCTTTGGATGGAACTACAATACTTGGTGTAGATATCATTATTGTGGAGAATATGGACATGTTGGCAAAGACTATTCAAGGCATCACTTGAGGAAAAGAGACACAACAGTAAGATGTTATACATGTACAGAACTTGGTCATATAGCCAAGAATTGCATGAATACTGAAAAAATTGAAGATGAAAAGAAAACTAAAGCTGATAACATTCAGAAGCAGATGAGACAACAATGGATTCCTAAATCTTCCAAGCAAGAGAGTTCAAATGATGGTCATGTCAGTCAAGAAATAGGTGACTCCACCATTTCCAATTAGATTTAAGAAGAAACAAGAACTGCATCATCAAGCCATATCTCAAGCAGTTCCAGAGTGAAAGAATGCAAATTAGTATTTCAAGTTCAAGGACCAAAGAAAAGTTATTATTCACCATGTTCCATCTACTGAGCAAGGTTGGTTAAACACCTTACTGAGCTAGGTTGGGAGTATCAAATATTTTGTTTGATCATCGAGTTGCAAAACTTTTACTGAGTAGATCAATGATAGACTAGAAAGCACTATGTCATCTCATCTACCTTCGTATCGAGCATTAATGATAGTATTTCCATCAAAAGGGCACAATTCAATTTCATTTTTCACCGTGACTTAAGAATACTCAAAGCTAAAAGATTTCCAGTGAATCCAAAGCAAATCCCAAATGATTCCAAGCGAATTTCAAGCAAAGAATTTGTTCAAGATTTTCTTATATTTACTGAGCAGCTATGGCATCCGCAAGCACCAGCAGCACCAAGGCAAAAAGAGGTTCAAAAATGTTGATAAAAGGTGTAGAATGGAAAGCACCCAACTTAAAGATTGTTCTAACCATTGTTGAATCACTCAACTCAACTGGAGCTCAATCACAAATACCTCCCAAGGTACTTCTTATCAATGATATTCGTACTCATTTCAAATGCTCTATTCAAGAATCAAAAACCTAGAAATGGATAGTGCCCTAGGTGAAATGAGTGTAGATGGCTCTCTAAAACCTGAGTTCAAGCATCTTGAAACCAAAGGATTGAATCATATCTCGCATATGCCTAGAAACTTCCAAACCACATGGATTAGGTATATCTTGAGTCAGGTACAAAATGGACAATTATGGTTAGAGCAACCAGTGCTAATCACAAAGAAGATGATTCATAAAATCATGGGTCTCCTTATGCTCAACAAAGCCAAAACCACCAAAACTTTAAGTCGGGAGGAGTTACAAAGGCAAACCCAAGCTGAATGGGATGGTAGAGGTTTAAAGGTCAACAATGTATCTGATGTCGAACTAATATTTGGCATACATGTAATTGCATATAAATTATATATTTCTAGTAGATTGAATAGTGTACCTTGTGAGGCTATGGATTTGGCCCTCAAGGTTGTAAAGAAAAACCTTGAACTTGATCTGTCTGAAGTATTGCTGAAACAATTGAATAAAAATATGGATAGTATAAGGACTTCCAAGAATAACCCTTGTAAATTTGGTTCTCTGTTGATCTATTTATTTGTCTACATTCAAAAATTCATTCCATCTAAAGGAACTATCATATGGAGAAAAGACATTCCACTTTTTCATCAAATAAATGAGTTTGTGGCAAAGATGGGTGAAAATTTTGATAGCATCATGGACAATTATTTTGAAGATTTCAAGGAGAGAATGAATAACAGGGTTTGAATTCCACCAAAATTAGTTAAAGATTACAGAGATGATGCATGCTTCATGGTTGACTATGATAAGGTGTACATCTAGGCAGTCAGAACCTAAGTTGCATGGGTAAAACCTCTTCGCTATGAGGTAAATATTGATGAAGCCAGAGACATCATAGAAGAACTAGTAATTGAGCCAGTAGACCGAAGGCAACAAATTTTTGGAACCTATGATGAAGCAAAGGCAAGAATTGAGCTTGAAATCAAGCTACCATAGGCCATAAACAAATGTCAGAGGAAGATAGCAAAGTTGAAAACTGCATCTAGCCCTCTTATGCTAACAAACAGAAAAGGTGAGGATGAAGGAGATGATGAAGAAGAAGGAGAAGAAGAAAAAGGAGAACAAGGAACTGAAGAAGAACCTCTAAAGAAGAAAGGTAAGGTAATAATTACCAAACCTAAGAAGAAGCCTACTACAGTATTCACAAGAAGAACTAGAAAAGATAAGCAGGAACCTATACTAGTTAGGCCTACACCTACATTTGAGGAAAGGCTTAAACAATTGGAAGAAGGAGCAGGCATCACAAATTTCAAGGCATTGAAATTTGAAACTAGAACAAATGCTAAGAAAATGCAGATAGAGGAACTAGTACTCAGCAAGATCGATAAATGGAAATACTCCCCGGACTAGCTTGCCTCTCAAATCTTAGAAGAACTGTTGGAGAGATTGCAACCAAGATGAGAATCAGCAACAAAAATGATAAAAGACATCTATGAGCAATCCCTGAAGAGTCTTCAACCAAGTCTCACTGGAGTAGAAGTAAAAACTGCAATGAAAAACCATGAAGGTAAAATGATGATCAGATTTCACACATGTTTAATTTTGATCAAAGACATTGAGCATGTTGTAAATGATGCTACAAACATGTGGCAAAATATCTATCATCTACATAAGCCTAGTGAAGACCCAGTGGAAATCAAGTATGATGACAGTAGTGACAGTGATGATATTGATGGCACTCCGTCCATCATAGTCTCACTAGGAGAGTTGCTTTCATTAATCGGAGAAGAAAAGGAGGAAGAAGTTGAAGAGGAAGATAAGGAGGAAGATGATCTAGTAAAAATTGTAGCAGCAATGATTGCATCTCTTCCTCACTCTCCACCAAAAACTATTTCATCCACCAAGGATATAGCTTCTACAAGTGAGATTGTGAGCACAATTGCCACATCAATTGTTCAATCTTCATCGGCCTCCTCCCAGCTCTAGGTGTCTAAGATAGATGTGCCAAGCACTTCATCTACCGAGCTAACTATTACTTCTTCAGCTAACAAGCCAGTCTCCTCAGATCCATCATCCTCAGTCAGAAAAATAGTAAGTTCCACAATTTTGTCTTCATCAATTCCAATTTGTTCTACAATTTTGTCAACATTATCTGTATCTACTCCAAATCCAATTAGTTAAAATAATGCATTACTGAGTGTACAATCATTTGTGGGAAGTATTCCAGTTTTTTATCCTTTAAATACTCCTATTGGCACTCAATCCTCAAGTATCCCAGTTTTCACTGCTAGTTCTTCCATTTCCACTATTGTGTATGTTCCCAAGGTCAAACCAGTCATTACAGAAGCCAAACAAAAGCAACCATTAAGACTTTTGATCACTAGAAAAGAAATTCCTAAAGATATTGACTTAGACACGGAGATAGTGATTCTAAAAATTGACTATGAAAATACTACCATTTAAGAGATGAGGTATGCTAGTCAACTAATAGAGATGAAGGCTACGAAGAACAAGTTAAGGTCTGAAAGGGATAAGGAGTACAGAATAATTGAGAATGCTAGGAATATAATTATAGAAGCTATAGGTTTTGAACTAGATTCTACTCAACATATTTTGATTCAATTGGAAGAGGCTCTAAATAAATTCAATGAGGACACCTCTGGTCAAGAAAATTTGATTGAAAAGGCTGAAAGAAAATTTGATAATAAGGTGCTTGAGCACATTGCTCAACACATTGCAATAAAATAGGTAGAATTGTCCACAATTTTGGTCAATCTTGAAAATTCTTTTAATAATCTAGCTTCACTTTTTGCCAAACTTTGTGCTGTTACCGAGTACACCAAGGAAATCAAAGAAAAATTGAATAAAATTGATGAGGATATAAAGGTCAGTGCCCAAATGCTACAGCTTGACCCCAATTCAAGTTCATCCCATCATTTTTGAATCAGATTTTTGTCAAAAAAATAGGCATAATTGTTGAGAGAGGAAGCAAGGATTAGATCTAAGTTGATTGACATCCAGAATATGATTCTTCCTATCATGGACACAATGCAAAAACACATTGCCTACTCCAAAACATTGATCCATGACAACAATTTTTCAGTTGCAGATCATGTCATTAAACTTTCAACTAAAGTTTAGATAGCAATCTCCACCTACAAAATTTTGCAATAAAATTGGGATAAGACTTTGGCTCTTATTCTCAAGGTACATTCTAAGTTTATCTCTTATTTTGGTGTTTTTGTGTAAATACATATAGTTTGCTTTGGCATTATTGTCAAAAATGGGGAGATAGAGTACCAACAAAAAGATAGAGATATTGTTAAATACTATGTGCATATTGTATGGGGGAGATATATATAAATTAGGACGTCAAATATTGCACATAAGCTTTGGCTCAGAAGTTTTTTTTTCACTAATGCAAAAGGGGGAGATTGTTGGAATTATGATATATTTGTCATTAGTGCAAACACTTATTCAATTATGAATGCTTACCAAGCTCATCACTTAGTCTATAGTGTATACCAAGCATTTAGTGGTTACCTTATAAGTTTAATAGGTAAATAGTTCTCACTGAGCATTCCAGAGGATACCGAGTGAATGGGAAATTCAGCAGTGTTCACCAAGTAAAGCAAGGTAAATGAAGAACGCAGTGTTCACCAAGTAAAGAAAGGTAAATGAAGAACTCAGTGTTCACTAAGAAAAGCAAGGTAAATGAAGAACTCAGTGTTCACTGAGCAAAGCAAGGTAAATAAAGGACTCATTGTTCACTGAGCACAGGAAGGTAAATGAAGGACTCAGTGTTCACCGAGCACAGCAAGGTAAATGAAGAAGTTAGCTTCTACCGAGTGACACTATATCTACTGAGTCACCAATGGTTACTGAGCTCCAAGAAGTATTGTGTGGCTAGTATGAACCGAGCCTCTACTTCTACCAAGTGCATGACGATGCCAAGTAATGTAGTAGATGTCGAGTATCAAAAGGTCACCAAGTCCGCTTGAGGAACACAAGTTTTACACTATCTAGCCGACTCAGTAATGTTTTGTTCACTTATGTTTTGGCTGACCTTGTAGTTGTAAATATTGGAATGGTATATATGTAATGTATGATATCATTTGTAGGATGGTATGGTGTGTAAAAATGAAAGGGGAGTGATGTTCGCACATGAAGAAGGTATTGATATATTTTAGGAAAAGTGAAAGTGAATCAGCAGCAGAATAAAAGGAACACAGCAAGGTCAACATAGGAGCAGAAAAGTTATATCTATCACATCAAGTGATCAATGCAACAAGGATCTTATCAGCAAACAGTTATAAGAAGATCCACTACTTCATCCTAATAGGTGAATCAATTTATAAATCCTTTAATAGGGTAGACCTAACAGTCTTTTTGTAAATCTCCTAACAGAGTGCATACTTCACTGTATTTTTGTAAATCCTCTAACAAGGTGGATCTAGCAATCCTACTTGATCCTAACAAGGCAAATCACCAGAAGTGATCATTGTAAGCCTTAACAGGTCAACTTTGTACTACAGTATTGAAGTTTTATGGGTATCATCCCCACCCCAGTTTTACTTTCTATTTGGAAGGTTTTTGGGTCACCAAATCTCTATCTACATGTGCAATGAATGTTTGTTATTTCAGTTATGCAGTAGTTTAGATGAATGAATGGTGAATAGTTAAAATGCTGAATTGTTTTAAAATATATATAAGTTACTGATTCACCCCTCCCCTCTCAGTAACCTATCTTATCTTGAATATTTCCAACACATGCATGATCAAAGAGAGAGATGGAAAGGTAATTGGAATAGGAACCAAATCTAGAGTAATGTATTTCAGTTGAATCCTATTGAAATGACATGTTTAGTTGCAAATGTAGATGACAGTTGGTTATGGCATAAGAGATTTTGTCATATTAAATTTTATAGTATTCTGAAGACTATTAGTATGTTTGTAGTTAGAGATTTTCCAAAGATATGCTACTATGATGATATGTTACATTCATGGCTGAGTTTGTCATTTATGTTAACATATCAATTTTATGTGGTATCTGACAAAAGAAGAGCAGAAAGATCAAGTTGGTATAGATTGCTAGTTGAGTATTCTAGCTATTTGAGGTTATGGGAGATACTTTTGAGTATCTAGTATACACAGTTAATGTCAAAAGAAGAAATGATAAGTCTAGAAGACATGTTGAGAATTGTTATTTTGAGAATCAAGGTTGAGGATATGAAGAAGACATGTTGGTAATGGTGTGGCTAATTTTTTTGGTCATAATATTCCATGTACGAAAAGTTATTCAAGTTTCAAGGTAGAATATTAATGGTGTTAGTAAGTGTAACATGTTCTTAATGAGGTCATATAATAATTAATTGAGAAGTCTAACAACCAACTCAGGGAATTGTTTTGAGGACTCAATATAAAGGAAGGATATTTTCCTTCATCATGAAGTATGGAATGGTATGGTTTTTTATTGATGATAAGTAGTAGTAAGAGCAGAATATGAAGTTGAGAAGAGTAGAAAGAAAGTAAAGGAAGCTTCATTACCCAAGTTTCTCTTAGTGATCTGACATTTGATATTTGGATCCAAGGTTCATGACCTAGTCTACAAGGTTTGACAATGATTTTTTTGGTTGAAAAAATAAAGGAAAGAAGAAAATAATAGAAAATTTCATGTTCGAGCAGTGAGCTCTTCTTTTATTTGAAATTGCATGTTTGGGTAGAGGGCTCTTCTTGCATACATTGTACTACAAATCCTAACAAGGTTGGCACAACTCCTAATTAGGTTGGAATCTCCTAACAAAGATTCAAAGTCTCCTAATAGGGAATTTATGTAATAAATGTTGTAATAGACTCCTAATAGGGTCCATCCTCTAACAAGGTATATGTATATTAGTACATCATCTTGTGGGCATCAGTCCCTCTAGGGTTTTCCCTACTTAACATATCTAGTGTAATTGTCTATGTGCATCTTATTATGCTTTTTATTTACTTTGGTTGAATGGTTAAGTTCATTTAAAGAAGATAAATATTTATATTCTCAAATAACTAATTCACCCCCCCCCCCCCGGCAGTTATCTTGGTGGACTATTGTTTACACACAAACCCTAGTGTTCCTATGAAGACTAAAGGACTCTATGGTGAAAAGTATGTTATGAATCTAGTTGATGACTTTTCTAGAATAATGTGAGTTGTATTTCTCAAAGAGAAATTTGAGGTATTTGATAAGTTTAAGATATTCAAGAATAGAGTTGAGAATGAATTTCGTATGAAGATTAAATATTTAAGAGAGATAGAGGGTGATAATTTATTTCAAATGAGTTTAATGTGTTTTGTGAAGAAAATGGAATCAAAAGATAGTTACCAGCTCCAATAACCCCTAAACAGAATGGCATTGCAAAGAGAAGGAATAGGTCAATTATAGAAGTAGCAAAAGCTATATTACCTAAGAATGACGTATCCAAGATGTTTTGCAGAGAAGTTGTGAATACAGAAATCTACACTATGAACAAACTGAAAGTCAGGAAAGACACAAACAAGACCCCTTATGAACTATGATTTGGTCACTCACCTACAGTTAACTATGTCAAAAAATTTGGTAGTAAGTGTTATATCAAAAGAGATGATTATATTGGTAAGTTTGATGCTAGATGTGATGAAGGTATGTTTCTTGGTTGTTCATTAAAAAGAAAGGCTTATAGATGTTACAATCTAAGAACTAAGACTATTATGGAAAGTGCAAATGTGAGAATTGATGAGAAATTTAGGATATAAGAGAAAATAGTTGATTATAATTCTGATGATGATGTTGCTACTAAGCCAAGAAATGATGATGTATTTCTTGAGACTAAAAATGATTTGCAAAATGAAGGAGAGCCAAGGAAAGAACAAAGCTTAGAACCTTTAGCAAAGCCAAGAGTTGAGATAGCAAATCCTACTTTAGGAATGAACATGATAAAGAATCATCCATATGAGTAGATCATTGGAAGAAGAGGACCACTGTAGAAGCATTTTATAAAAATTGGATCATTTCCCTTGGTTACACAAAATATCCTTGAGCCTCTATTGAAGAAGTAATTCAACCCTAGGGCACAGGCCTTGTATTTTTCTCTTTGTAGGATCTTTGGCATGGATGAGAAAGATCACATCCCATGCTCCACTATTTTCATTATTGCTCAAACTTTTGAATATGGAATGAGTTCAATATTTGACTTTGCTACTTTCTTAGTAGAGGAGATTCATAATGGCTTAATAGGAATTGCAAAGGCTAATGTTGAGAAGCCTTTTTATTGGTAGTCCATGCTAATGTATATATGTTTATGCAAGGGAGTTACCTTTTTCCCTAAAGAGATGAAACTAGAATTAGAAAGAGATTTAGAGGAGCTCCCTATTCAATTATGGATTTTAGATATGGCATGGGAAGTAACTGATGTGATTTTTATCAGGTTTGATAGATATTTTACTTCTAGGCTTAGAATCTTGTTGATAGGGGCAGCCCTAGGATAACATAGCCTCTATTAGAATTGATTAGCCCTAAAGTCCATAGTAACGGGTTGTTGGTGAGCCATAATTGGGGAGATATCATCCCATATGTAGTGTCCACTATTTTTAGAGTTTATGGTTTTTTGGAAAAACCTCATGTGTTACCATACCAAGTGCCTTTAAAAATAGGGATTTTTGAATTATTGTGGCAAATTGGATCAATTGAGGATAGAGATTTACTGGTTAATCTAAAGGTACATTTTTTCCCCAACTTCATATTGTTCATAACATTATTTTTGTTAAGAAGGGATGGAGGAACTTGGGAAAATTCTTAGATATCAAATGGCCCAGTCCCATGCCCATTTTCTATCCCTGCTACCCAATTTTTATGGAGAAGAAATATTGATAATTTTGAGAATAAGTGTAAGCTAATAAAAATAGAACAACCTAGTAAAATAGACTCTAAAATTGAAGAAGAAGTTAAAGTTGACTTCATGGAAGAGTTTGCACATATAACCCCCAAAGAGGGAAGATAGTTATTAAAATATTTAGGAATTTTCATCTTACTTTAATGGGACATTTCCAATGCCATGATTTTTTATAGTGTGAGGAAGACAAGGGACACTTAGTTTAAAACTGAGGAAGGGGTCATGTAAGCACACATAGGATTGAAATATAGTGATGATCACCAAGAATTGGTGATATGGGCCATTGAAAAAAGGGCCAAGACCATAATACATGAAGTTTCAAGTGTTAAGCATACAAATAGCCTCATGGTTTATAGAGAAGAGGAGGTAGACAGTGAGACAGTATCCAAAATGACTAGGGAAATGATCAATTTTGGGGTTGTGGTTATTGAAAAGGATAAAAAAAAATTCCTGGAGCTTAATGCCAAATTTGAAGAAATGTTGAAAGCATATGAGGAAAGGGGAAATAAGATACATCAATTGGAGGCTCAAGTAGCCCAAATGGATAAACAACTGGGAAAGAGAAAAGTGTGAGAATCTAGCTAGCCCCAAATTGCTTACCCTTGCCCACGAGTTGAGCCATTCAAATCAACTACCTTAGTAGAATTTCCTGATACCCCACAAAGGCTAGAATTTTACACTATTGAGGAATTTGAAGAGGAGAAGAATAAATGTTGGGCCTTACATGTCGAGTTAAATGACTTATATGAAGATAAAATCAGAAAAGCAATCTTGTATCTAGTGGATAAGATTGAGTGGCCAAAATTTTATGAACAATTGGTAAAAAATAATAGATATGTAGAATGAAATAAAGAGGGGTCAAGATGCTTCAAGTCCCATCATGATTAAATGGGGCAGCAAGGATAAGGATATCAACCTTTTTTTTATTTCAGTTATTTGTCTATCTTAAGAATAGATAGATAAAAACTTTGATGTGGCTAATGATCTATTTGATTTTGATGAGAAAATGGTTGTAGTAAAAAACAAGATATTAATTTGTTTTTCAAAATATATTGCTGAGAAATTTGAACTCTTTCCCCGTGCACTTAAAAAAATAGACAAATTAAAAGAAAAGGAGGAATAGGGAAAAGAATTAGATGATTTATTATGCCTCAAAATAAATGGATTTATAAGTAAAAAAGCATGTGTGTCATGGGCAATGAAAAATGAATAAATTGTTAAAGTGCAACTATTCTATAACTATATTAGAAAAGATTTTGTTGCAATCAATAAGTTAGGAGATTTTGTGATCAAGAAGCAATGAGAGATTTTGAGTTTTGATAGGCCAGGTGATACAATTTTTAATAAATGGATGGAAGATTTTGTGTACTCAAAATAGTTAGTGATTGGAGAAACTGAGGAGGAGGAAATGGACTAGGATAAGAATCAAGCAACTGATATATCAGTTAAAGTAGAAGAAGGAAAAGAGGAACAGTCAGCTATAGTAATTGGCACAATGGTCCATACTAATGACATGGCAATAAGAGAATCAGATGTAACTATTCTTTTAGTAGTACACAATGACATGGATGGACCCCCTCAAGTTGAAGCAACTCTAAAAACATCAAAACCAAGTCCATCCCAAGAAACTCCATTGGTTACACCCTTCAAGGAATGCCAATAACTTTAAAGCCAATTATGAACCTCTTAGCAACAAAAGATGTAGTAGAAATGGTCCTCCAAGAGAATATTCATGATGAAAGACATATTGTTGTATTATTTTTTGTCTTTTGTGATAGTAGCTTTGTAAATATTTTTATCTTAAGGACAGTTGTTAGTACTCTCTACACCTGAATCTTATTGCATCTCACACTATATAAGCATGATTCCAAGGCTAGAGAAGAGCTCTAAGTCATTGTATAACTTTTAGTTTTGCTAAGCTTTATTTGGTCCAGTCCTTGATGAATGTTTTATGATGTATTTCTCTACAAATCTAAGAATACATAATTTTTCTAGGATCATGGTATCTAATCTTGAATTATTTTGATTATTATCCAATGTTAAATAATTTTCAAAGAGAATTAATACAAAGAGGAACTGTACCCATATCTTTTCCCTCTGAATCTTGTCTTCATTTTTATTAACTAGTTATTTTGAGATCGTATGAGCCAAGCTTTTTTAGTTTAATGCGACTAGGATAAGTTGTATGTCAATTCATTATTGCTTTTGATTCACAAAATTGAGTAAATGCTTCAATGAATGTGATAGGATCTCTAGACAGTAAGAAGGATTTAAATAAGAATGAGTTTTAGTTAGAATTATTGATAATATTGATTGCAATGCAATCAATTAGGTCAAAAGGTTGGATATACTTTGAATCCCAATGGAGGAGGCATTGATCAATTATTTTAGTTTGCATATGAGAAAATCATGGATAAGCATTAGGCACAATATGATGTAGGAGCATCCTGGGTGTCCTTGTTATCCTACTCATCTTTGTTCATTCTACATGTTGGAGCCAAGTGACAGTGGTTTCCAATCTTCTATTATTTTCATGATGTTTAGTGGATGTCAAGTTACTATAGCTATAGCGGATGTTGAGTTACTATAGCTCTAATGGATATCAAGTTACTATAGCTCTAGTGGATGCCAAGTAACTATAGCTCTAGTGGATGTCGAGTTATTGTAGATCTAGTGGATGTCGAGTTACTATAGCAATCTGGTGTTGACCAAGTGTTTATTCATGTGTCAAGTGAATTTTTTGGTGCAAAATTTTATTGTTTCCATTGAGTGTCCCAGTTGGTGCCAAGTGCTAGTATTTTTCTTGGACCTTCTTTGACCAAGTTATTTCTATCTAGTTCTAGTTTGGACTGACCTTGCACATATTTAATTTTGATATTGGTAGTTAATATTTGATGTGAGTTGACTTGTGGTTGTGCATGCATTTAATGTAAGGTTTAATTTTGTGATAGGCTTACCTATGGCCACACAAGTATTTAAGGAGGTTTAGGATTGAGTTTTAGGGGCAAAAAATTTAGAAGATGTGAAAAGTTACAAGCATATGTGTCTGGAAATCTGAATTTGAAGTTCGATCATAGATTTGAATGTATTTTGTATCTTCTTGTAACCTAGAAGGCCTTACAACTGGGTGTGTAATTTGATTATTCAACAAATCAATATGTGTTTTCTCTTCTTCCTCCTTTGGTTGTTGTTCTTTGTGTTGTGTTTCCACTGTGTTAACTCTTGCAAGGTGGCTTGGATAGCTAGGTATGCCTTTGGCCCTAGTTAGTCATCCTTCCCTACATCACAATATTAAAATCAAAACCAATTTTACTTTAAATTCATGAAGAGTGTCATAGTTGGTCAATAAATTTTTACATTTAACCTTTGATTCTTGGTTAGCTACTATTGACAAGAGTTATTTGTAAATCTAAGAAGAATTGTGACCAATCTATTGTAAGGGATGAATATTGTAATAAAATATCAAAGAATAAATGAAATGTGAAAGTAGTATAAAGTTTTGAATCTCTTTATCCCTTAGGTGCACCAGCCTTGGTTTTATAGAGCTAAAAGTGTAGAAAATCTTTTATGATTTTCTTGATGTTGGATCTAGATCTGAAGACCATCTAGCTAATCATTGGAAGTAGCTAGTCCTTAGGTTATTTTTATCTTCATCATTTTGGTATTAGGTATCCTTATTACTTGGTAGTCTAAAAACACCAACAACCTCTTTGCTTAGTTTGAGGAGGGGAAATAACCTAATATATTGGATTAGGTGATCACAACTTCACCATTTGAACTATCTTCTCCTTCAATTTTATTTTTCTAGGTTTGATTCATCTAGCACCTCACTTCTTCAGTATTAACTTTTACTTTGTCATTTTTTTTCAGCATTAGGTCCTTGTTCTCTGTACATATAGTCTCTACTTAAGTGACTGACCTTTTGAAAATTAAAACATATTGGTCCAAAATTTCTCTAGTTTCATTATCTTCCTCTTAGATGTATCCTTGCACAATTTTTTGCAATGTGTCCAAAATTTCCACAAAATTGACAATTGGAACAAGTATTGTAATCCCAATTTATGGTATTACCTTGCCTAGGTGCTTTCCCTTTACCTTTAGGTATCCAATTGTTCTTTTATTTAGATCTAAAATCTTGTTCCTTATGACTATACTTTTCACATGTGTGACAATAGCCTTCAAATCTAGATGTAGCTTTGTCTTACTAGTCTTTAACCTACATTCATGTGCTTAATGTATGTGCTTGTTACAATTGAAATAATTACCACTAAATTTACATTTAGAATTTGACCTACAATTTTTTCTCCTACAAATTTGTGTTGTATCACCTGGTTTTCCATAGTGATAGCATGTAGGTTTTGTGTTGTTAGAACTCCTTTGGTCTCCATGCTTTGATAACTCTGCTTGCTCAGTAGATGATATAAATTCAGTTTATCCTATTCTAGTAGTGTCATGTGGTCTTCATTGTGCTCTTAGTTGTTCATCAAGTTGTCACATAGGCTCTCTAGATCTATTCATTCTTTCCATGATTTCTTTCTCATCTCTCAATTTAGTTTTCATTTGATTATTCTCAAATCTCAAATTTTCAATCTCTTCCACATGCTTATCAATCTCATGATTTGTACTTAGTAATTGATTGAACATGTCAAATTGGTTGTGATTGGGTCATTGTACCTCATTAATTATCTCATTAAAACTTGTTTTTTTTTTTTTCATCCATTACATTGTCTTCTTTGGCTTTTTTCTTTTTTTTAGTCCCTTCACATAGCCTTCATAATTGTATTGCATGTTTTCTTTTTATGTCTCTTACTTCTTCATTTAGAATGTTTTCCTTCTCACATAGATGTGTTATTGTTGCATCAATTTTACTAAAACTTTCTTCATCACATAAGTCTGTAATGCTTTCTTCCTTGTATTGGGTGCCATTTTGTTGAATTTTCATCTCCTTCCTTATCTTTAGGGAGTTCTTTAGTTCCTCCTTTGAGGCCTTGAATTTCTCAAATGCAAGATGCAAATCAATCTTTTGATTCTTAATAACCTTTCTCAACTTGTAGGCTTCCATCTCCAAGATCTCTGACTCTCAAGTTGTTAGACTTTTTCTTAGAGAACTTAGGTCTAATACCAATTTTTGTAAATCTAATATGTAAAGTAAGATGCTGATAGGGAGGTGGGTGAATCAGAATCTTCAAAATTTTACTATTTCAATCATAAACCATCTTCACACATAATTCATCACACACATCTCTGCCTTAACCTTGAACTTTTGCATGCAACATCATATATCAACACGTAATATCATATCTAACATCTCATAACATGAATAAAACATGTCAGCAAAAAATTAACATATAATACAAAGATTTTTTAACGTATAAACCCTTCAAGGTGAAGGTGAAATTACACTGAGGATGATACCCACAAAATCTTAACTATTGTAGCAATAGAGTGTGCTTGTTAGGGCTACAAAAAATTGATCAATTTTGATGATCTAGCCTATGAGGGGTCTTCCCTATTAACATCTTACAATACTTATTTATTCTACCTTGATTAAAGGATTTCAACTACACAAGTAAGTGAGCACTATCTTAGGAGATTTAAATAAACCTAGTAGGACCACTTTGTTAAGAAATTAACCTTGAAACACATGATAAAATTTATGAGTACCTTGATCCTTTAGTTATCACTTGAATGTTGATGAAATATATTCTCTTTATGATCTGATATCACCTCTCTATGATAGATATACTTTATCTCCTAATGCAGTACTCGACCTCCTTACTACTCATTACTACTTAACTCTACTTAGTTCACCTTCAGTTTTGCATCCAAACTTCTAACTTGCAAAAAACAAGAATTAGGTCTAAAAAACCCCCTTAAATAACCATATGATGAAGCTTCAAGATCATGATCAATGATCTAGATTCATTTGTATTTTTGTATAGTCCTAATTTTTTGATTGGCCGATCACCTTTCATAATAATTGATGATCTTTAATTATATGTGTAATAGACTCCTTGATTAACATCTCAATCTTAAGAACATGCTTCTAGCATGATAAAAAAAATTTACATCAATGTTTGTGTCAATCCAAGCATTAATAAAAAACTATGTTTCTTGACACATATACCTTTTTGATGCTTAGTGCATATTGATTCTTCATTAAATCCTTTGGCTTATGTTATTCTTGGCTTCTACTATTTTTCTTAGATTTTGTATCACTCGCCTCATGTGTTTCCTTTTGAAAAACTTGACAAGTACTAGAATACCTAGTTATGCTTGATCTATTCTGTAGTAACTACTTCTCGATAACAATTGATTATATACATCTCCTTTACATAGCTCAGCCTATATAGAGTGGCTAGATCACAATCTTGACCAACCAAGTGTTTTGCACTAACTTACAATACTATATTTCCTTTTGGAACAATAATATCCCCCTTTGGCATTAGTGGATAGAACACTTTCTTATGATCAAAAAAAATCATTCCAAAAATTCAAAGTATGTACTCCCCCTAAGGATGTAATCTATACTTGTAGCTTAGTCTATAAATATATACTTCTATATTGGCATTTTCAAAATATTTTACAAAATTGTTTAGTTTCACATATGAGCATCAAACTTACTTATTCCTTATTACTCCAAACATATATACCAACCTTTTAAATCAAAATTTGATAACATACATACGTGACTAGAAATTTTCATACATGTACACTTTTCTTACTTGATCATGCATCATATTTTCCCCCTTGTTTTTATCACTTATGACATTGAATGGATTTTTAATTGGAATTACGGGAGGATTCCAAATTCCTTTAGAAATGGATGGTGCAATTTGATAATGATTGACATTGTGTTGTCCCAATTGGCCTTCAAAGTGTGAAGTACTTTTTTTCTATTTCTATCTTGGCTACCAGATTCACCATATTATCTGCAATTCAGAGGTGTTGATCCTGTTGGCATGGTTTTTCACCTTGCATAATTTTGTTACATTTTTTACTGAAAGAACTAGTGTTTTATATGTTTAAATGTAAGATGTGTTAAAAACCCTAGATGAAACTATTAAAATTTCATGAAACCCTTATTTTTGTGCCCTAATCTTCAAAAAATTTGGAAAGTAGTGCTTTATTTGAAAATAGCATAGGAAGATTTTTACTTTAAGTTTTTAGAATTACCTTTTCCCATATTTATTTTAAAATTACTTTCCCTGAAAAATATATCTTTTTCCATAAACCTTTTTTTAACCATGGTTTTTACACTTTGTTAATTCTTTAATATTCTCCAAACTATTCTAACCATAATAGGGTTTGCCTTTGCTAACCATTGATCTTAGAAAGATCAACGATAAGCACTTTCTTGCATTACAAACTTTCTCAACCTTTAGCAAATGGGAGGAAGTGCCTACATGACATGTAGCCCTTAGTGGTGTTAACTCCTTAATGCATGCAAAAGCTACATGTGTAAGAATAGGTTTAAAAGTATTAGGTTTTGTCAGCACACATTAGAAAATTGGGGCTATTTCATTGGTCAAAGTGAGCAGTGGGACTACTTTTAAATGATATGACACCATATCGTAGATCTTGTAAAGATCTATGGTGAGCACTTACCCACAATGTGTAGATGTGTGAGGTTTATGAAATGTGGGAAAGTGCCCTGAAGACATGTGCACTTGGTGAGGTCATGCACCCCTAGTTTGAAAAAGTGGTAGAACAATTGGAAACTATTAGAAGATGCTAGAGAAGGCAACTCTTTTTAATGGTCATTTCTACTAACTAGATTGTGAAAAGGGTGAGTTGTATGGGAATATTGATCAATTGAAGATTGATAGAGAGTACTTTACCACTTTATGAAAGTGTCTGATGTTTAATAAAAGTGGGGAAGAACCTAATTTCCATGTAGACAAGTGGAGCCACTAGCTTAAAGGGTTGCCAAATCACACTAAGTTGGAACACATGTTAAAATGGTTCATATTGATTCATTGAGTGGTCTATGTGTTCTTTGAGCTAGAAAGTGACTGTATTAGTGGGACAAAAATATTGAAAGTGGACTTATAAAATTATAAGGGTG
The DNA here is from genome assembly GCA_028749045.1 of Cupressus sempervirens. Classification (NCBI taxonomy): domain Eukaryota; kingdom Viridiplantae; phylum Streptophyta; class Pinopsida; order Cupressales; family Cupressaceae; genus Cupressus; species Cupressus sempervirens. The sequence goes on from CM053786.1 coordinate 732,156,529, forward strand.
TTCATGATCGTTGACCTTTAAAAGATCAACGATCAATATTTTCCTACAAAATGAAAGTGTTCAAACTTTGACAAATGCAAGAAAGCACCTTGTTGACATGTGGCCATTTCCAAAAAGGGTAAACGCAGTCTTTTTTTTTCAAGCCAAGCCATCTAATTCTTGAAGATCAATGGTGGAATTTCAAATTTCATGGCATGACATAGAATATGAATGTTGAAGTGGTAATTCTGATCAATGCTATTTTGTGCAAGCTTAATGTGGTAATAAAATTTCAATTTTCCATTATTAAGCAATAAGGTTAGAGAATTCTGACAACGCAAAGATTTTCTGAGTAAAGGGCAAAATTTTCCAAGGGTTCTAATATATTGCTAAGAAATTTTTTAGAGGATAAAATAGAGAGAAAATAAAGTCTTCTAATCTTCTAGAAAATTGAGAAATCATATTTGTCATAGGATTGTTTTTAAACATGCCTCCATGAAGGGATTTTTCAAGAAAATTAGATTATTTGAAGAGAGTCATACATGATGATTTCCTAGAGTAGATTCCATAGTCCATGAATGAGCTAGCTAGTGGAAAACAACTTATTCTAAAAAGCCCTAGGTTATTGGTTAGTGAGGGTTTTTATGATAAAGTAAATTGGATGAGGGATGCTAAAGTGTCTATTGAAGGATTAGGGCTTTTTCAAAAATGGTTTGTAGAGAGAAGGTTAGATACTCTCTTAAAAAATGTATGGGAATTCATTATAGGTAAGTTAATAATCCCAAAAGTTTTCTTTGATGATGATTTGATGGCAGTAATGCCAAAGAAATATGACCCTTACCAGAATTGTGAAGAATCATTCTTGTGAAAACATCTGTAGGGTTGCACTAGAACTTATCAGAGAAGTTTTTAAGTTAAACCCTAACTATGTAGTCCATGAAAATATAGACATGGAAGACCTCTAAGCTATGCATGATGCATAATGAATATATCTAAGGAGAGGACCATTGAGCGAGCATTTTGTAAAAATTGGATCATTGCCCCTAGTCACACAAAACACTCTAGAGCCTTTGTTGAAAAAATATTTCAACCCTAGAGCGCAAGCATTATATTTCTCTCTTTCCAAAATCTTTGGCATGGATGAGAAAGACCACATTCTAGGCTCCATTGTCTTCATTATTTCTTAGACTTTTTAGTATGGTATGAGTTCAATTTTTGACTTTGCTATTCACTTGGCAGAAGAAGTTCATATTAGATTAATAGGAATTGCAAAGGCTAAAGTTGACAAGCCCTTCTATTGGTACTCCATGCTGATATATATATTCTTCTACAAGGGATATCTATTTTTCTCTAAGGATATGTAGTTGGAATTGGAGAGAGATTGAGAAAATATCTGTGTCCAACTATGGAGAGAATATATGACATGGGATGTGACTGATGCTAGTTTATCAAGTTTGATAGATATTTTACTACTAGGCTCATAATGTTGTTAGTAGAGGATAACCATAGAATACCATAGCCTCTATTAGAGTTTATTAGACCAAAAGATCATGCTAAAGGGTTGATGTTGAGTCACAATTGGGGAGATATCATCCCATATGCAATACCTACTATTTGTAGAGTTTATGGTTCTCTAGAAAAACTAAATGTACTACCTTATCAAGTACCTATAAAAGTAGGAATTGTTGAGCTTTTATGGAAGATTAGATCAGTTGAAGAGAGATAATTATTGGATAAATATAAAGGTACTTTTTTTCACCAACTTACTATTGTTCATAACTCTTTTTTTTCAAGAAGGTATGGAGGAACTTTGAGAAATTTTTAGACAAGTATCAAATGGCTCATTCCAATGCCTTTTTTATAGATTTAGAGGGATTTTATGACCTCTTCATAGAAAAAACTAAGGCTAAAGCTCATAAGTAAATGGTATACTTTCTAGAAGACATATTTAGAAATAAATTTTCATTACAAGAGCAAGAGCTTAGGAAGGGAAAATGGAAATTATATAGCAAAGTCCTAGATTTCATAAATGCTTTTGAAGTAGATTATGATCCCCTAGCTGATAGAAAATATTGGGGTGTGAAAGTTGATATGATGTTGGATAATTTTGCTAGGATTATGAAAACTTTGAATGAAAAGAAACAAATCTTGATACAAGCATACCCAAACAAGGCCATTGATGTGGAGACGAGGTTGGTAAGTAAGATGATTTTGAACATAGGGCATTATACATTGCAGAAAAGTGTTAGGTACATAGTGGCTAGGAGTGTATAGCTTGCTCCTCCATATCAAATACCAAAGTCTAAAAGACCACTTGATACATGTACTCCTAAGAAAAAAAATTGGAGTAGGGATCATCTTCAAATGATGAAGAGTACTCACCTACCCAGACCCCACTCAAGATAGGTGATGAAGTATCCTTGAAAAAGCAACTAAAAAAATTAGAGGGGAGAGGGATATTATGGTTACAACTATAGATATTGAAGGAGTACTTGAAGAACCTCCTATGCCTACACTAGCTCTCATTGTGAGAGATTATAAAGGTTAGGAAATAGATCCTATGATAGTACAACCTACTAAAAATTTATCAATGATGAGAGTTTTGTAAATTTTAGAACATTTTCTCAATTCTTATGAAGGAGAAATATAGAAAATTTTGAGGCTAAGTGTAAACTAATCAAAGCAGAGAAACATAACAAAAAGGACTCTAAAATTGAAGAGGAAGTCAAAGCTAATTGTATGGAAGAGTTTGCACAAATAACCCTTGAATGGGGAAGACAACTATTGAAAGATTTAGGAATTCTAATTTTACCTAAATGGGACATTGCCAATGCTATTATCTTTGATGTTGTGAGGAAAGCAAAGGATACTCAATTTAAAACTGAGGAGGAGGTCTTTCAGGCACGTAAAGGATTGAAATATAGTGATGATCATCAAGCATTGATGATATGGTCAATTGAAAAAATGGATAAGACCAAGATACAAAAAATTTTAGATGTTGAGCATACAAGAAGCCTCATGGTCTACAGAGTAGAGGAGGTGGACAGTGAGAAAGTATCTAGAATGACCAATGAAATTGTGGACTTTAAGATTGTTGTTGCAGCAAAGGACAAAAAAAATTCTTGGAGCTCAATGCTAAATTTGAAAACATGTTGAAAGCATATGACGAGAGAGGGAATAGGATACAACAGTTGGAAGCTTAGGTGGCCCAAGTGGATAAGCAACTTGGAAAGAGAAAAGTGGGAGAATCCAACCAGCCCAAGATTGCTTATCCTTGTCCTCCAATTGAGCCCTTTATGCCAACTACCCTTGTAGAGCTATTGGATACTTTATAAAGACAAAAAAATTATAGAGCTAGGGAGTTTGAAGAAGAGAAAAGAAAACTTTGGGCATTACATGTGGAGTTAAATGAATTATATGAGGACAAGATCAGAAAAACAATTTTATGTCTTGTAGATAAGATTGACTTGCCAACATTCTATGAATAGTTGGTGAATATAATGGACATGTTAAATGAAATAAAAGGTGGTGAGGATGCTTTGAAACCCATTATGAACAAGTGGGGTAGTAGGGATAAGGATATCACCCACTTATGTGTTTCAATCATTACTCTATCTTATGAACAAATAGAAAAAACCTTTGACATGACTAATGATCTATCTGATTTTGATGATAAGAGGGTTCTAGTTCAAAAGAGGATTATAATCTACTTCTTGAAGTATCTTGTTGAGAAATTTGAACTTTTCCCCCATGCACTCAAAAAAATAGATAAATTAAAAGATAAGGAAGAATGGGCCAAAGAATTAGATGATCTATTATGCCTTAGAATTCATAAGGTTATAAATGAAGAAGGGCATGCATTACGGGCAAGAACAACTGAGGAAGTAATTAGAATTCAATTTTTTTATTATTCTACTAGAGACGAATTTGTTGAAATCAATAAGTTAGGAGATTTTTTTTTGAAGAAGCAATGTGAGTTATTGAGTTTTGATTGGCCAGATGACACAATTTTTAATAAATAGATGGAGTATTTTGTGCATTAAAAATAATTAGTGATTGGTGAAACTGAATAAGATGAGGTCAATCAAGATGGGTTTCCAGCAATTGATGCATTAGTTAAAGTAGAAGAAGACAAAGATGAATAATTAACTATAGTAGTAAGCATAGAGGTCCAAACTGATGACATGGCAGTAGGAGAGTCAACTATGATTGTCAATTTTTCAGTATATGATGACTCAGATAGAGAACTATTAGGATAAACCACGGACAGAAATAAAAACTACATGCAAATATAACCAATAACAGAAAATAATAGAACACACAGAAATGAACACAAGGCACCAAGATTTAACGTGGTTCACCCAATCCTTGGGCTACGTCCACCAAACCGCAAGTCCGATCTTATTACAATCCAGTGATTACAACCTGATTACAATCTGTAATCCCTTACAGCTCAATACTACCGCAAGAACCAATTTCGTATCACCACATATAAAAAATACCCAACCCTAAGCCCTTTTTATACAAGTATTAAACTGCTTTAGGGTTATAACATGTCAGCTATATGTCGGCCATAATATGTCGGCTACCATGTCGGCTACTTCCAAAAAAAAAAAAAAAATTTGGGGCGATGCCCCGAACCCCACTATTTATGAAGTATGTACAGTACTTTCCTGATCAGTCACCACAATCTAACAATCTCCCACTTGGGGACTGATCAGGCTCCACACTAAACAACAATCTCCCACTTGGAGACTGATCCTGTAGCAATACAACTATCGCATGGGGCTCCCACTGGATCAAACCACCCTGGACTCTGTTGTTCTTTTATTCATAGTTAGTCTAAAAGACCAACTGAAGCTGAAGAGGAGTTTAGCTTCTCCCTTGTTACAACCTTTGTCAACATATCTGCTGGATTTTCATTGGTATGTATCTTCTCTAGCTTTAACTGTCCATCCTCCAAAACTGACCGAATGAAATGGTACCGCAACTGTATGTGTTTGGTCTTAGAATGCAGAGCTGAATTCTTAGCAAGATGAATGGCACTCTGACTATCTGTGAACAAATAATTATCCTTTTGAGGATGTCCCAATTCTTTCAAGAAGAACTGAAGCCATATCATCTCTTTGGCTTCCTCTGTAGCAGCAACATACTCTGCCTCTGTAGTGGAGAGAGCATTAATCTTCTGTAGCCTAGAAACCCAGCTCACGGTTGCCCCACCAATAGTAAAGACATAACTTATAGTACTTCACCTGGTATCAATATCCCCAGCCAAATCTGAGTCAACATAGCCCTGTAAATCAGTAGTAGAGCCCCCAAAGTGTAAACACTTATTGGATGTTCCTCTCAAATATTTGAGAATCCACTTGACAGCATTCCAATGCTCAAAACCTAGATGACTCATATACCTGCTAACGACTCCCACTGCATGTGCAATATCTGGCCTAGTGCATACCATAGCATACATCAAAACTCCTACAGCTGAAGCATAGGGTACCTTGGACATCTTATCCTCCTCTTCCTGTGTCTTGGGACACATCTCCTTAGTCAATTTAAAATGACCAGGTAAAGGTGTGCTGACAGCTTTAGCATTCTCCATAGAGAAATGTTGCAACACCTTCTCAACATAATCAGCTTGAGATAGCGTCAATGTTCTGTTCTTCCTATCTCCGCAAATCTTCATACCAAGGATTTGTTTTGCTGCACCCAAATCCTTCATAGCAAATGCATGTGCTAATTGGCATTTCAGCCCCTTAATATGATCCATGTTATACCCAGCTATAAGCATATCATCAACATATAAACATAAAATAATGTAGCTATCATCATCCAACCTCTTAAAATAAACACAATAATCTGAATGACACCTATTATATCCATGCTCATGCATAAAACTGTCAAATTTTAGATACCATTGCCGAGGTGCTTGCTTCAAGCCATATAAACTTTTCTTCAATTTGCACACTAAGTTCTCCTTACCTTTGACCTCAAAACCCTATGGCTGAGCCATATATATTTCTTCATCCAAATCACCATGAAGAAAGGCTGTTTTAACATCCATCTTCTCTAAATGCAAATCTTCAGTAGCCACAAGACTTAAAATAGTACGAATAGAAGTCATTTTAACAACAGGAGAAAATATCTCATCAAAATCAATTCCCTTTTTCTGTGCAAATCATTTTACAACTAACTTGGCCTTAAATCTTTTCTTACCTCCTTCCTCTTCTTTCAACCTGTAAACCCATTTATTCTGTAAAGCCTTTTTACCTGCAGGCAACTTGCACAAATCCCATGTCTTATTTTTCAGCAAAGATTCCATTTCATCTTTCATTGCAGACTCCCACTGAATCTTAGTATCCACCTGCACAGCTTCATCAAACTTTTCAGGCTCACCAGCATCAGTAAGTAAAATAGAATACAAAGAGGGAGAAAACCTTTGTGGAGGTCTAATTGGCCTTGTTGACCATCTAACATTCACTGGTGTGTGTGGTATTTATGTTGCAGTTGTTGCACATCATGAGGAATGGCTAGAACATCAGCTTTTGGAGTATCATCCAGCACTACATAATCATCGTCTTTCTTCTCATGTTGTTGCAACAGATCTTTGTACAACACTTTTTCATTGAATATGACATCTCGGCTTCTTATAATTTTATGATTTTCAAAATCCCAAAGCCTATAGCCAAATTCATTAATGCCATATCTAACAAAGACACATTTCTTTGATTTAGCTTCTAGCTTGGTTCTATTTTCAGACTCTATATGAGCAAAAGCTTCACAACCGAAGGTCTTGAGAAAAGAATAAATCACCTTCTTACCAGTCCATGCTTCCTCTGGAATACCATAGCCCAAAGGAGTAGAGGGACCTCTATTAATCAAATATACTACAGTATTGACAGCCTCCGCCCACATGTGTAAGGGCAACCCAGCATGCAACCTCATGCTCCTTGAGCGCTCCATTATAGTCCTGTTCATGCGTTCAGCCACTCCATTTTCTTGTGGAGTCCTTGGAACAATTTTTTGTCTACGAATACCATTAGTGGAGCAATAATCTTCAAATTCATGACTGCAATACTCACCACCATTATCAGATCTGAGACATTTTAATTTCTTACCAGTCTCATTTTCAACCAAGCATTTCCATTACTTAAAAGTTTGAAATACATCAGATTTCTGTCTAAGGAAATAAACCCATACTTTTCTAGTTGCATCATCAATAAATATAACATAATAATGAGAGCCACCAAGGGAAGATACCTGAGCCAGTCCCCATACATCTGTATGCACAAGCTCTAATTTCTTCTTTTTGTTTTCCTTCCCTGTCTTTACAAAACTCACTCTCTTTTGTTTTCCATACACACAACTTTCATAGAAATCCATATTCACACATTTTAGACCTGGTAAAACTTTCCTTGAATGAAGTACTTTCATACCTTTCTCACTCATGTGCCCAAATCTATTGTGCCACAGCGTTGTATCAGAATCTACAGCAGCTATTTGTTCTCCCTGCTCAACTGCAGTAATTGTTCCTGAATATTCATTTTTCTCTGAAACAATCAAAGTAGAAGGAACAATATGACCTAGACAAAGATATAAGGTGCCTACTTTCACACCTTTTGCTACTACAAGGGAACCTTTTGAAACCTTCCAATTTTTATCATTAAAAGTAACTACACAACCCTCATCACCGAGTTGCCCTGCTGAAATTAAATTTCTACTTAGTTTTGGAACATGTCTTACCTCATGTAGTAGCCAATGATTCCCATTCTGCAACTTAATCTTAATTTTTCCCTTTCCAACAATCTGACAGGGTTCATTATCCCCCAAATAAACAAGCCCAAAATCCCCTTGGACATAATCAATGAAATAACCTCTATGTAGCATGAAAAGAAGCACCAAAATCTAAAACCCATGAATCATCAACACTCTCTAAAGACAGAAGCAAAGCATCCTCTTTGGATTTGTTACTTACCACATTTTCCTCTTTGTCTCCATCTGATTTATCTCCTTCATTTTTCTTTCGAGTCCAGCAATCTTTCTTTTTGTGCCCTGGTTTCCCACAGTACCAGCAATCATTTGGTCCTCTCGATTGAGACCTCCTCCCCTTTGACTTTCCTCTTGATTTCCCATGATTTCCAGAGTTACTTCCTCTTTCAGTCGTTTTGCCCCTGCTTTGTGCATTTAAAGCACTTCCTGATGTAGATCCACCTGAGGATTTTCTACGAGTTTCCTCACTTAAAATAACACCGATCACATCATCATATTTTAGGGTACTAGATCCAGGAACAGAATTACTCACCGCCATTACCAAGCCATTCCAGCTTTCAGGCAAAGAACACAAAATCAAGAGAGCCCTAATTTCTTCATCGAAATTGATACCCACAGAAGATAATTGACTAGTAATAGTATTAAACTCATTTAAATGATCTGCAACAGATCCACCTTCTACCATTTTCATATTAAATAAACGCTTCATGAGAATTACCTTATTTGAAGTGGAGGGCTTTTCATACAGTGTCGCTAAGGTTTTCATCAAATCTTCTGTCATCTTTGCTTTTGTAATATTAAATGCCACCGATGGTGCCAAGCATAACCAAATGCTTCTCAGTGCCTTTCTGTCCAAAAGATCCCATTTAGCCTCTGACATAGTTCCCTGATTCTTGGCTTTTCCTTCCAACGGCTTCCATAAATCCTTCTGATATAAATAGTCTTCCATTTGCATCTTCCATAACTGGAAGTTCTGCCCATTAAACCTGTCAACCCTCAACTTACCCTCATCTGCCATCACTCCCACTCAACGGTGAGACTCCCACTTAACCGTGATACTTTCCTACAGAGGATAACTGAAAGACAACCTTGGTCTGATACCACTTCTTAGGATAAACCACAGACAGAAATAAAAACTACATGCAAATATAACCAATAACAGAAAATAATAGAACACACAGAAATGAACACAAGGCACCAAGATTTAACGTGGTTCACCCAATCCCTGGGCTACGTCCACCAAACAGAAAGTCCAATCTTATTACAATCCAGTGATTACAACCTTATTACAATCCGTAATCCCTTACAGCTCAATACTGCCGCAAGAACCCATTTTGTATCACCACTATTTATGAAGTATGTACAGTACTTTCCTGATCAGTCACCACAATCTAACAAGAACCACAAGTTAAGCTCAATTTTCAACTATCAAAAATAGGTCCGTAACAAGCATCATAAGCAGTTCCAATCACAAATTCCTTAGCAATAATGAAGTGTAGCAGAAGTGGTCCTACAAAAGAATATTCATTATGTAAATCATTCTGTTGCACCAAATTTTGTCATTTGTGATAGTAACTTTGTAAATATCCTTATGTCTTAAGGACAGTTTTCAGTACTCTCTAAGCTTGAAGCTTGTTTCATCTCACACTATATAACTGAAATACCAAAGCTAGAGAAGGGGGTCTAAACTATTGTGCAATTTTAGTTTTTGCTAGTCTTATTCAGTCCAGTTTTCCTTGATGTCAAAATTTTTAAGATGTATTTTCTCTACAAATTTGAAGATACATTAACTTTGAAGGATTAGATTTTTTGGTCTTGATTTTTTTGAGTACTATTCCAATGTTAAATAATTTTCAAAGAGAATTAATGAAGAGATGAATCACCACCATATCTATTTTCTCTAAATCTTGTCTCCATTGTTATTGATTGGTTATCTTGAGGTTGTATGAGCAAAGTTTGTTCAATTTAATGCAACTAGGGTAGGTTGTATATCAATTCACTATTGTTTTTAATTCAAAGAATCAAGTAAATGCTTCAATGATATGATTGGATTTCCAGGCAGTAAGAGGGATTTGCATTAGATAAGTTTTAGGAAAAATTGCAGATAATATTGATTGTAATGAAATCAATTAGGTCATAGTAGTTGGGTAGAGTCTGAATCCCAATGGATGATGCACTAACCAATAATTTCAATTTGCATGTGAAGAGATCATAGATAAGTATCAAGAAAAATCTTTAAATCAAAATCTTTTTTACTTTAAATGTATGAAAAGTATCATAGCTAGTCAATACTTCTTTGTATTTAATCTATGTGTTTTAGTCAGCTATTGTTTCCTAGAATTACATGTGAATTTGAGAAGATTTATGACCAAACATTTGCTATAAGGGCTAAGTATTGTAATATAATGTCATTGAATAAATGAAGTGTGAAGGTAGTATCAAGTTTTGAATCTTTTATCCCTCAAGTGCACCCGCGTTGGTTTTGCAGAGCCTAAAGAGTAGAAAATCTTTATAATTTTGTTGAAGTTGGGTCCAGATCTGACAATTTCTTAGTTGAGTATTAGGAAATAGCTAATCCTTAGGCTAAATTTCTCTTGACTATCTTGGTATCAAGTACTAAACTACTTGGTAGTTTTAAAACACCAATAGGTCCTTCACAAGATCCTTATTAGTTTGTATGTCCCTTTACATTACTTTGATATGAGGTAGAAACATTTCTTGAATTTCATTTACCTTATTTCCTATATAGCTCTCTTCTTGTAAAATTTATGACTACTTCCCTTGTAAGAATTTGATTAGTGAACAATAAATTGAGCTACAGTTGGGATCCATGCTCAACTCTTTGCTATCTTTTTGTAAGTCTACATCTATCTTATCCATTTTGTCCCTTATAAACTTTCAATAAGAGGAAATACCATCACACAACATTGCAAACAATGTATTTACATTTGTGGCTAAATATTCTATCTTAATGACAAGAGTGGAAAGCTCAACTTGCTTGATTACTATCTCAGTAGATACTTTCTTTATCACTATATTGTCATACTTCCTCTCTGCTCTTTACATTAACTTTTCTTGAATATCAATATCAAGATCATTGAATTTCTCCATAATTTTAATCAATTGCTCAATAATTGAAGCTTTGTCATCCAAATCATGAACAACAATAGTATCAAGAAAAATGCATTTGATATCATGCAATACTTGCCTCTTTTAATGTTCTCTTCCTAACTTGGCTTGCTTAGCCTTCCTTGCAAATAGTTAACTTAATACTATCATATCCTCCTCACTCAAGTTTGATTTATCCCAATCATGAATAATAATTTCTTAATCTAGAGTGATAGGTTTACCCCGTATGGCTTAAGGTGACTATTTCACCTTTTGCCTCAACTTCCTACTCTTGGAATCTAGTGTGTTGGAGCTTGGCATACTTAGTTGAAAACCTTGAGTTTGAACACCCAAATTTAGCTTCTATACTCAGTCATCATCTCTTTGTTATTTGATTCATCCCTTGACTTCTTCTCCTCAATTTTCATAATTGTACTCATCTATTCTACACATTCATCTTTTTTATTCTCCCCTTTATTGGTAGAGCTTAGTTTTCCTACCTCCTTCATTCCCTTAATCTAAGGTCCTGAGGCACTTGGTCTTAAACCTCTAGAAGACTAATCTATTTGATCATCATGACTCTTATCTTCCTTCTCATTTCCATATTTTCCCTCAATGACTTTAGTTGTCTATGTAGGCACTTATGTGATTTCTCCTGCATTGACCAGTAGACTCTATTTCTTGGCATCACTAACTTGTACATTACCTTTGCTATCAATTTGACTTAATGTAGTAATTAGAATAAATGAATAATTAACTAGTTATGTAGTCACTTGTGTGTCAATCTTTGCGTATTCCTCTATTGATCTCTAAGCCTATGTTTATGATTAGTGTCTCACCACTTAGTCATTTTCAAGTCATTTACCAAGCAAGATTACAAGGTCATCACTGTGACAAAGCCATCTAGTAATGGTTGAGAATACAACACTTATACTAAGTGAGATAGTGAGTGTCAAGCATTCAGTAGTGTATGCACCCTCAAATTGTTTCCTAGACTATGGGCCCCCAATTCTTCAATTTATCAAATTTCTTGAATCAATGGTTTGCAATATTTTATTAAATCAATTTAAATCAATTTCTTTAATCAAATAGTAATTAATTTAATTATTTCAATATTTCCTAAAGGTTTGATCATTTTATCCTAAGCCTTATTTAATTAGAAGAAAACCTCTCTTTTAATTAAATAACTAATCCATATTTAGTTAATTAAGAGAAAATCCCCTCTTTTAATTTAATTAAATATTTGTTATTTAATTAAAAGAACTTTCTCCCTTTTAATTAAACAAATAAATCCCCACTTAAATATCTCTTTGTGATGAAAAATGGAAATAAATAAATTCTTTTTCTCTACACTTGAATGCACATATCTCTAAGTGGGATTCCTCTTTTTCCTCTTTTCACTTTCTTCTCAAACACTTCTCTTTTCTCATTGGTGGAATTTTGTCTCACATTGATCAAACTCTATAATCCCATATTGGTTGTGAAAAGCCTCCTGCCTCCACATTTTCCTTTATAAGAAGCCCTCTCCTTTTCATTTTCATATAGAGAAATATAGAGATATAGAGAGAGATCTAGATAAAATAGTTCATTACTATAGTATTGTTATGCTACAGGTTTAGAGAGTAATTTTGGAGAAGGCATTTGAGCCTTAGGGTTTGGACAATGAACTTCTATCTTCTTGTGTTATTCTCTCTTGCATCCATGGCTTCTATCATCAGGTTTCATCCTTGCATTTTCATATTATCTAAGAGTCATATTTGTTTTTATTAATTTATATTACATTGTTATTTCATTTCATAGATTAGATTTCTTTTCTTTTATTACTTTGCATTGTTATCATTTAGATTATCTTGCATCTTCATTTAAATTCATATTTTGATCATTAAATCTATTGTTCCATGGTGTACTTGCATGAGCACACACTAGGTCAAACTGAGGGCTTCATTACAAACCCTTGCACTCCATGAATAGAGAGCTATGAGTCACCATTTGAGACCTCATTCTTGAGAAATCTTGGATATAATGATGCATCGAAGGGTGCTCACATTTTATCACAAATTTTTGGCACCCACCACGGGGCAACCCACCTTTATTTGCCGGTTTTATATATTTTTAGAGCTAACCCCCTTATGCGAATTTGTTTGGAAACAAAAAACCATAGATCTTAAAGATTTGATCATATCTCCCAAACAACTTGGTGTTTTGGTCTGAATTATTTTTTGTAGGGTCCTGATATATTAAAGAAGCTTTAGTGAAATTTTTTGGTTTTTCTAAGGTATTTTCTATCATGATTTTTTAATCATAATTCATTTTAGGGCATAAATTAGTGCATTTTTAAAATATTATACATTTTTAGAAAGGTCTCTAAATTCTAAATAGGGTTGGTTTTTTGTATTTTGATTTTAGAGATTATATTAATGCTCAATAATTTGATTTGCAAAAATTGGTTTGTTTTGACAAAATGGCTTCCTAGGGCACAAATGAAAAGATATTTTCAAAATTCTTATATTTTTGGAAAGATTTCTAAGTTTTGAAAGGGGTCTCTTTTCTTCATTTAGGATTTTGGATCTGAATTCATATCATATAGGTCGTATCTTGTTGACTAGGTCAAAAATCAATATTAAAAAAAGGGCATTTAATGAATAGCTTGCATTTAATGTTCACATGGATCAATGCATGATGTGACATTTTATTTGGGTTATTTTTTGGTTATAATCACTCTTAAAAATTAGATTTTTAGATCTAACCCTAGTTTTGCATAAGTTGGATATATATTGCATACCTTGTGTTTGTTTTTTTTCTTATTGCTTTGTTTGTTGCGAGCGAGCGTTCAAGTGTAAACAAAAGGTACAACAAAGAAAAGACAAGTTGCAAGGATTATTAGGTATTTTTTTAGGTCTCTATAAAATTTGTATTTGGAAATGAAATGAACCCTCTCGTGTGTTTGGCTTGAGTCCTTTTACATGCTTTAATAGATTCACACTTCATTTGGTGCTCTAAAATTGGATTTAGATTTAATTTCATGGATATGTGTTTCACATAGTAATTAGGCCCTATGAACACTATTTTTGGACTTCTTGAGGGAATTTGTTTCATTTTATTTCCTTACATGTGAAGCTCTTCTTGACGATAGATCCTTTTGTAGGTAGGGAAGGATATTTATTATTATGTTATTATTCCTCTTGGGTTTGTCCTCAACATCAATTGGTACTTTCCCTTTTGAGATTGGTGTTATTTGTTGTTGGCTTTTTCAAAAAATTTGTGAGGTGATTTCGAATTATCATGTCAAAAAATCTTATTTTCTATGTTTGGGTAAGGTGAAGAGGCTAGAGGATTATGCTCTATTTTCTTTTGGGCACATCAAAAACTTGGAGCCCTTGAATCCAAACCAAGTTCCCATGTGGTAAAACATTGTGAGTCTTCCTTGATTAGAGAGGGTTAACCCTAGTGGACATTCCCTTTATCAGGTCAACCATGTGGATAGAACCTCAAGCAGTAATAGCCATTTTTTATATGGTAGTAGCAACCGCTATATAAATATCCTTGTGGGGGAAATCCTCATGGGTGTAGTCTTTTTTTGGGTTGTCAGATCTTCTCAGTATCTCTGATTGATTAAATTTTTAGAATATGTCAAAACCCTAGTGTACTAGTATTGGATTTTACCCACTCTAGATTGCAAAAGCTATAGAGTTAAACATTACTAAGAATCATAGTGGTGCCAATTTTCTTTTCTAGGACTATGTGCGTGATTGGAAAACATTTTAAGAACATACACAGTGGTGGTTCTAGGGATTAGACTGATACTACAACACTATTATTATTCATGTGCAAGGTTTCTTTGTCCCTTGTTCATTATTTGAAGATGTTTGTTGCAAATCCTTGATTGTTGTCTTGCATGCCTAGTTCATGATTCAAAATTTATCACACCTAGTTGGATATTTAAAATGAATAAAATTTGAGTATCCTGATTTGATACTTTATAATCAAACTACTTTGCTATCCTTTTATTTGCTATCTTCCTAGGTTGATCCGTTTCAAATTAGGCAACTTACCCCATTTTTAGAAGCTTGTTTGCACCTTGTGTTATTATTCTTTGACCCCTTAAATTAGTGATATTTGATTTCATATGTGACCTTGTTTGGAGTCAGTGAGTTAGAGACTATCCTTATTGAGAAAGATATAACTTTGGATTCTTTAATATTATGCTTGGAGAGTCTTAGTAATCTCTTGTCCATCCACTTTCATAAAATTTCAATTTTAATTATTTATAATTTCGGTAAATCATCCTCCTAGTCCATATGTGCTAGGTTATTCACCCAAAGTTGTGGGCACCTCTATGGCAATGTTGGTTTATGCCTATTGAAAAATTCTATCCTATCACATCTCTTTTGGACAAGTAAGTGCTTTTACTATCATAGTTTAATACCAACATTTCTTAGGGCTTTCTTATCACCTAGTACCTTTTCTTTAATGTTGGTTGCAACAAGATATCAAGTAGATCAAGGAAAGAAATCTTAAAATATCTTTAAATAATTAACTTTAGTTCAAACTCATCAAAGACGTAAGGGAAAAGAACATGTGTTTGTTCAATTGCCTGAGAATATTCCAAAAGATTTGTTTGACACTAGTAGTGACCTTATTGAGTTGAGTAAACCCTTAGCATCACCTCACTCAGATATGGATATGGATTTTACAATGGCTCCACAAAAGAAGAATCGAAGTGGTGAGTACTATGTTGACCTTTTTAGTGGTTGTCCTACTCATGAAAATAGACCAACCTCACCCCATATTGAGGATAGATATTTGGATGCACACCAAAGTGCTGAGAAAGATAAGCATTATACCTATCAAGAAGAGGAATACCAATATGATGATCACATTAGTAGGCCTTCTAGCACTTGTGTGAATGTAACATTTACTTGGAATTAGTTTAGACAGTCAAGAGCATATACATTGCTCATGACACCTTTAGGTTACATGAGTGCCAAACTCAAAGTACTTGAGTGTAAGAGAAAAGTTCTTCTACAAGAACAAGCTAAGAAGGAAGAATAATTTAGATGCCTACAAGAAGAAAGGAAAGTTATTATTGAGATAGAAGGGAAAACCCATCAAGAATTTCTTGTGGATCTACAATTTGAGAATAAACTTAATAATGTGCAAATTGGTGGTGGAAACAACTCTCCTCATCCACCCCTCCTAAGACTCCACCAAGTGGAAGACACTCAAGAACCATCATGATCTCCTAACCCTAGAGGAAGGAGAGCTTAAAGACATCATGATTGTAGGAGATCGACACCTCCTAGAGTTTCAAGATAACCTTCACAACAAGCTCATTATGGTTAACAAAATGGAGGTGGTAGCTCAAACTTTGACTGCAATTCTTATGATTTCATGGCTATGCAATGAGACCCACATATTCAACAACATATGGAAGCATATATGGACCAAAATAGAGATCCATGCTTTCAAAACTTAATCAACAAGGGTACTAAAGTCCCTTAGAACTTTGATGTAAACAAAAAGATTCAAAACAATGATCCCTCTAAAGAAGAAACTGAACAATTGAAGAAATAGCTGAAAATATCAGCACCCAAGAGTTCTTTTTCAATTGATTTAGTTTGTCCTAATCCTTTTGATAAGAGTGTTGACGTGAAATATTTTTCTAGAAAAATTGAGATCCCTCAATGTGACAAATATGATTGGAAATGGGGATCTGAATTATCATTGTGCATCAATTCTATACTATGAGTTTTGAGTTTCATCATGAGGATTCATACCTTATGAGATCATTTCCAAGGAGTCTTAAGGATTGAGCAATGGAATGGTTTACCAATGTAACTCCTCCTATTAATACATTCCCAAAGTTAATTTAGAGATTTGATCAACACTTTGCATACAATCTTTCACAATCTATCTCGCTATTGGACTTATGTCACACAAATAAAATTAAAGAGAATTCTTTGTTACTTTCTTGCAAAGATAGAGATAATAGTGCTCTCACTATTCTAGGACTATTCCTAAGAAATAAAAGATTGAAATTCTCATTAGTAACATGGTTCTTGAGATGAAGTAATAATATAAGAAGATGGTTTTTGAGTCCTTTGATATCATGGTTAAAGTCACATTTAGAATTGAGGATGTTTTGAGAGAGCAAGGTATTTTGACAAAAAATGGAAACAACAACAACAACAAGAGTTAGAATAGCAACAACAATGACAAGAGTAAAGGAAAGAGCACATATTGGAATAAGAACAAACAAGTGGTTAATGATGAAGTTGTGGATTGCTCTAAGCCTTAAGACCAAGTTGTTCTCCATTTGGTGAGTGCCAATCAATAAATTAACAAGCCAAGATATCAAGAAAATCCTAAAGGAGAGAAATGTAACTTTACACAATTAGGTGAGTCATATGAAGAGATATTCATGAAGCTCCTTGCTCGTAAACTTGTGTGCCCTTATGATGCTGCAAAGTTTTGCATACCTGAAGTTAAGCCATGGTGGTGGGATGATAAGTCCTATTGAAAACTTTACAATGGCATTAGATATGATATTGAAAGTTGTGGGAGATTTAGGCATATTGTTCAAGATCTTATGAAATAGATGGATTAAATATCAATGTTGATCACATAACATTCAGAGAGCCTTTGCCCAAGTATGAGAAAGGGGAAGTGTCCCAACCTAAGAATGGCAAGGCTGCAATCAATTCCACTTATGTAATGTCAAAAATATTTTTAATATGCTTGAGGTTGTAGAAGAAAGTGTCAACATGATGGAAGATAAAGATCCTAGTGGTTATGATTTAAATTTGAGTTTTCCTATCCTTGGTAAAAAACTTCTTTTGGTGCTATGGGGTGCTCACTCTAGAGAGTCAGCTCAAGGTCCTTTTTTCATTAGAAGACCCAATTCAAACTAGTCAAGTAAACCTAAGCAATTTTCTTCCCAAAGTCTCAATGTTGTTACGTGAATTTAAGGTCCCCTTGTTGTCAAGGGACCTAGTTCAAACCAACCAAGTAAGCCAAAAAAAAGTGCAATCCAAGTATGTTCCTTCAAAACTAGTGTTTAATCCTAGGTTGAATTATAATCTTATTGATCAATTGCAAAGAACCCTTGCTCAAATTTTGATCTTTGAGCTTTTAGAGTTGTCTCCAAAACACAAACAAGTTCTTGAGGATGCTTTCGCATTGTGGATGTCCCCAAAAAATTAGATGCCAATATCTTCCAAAACATGGTTAATCATATCCCTCATTACCTTTCCTTTTTAGAGGAAGATGATAAATCTTTGAGTCATCAGCATAATCTTTCCCTTCATATAGAGGTCATGGTCCATAGAACCTGTGTTAGGCGTATATTGAAAGATGGGGTTATTTGGCTTAATATTTGTTCTTTGAGTCTTTTAAAGACATTTAGTTATTTAGAACAAGTTATTGATACCAGAAGGAAGATTATTATCAAATCCTACGATGAGGCAGAGAGAAGTTCAAAAGAGTTGGGCATCCTTCCTGTTAGGATTAGTCCTATTGAAAAAGAGATTTTGTTCCAAATAGTTGATTTTGGACCCCTTCAATAAGGTATGTTACTTGGTAGACCATGGATTCATGATATGCAAGCATTTTTATCTACCTATCATCAGTGTGTTAAGTTCCCTTACAATAGAATAGAGATTTGTATACCTAGGGATAATACTTTGTCTATCAACTCAATTTCAGCATGTACTCATGTTCCCCTCAATAGAGAAGTAGATGATTTTCATGCAACTTCAGTTGAATGTAAAGACAAGTTCAAATCCATAGAACTTGGCGTGGGGGGATATCAACTCAACTCCCTTGTAGCATTACCAATTTCACCTAGGTCTTATGGTAAACCTTCACAAGAGATGAAACCTTTTTCTTTAGCTATGACATTATTTGACACATTTGTACAGTCGCCAGTGTCTTTTCAAGATGAGAAAGAAAATGTGGCTATTACAGATTGGATTTACAGAGAAGAGAAGTATATGCAAAATGAGAACTTCAATCCCTCTTTTAAATCTTATGGAAGAGGGTATACTTTTGTCAAGAAGATGGGCTATCCTAGACATGACCCTCTTATTAATATATTGGATGCTAGAGTCAAACCCCTTGATCATGGTCTTTTCAAATGCAAATCTAAGAAGCCAATTGGCCTAGGATATGCCAATCACAATAATGTTTCTCCTATCCTTGAAAAGTTTGATAGTGAAGAAGAACAAGAGTACATACCTAATTTGGAAAATCAACAAGATATGTGTGAAGATTGGGTCCCTTCTACAAATCTCCTTTCGGGAGATTCAAATAGTCAAGTATCTCATGAGATAGTTGCAAATTTAGAACAAGAGAGTGTGACCCTTGATGATATTGAGGCTTCTAATTCCAGGCATCCCAAGCCTTCATGGTCTAACCATCCTAGTCAAGATTTAGAAATAGATTCGAATGATTGTGAATGGGACTCCCTCTTGGAGCCTTCTACAATTGATATGGATATTGATGTTCTTCATACATATAGTTCTCAACCCAAGTTAGTCAATGATTCACATGTAGGATCAAATGATTTGAACTCACATGTTACGTTAGAGGATGAATATTCACTTGTTTGGATGAATTCCAATTTGGATAGTTTAGGAAGTTACTTGACAAACTCTGACTCTTTCATCACCAAAGATATCATTCATATTCATAACCTTGAACCATTCATTGATTTACCCCTTGTTCATCTTGATTTGATTGATTGGTCCCAACATAATCGTGAACCTAAGGTTTTAATTTTTTAAAATGATTATGAGATAGCCTGCTATTTGAATTCCATTGAACCCATAGTTTCTTCCACTAGTGAACTGGCTATATGATAGAGCCAAACATCAAGTACCTTAGTCAATAAATAAAAAGAATAGGAATTTTGATTGAAAAAACCACTATGTGAAAATGTCAAAACCATAAAAAAAAGTAAAAGGAAAGGATGTATCTGAGGGTGAAAACATCTTTGAGGCGTGTTAGAATGAGGTTGATTGTCTCCCTAGTTATTTTCAAGATAGATATTTATTACTTATTGAACCAACATAAATAGTCAATTTGGGTATGGATGAAGCTCCACAAATGGTACATTTGGCTCAGTCTTTTTCATCACTTATCCATAGCTCTAGGTGTTAAACTAGTTAAACAATAATTGACAAGATTGCATCCTCACTTAGCTCTCCTAGTAAGGGAAAAATTAGAGCAACTTCTTGGTGCAAAATTCATAAGATCTATTGATTATGCTAAATGGATATCAAATATTGTACTTTTGAGTTTGCATAGATTTTAAAGATGTTAATAGAGCATGCCCAAAGGATGATTTTTCACTTCCTAATATAGACATGATAGTGGATATGACTGTAGGTTATTAGATTTATTCCTTAATGGATATTTTTTTTCAAATATAATCAGATTAAGATAGCTCTTGAAGATCAAGAAAAGATTGCATTCACTTATGCATGGGGTATCTATTGTTGGACCATTAGCCTTTTGGATTTAAAAATGTAGGAGCCACCTATCAATGGGCTATGACAACTATTTTTTATGATATGAAGCATAAAACAATGGAAGAATATGTGGATGACACCTTGGCTAAGTCTAAGAAATGAGATACACACTTAAATGATTTAGAAGTCAGTCTATATTGCATGGAATAATTTGAACTAAGGTTCAATCCTAAAAAGTGTGCATTTGGAGTCACCTCTAGAAAATTACTTGGATTCATTATTTCAGCAAAAGGAATAGTGAGGAACCCTGAAAAAGCTCAAGTAATCATGGATATGCCACCTCCAAAAAATATTAGTCAAATGAGGAGTCTTCAAGGGTGTCTTAAATCTATAAGGACATTTATTTCATAGTTGGTAGATAGAGCTCAACCTTTCAACAAGAACTTACATAAAGGAGTCAAATGTGTATGGAATGAAGAGTGTCAAAAGAGCATAGATCAAATCAAGAAATACTTGGAAAATCCTTCTATTTTAATGCCTCCTATCCCATGGAAACAACTTATTCTATACATGTTAGCAATAGAGTCTTCTTTGGGGGCATTATTAGGTCAACTAGATGAACATGGGAAAGAAAGAGCAATATACTACATTAGTCATACTCTTGTTTCATATGAGGTTAATTACACTAGTATTGAGAAACCTTGTCTCACAGTTGTGTTTGCTTCCCAAAATTTTTGACATTATATGTTTGTGCACACTATACACCTCATAGAAAAAATTGATCCACTTAAGTATTTACTAGGAAGGCTGCCCACATGGGTAGACTTTCTAAATGGATGATGATCCTTTCAAAGTTTGACATAGAGTATGTTGAGCATAAAGCAATCAAAGGGCAAGCCATAGCAGATCAATTGGATAATTTCCCACTACAAGAGGATACACCTATTTAAGTTAATTTCCCAAATGAGTGCCTCATGTATATGATTGAAAGAACCTGGTAGATGTTCTTTGATGGATCCTTTTATGCAAAATGGTTCCGAAGCTAGTGTGTTGTTTGTTTCTACTCATGGGTACACTATTCCTAAATCTTACAAGTTATTATTTCCATATACAAATAACATTATTGAGTATGAAGCTTTAACAAATGGACTTAATATGGCTATATAATGGAGAATTATAGAATTACACACATATGGGGATTCATAGTTGATAATCAACCAAGTCGATGAAAATTATTTAACAAAAAATGAGAAATTGGTACCTTACAAGAAAATGGTTGATTCCTTGAGATGTTACTTCACATGTGTCTCATTTCATCAAATCCCTAGAGTATAAAACAAAGTAGCTAATTCTATGGCTATACTTGCTTCACTTCTTCAATTAGAGCAACATGAATCAAGCTTTGAATTCCTGGTGGAAGAGCTACATCACCCTCTCTATGATTCTAAAGAAAGCTATGTTATGTTTACCCTTGTTGGTAATCTTTTAACTGATCTAAATGTAGAAACCTTATTTGAAACACCTCTCACCATTCCCTTATCTCTAGGGATTTGTATAGGAGGGGTCTAGATGAAACACTTCTTAGATGCTTAGAAAAGGAAGAATCTGATCAAGTGTTAGTTGACATCCATGAGGGCATCTGTGGGGGACATTCCAATGCTCTTTCCATAGCTCAAAGGTTGTTTAGGGTGGGGTACTATTGGCCCATGATGTAGATTGATGCAATAGCTTTTTCAAAGTCATGTGAAAAGTGTCAAAAATATGGTAACCTAACACATTCTCCAAGTAGGGAACTCATTCCTTCTATCTCTCATAGGTCATTTCAGCATTGGGCCTTTGATCTTGTTGGGAAGATTCATCCCAACTCATCATGTGGACATAAGTTTATTATCACTGCTACTGATTACTTCACTAAATGGGTAGAAGTTGTCCCACTTTTTGTTGCCTTAAGAAAGACAGTTTCTTTATTTATTTTGAATCATATTATCTGTAGATATAGAGTTCCTTCCAAGATTATCACCGATAATGGAGGCTAGTTTAAAAATAAGGACCTTAAAAAACTTGTAAGAAATTCAAGATAAAACAACATTTATCCTCCATTTACTTCATGCTAGCAAATGGTAAAGTAGAAGCATCAAATAAAACCATTCTCAAAATCTTACATAGAGTAGTTCATAAGAATGGTAAAGATTTTCACTTATAGATAAATCCAGCTTTTTGGGCGTATAGAACAAGAATTCATACTCCTACAAAGGCTACTCCTTTTGCCCTTACATATGGTGTTGAAGTAGTGTTACCTTTAGAGGTTAAGATTCCTTCACTTAGAGTTTCCCTCAAAGGTCTAGTTATATATGAAGACTACCATGCCATGAGACTTCAAGAGTTGGAACTTCTAGATGAGAAATGCTACGAATCATTTGACCATATGAGGGTCTATCAAAAGCCCATGTTAAAAGTATTCAACAAAAAAGTTCACTCTAGAGAATACCAGGTGGGAGATCTTGTCCTATGTGAAAATCCTAAGAATTAATAAAATAGAGATCAAAAGGGTAAATTTGAACCTAATTGGCTTGGACCTTAAATTATTACAGCAACTTTTGGGTTTGGTTCCTATTTACTATCTATAGTAGAGGGAGAGAACCTCCTTGATCCTATCAATGTCTTGCACTGGAAAAAGTTCTATCCATGATGTCCCTTCTATCTAGGGGAATCTTTGTACATATTTTTTTATCTAAAAAAAAAAACCAAAAAAATGATATATTGTCAAAATCCTAAAAATTGGAAAATGTCCTGAAAAAATGATCATCTAAGTAATAAGCGCTTTGATGTATCTCCAAAAAAAATTATATATTCCAAAATAATAATAATAATCCAAGTGGTGAAAACCTCAAAATGGGTGCTACTTGAGGCCTTTGCACCCTTGTTTCTTAGCACGTGTCCTCGACACTTGACCTTTCTCCATCATGCCTTATCCTTGTTGCCTTGGATTGGAATTGGTCTTTGTCTAGGGGGAATAATTGTGTTAGCTTTGGTGTTTTGGCTGTGTTAGTCTTTAGGACACCTCACAAATGGTGTTTTTCAACAGCACCCCACCTATATTTTTCAATACAACCCCTGACATTGAGTGTTTTTTAACACTTATTGATTTGGTCTTACCTAGTTTCATTATGTGATCTTACCTTCTTACAAGCATTTGATCCTTATCCTCAGAACTTAGTATTAGTTAACACACTTCAAATTTTAAACACGACACCTAATGCTTGACCTATGTCATTATCTATTCTTTGTGTGCTAACTATTATTGATTTTTGTTGAGCCTTGTTTGATAAGTCTCTCTAGGATGCATAGCTAGAGGAGTTGGGGCATGGGGCATGTTTTTATTTATTTTCTACTTTTGGGTTTGGTCTTGAAACTCTAGAGTGACTCTTGTTTTTCCCTTGAAACACTTAGGATATTTGAGGCACCGTCCTTGACTATTTTTGCATGACCATTCTTATGGTAATCCTAACATCTATGCCTTGATGCGAGCATGGTTTCACTACATTGAATTGGGTAAGCTAACATCAAAATCATCTTGATCTTTATGTCTTTGATCCTTATGTTAGAATCTTTCCACATTCCAATCCGATATAAATCACTTTCATATCTTCATAGTTGCACTTGTAATTAGCGATGATTGTGTGATTTTCCAATGTTTATTAATAATGGCCCAATGATGAAAATAAGTTTTTTTACATTCTCTAATGAATGACAAACACAAAATCCTATGTTATAGTTTCTCTATTGCAAGTACACCTTTGCATTTTCATGTAGCTTGCATTATTAGACTTCATGTTAGTTTACATTTTTAGGCCGCATTATGAGTTTGAAAAGGTTTTCCCTTCATCTTTATTGTGGACTTGTAATCAAATTAGGTCATGTTTAGATCTTAATTTCCTTATCTTCTTTCATCATCTCAATCAAAATTTCTATCTTAAATAGTCAATTGATTTTGGGACATTCTATTTCTTACAAAAAATTTTCTTTTCTTCTTTTTGTTTCTTTCCATATCTTCCAAATTTCTACCTTCCATTCACTTTCACCCCACTTCTTTTCTTTTAATTCACCTTTGGGGCATAATATTTCATGCTTGATGATCTACCTTGGTTCTATGATTCTTATATCTTTCATCTTACATCAAGAACTTTATCTTTTGTTCGATTTGATCAAATTTATCAATTTTTTGTTTCTCCTCTATCTCATTTTGATTTTGATCATGAGGGGGGGCATCTATCAACTTCAATCCTTGATTCATTTTTGACAATTTTATCCTTGACTTTTTCAAGTCAAAATTTATTTGTATTCTTTGTCTTGATGTGTTCCTGAATCGATCACACATCTAGGTTGTTTTCTTATCCCAAATCAATCTCACACATCAATTTCTTTCTTTTACTAAATGTGTTCCCAAATTGATCACACATTAGTCAAAGAGGGGCAAATGTATGCACCCTATAATGGCCATCAAGACTATGGGCCCCCAAATCTTCAATTTATCAATTTACATTCTTCAATTTATCAAATTTCCTGAATCAATGGTTTGCAATATTTTATTAAATCAATTTAAATCAATTTGTTTGATCAAATTGTAATTAATTTAATTATTTCAATATTTTCCAAAAGTTTGATCATTTTATCCTAAGTCTTATTTAATTAAAAGAAAATCTCTCTTTTAATTAAATAATTAATGAAGAGAAAAATCCCTCTTTCAATTTAATTAAATATTTCCTATTTAATTAAAATAACTTGCTTCTTTTAACTATATAAATAAATTCCCACTGAAATATCTCTTTGTGATAAAAAAGGAAATAAATAAATTCTTTTTCTCTACACTTGAATGCACATATCTCTAAGTGGGATTTCTCTTTTTCCTCTTTCAACTTTCTTCTCAAACATTCCTCTTTTCTCAAAGTCGAGTAACAACATGAAGGTCTATTCATTACCAAACATCAAAACATTCAAGTGCCAAGTAATTCGATTTGATATACGAGTTTGTAATGGCACAAACTCATATATAAATTGTTTTGGCTGATATATCTATGAAATTTAATATTTGTAGAGCTACAACATATGTTGATTATGTGACATTACAGAAGGTAATGATCCCTAGGAATATAATTCAACCAATCAAAAAAAAGGATGTAAATGAAAAAAATGATGAAGTTTAAGCCCTCGAACTAGATCTAGAAACTTCACATGATGTCTATTTAATGAGGACTCTAACCCTAAAATCATGTAGATACAATACAATGACAATGCTTAAGGGATATGTGCAAGTGAAGAAGTGAAGCAAAGTTTAAGAAGGTAGATCCAAAAGAGAGAAATTAGAGCAGTGAAGGACTAAACAAACTTATCAAATTAGGAGAATCAAATGAGATATAAAGGAAAGAGGATACCCAAGATTAGCTTGTAGAGAAAACTAAGGGTAGGGTACTGAATCAGTTATTTTGTAATTGAGACAAGGTAAATCTTTTAACATAGTGGTCCTAACAGGCTTATGTAAATCTCCTAACAGAGTCCTTACTTTATTGTGAGTGTAAAATCCTTTGACAAGGTGAGACCTAATAGTCTCTTAAGATTTTAACATGGCAGACCCCTCACAAGGTAGATCATATCTTATAGTCAAACATTGTAGCCATAACTAGTTAACTTTATTGTTACAAGAACAAAGATTTGTGGGTTTCATAGCCACCCCAATTGCACCTTCATCTTGAAGTATTTCTAGGTAACCAAATAATTGTGTTATGAGTTGAATTGTAGTTTTATTGATAGATCTATTAAATGATTTGGATATGAATTAAAGGAATTTCTTTTTATGACAAATGTTTAAGATCCTGATTCAACCCCCCCTCTCAACATCTTGTTCCCATATGCTTATTCGATCAATTAATATCAGAGCTTGGTTATCTTTTTAGGAAGACTAGTATCTTGAGAGGATAAGATCATGGAGATGAAAGTATATAAGTTGGGTAATCTAACTGAGAATCATATGATTGAAATCCAGATTGGGTTACAATATTCGAGAAGAAGAGAACGGTTAAGAAAATCCCTAAAGAGAAGAATAGAGATGGCTATACATCTTAATGAAAATCAATACATCAAATTTAATATAGAAGGACTCTTGGAAAATGGAAATATTGGTAACAAACATGAAGCAATGAAAAATTTTCTAGAAAAGAAGTTCCCTAGTGAAGGAAGTAAAAGATCTCAAGACAGAACAAGAAATTCAATCAATTACACTTTGTGAATCTATTGAACAAAGGAAGAAATAAATGGAAGATAAGCTCATGAATAAAGAAGAAAAAAGGATGATAGCTAGTAGACTTGATAAACATCATTTTAAGTTTAGAAACTTACAAACAATCAGCTTGACATGATAAATCAAAAGATAATTGCAAATCAAGAAGCAAATAGAAAGGATGTGGAGGTCACAAATATAAAGTTACAAAATGAGCAATTAAAAAATGAGTTGAGGCATAAAAAAGAACTCATTGAGAGGATGAGAAAACCAAATGAAGTAATCAAGCATTTTGAAGATATGATGAAGTCATCCAAAGCATAAGACACCTATGAACTTGGATACAACCAATGTGCAACTACTAAAGAAGGAGAATCATCCAAAAGTGGAGAACAAAGGAATGCAAAATCAAAAGGAAAACCTACATTTTATCTCTACGAGAAAACTAGACACATAGCCAACATTTGCAAAAGCAAAAATGGTAAACAAATCCCTAAACCTAAGCCAAGTGATAATTTTCTAAATTGCAAGAAAATAGGACATCAAACACTTGAATGCAGATCAAAGAATAATGACTCAACCAAAAGGTATGTGGATTCCAAGGGTATTGCTACAACTATCAAAAATATGAACATAAAGCTTATGAGTAAAAACTTAAGAAGAAGTCACATTAGTCACCTGAGAAATAAGCTTATACAGAAAAGAAAGGAAACTCTTACAATTGGGAATATAAGACATGGTATAGTTGTCACTATTGTATATATTATGGACACAGTCCAGAGAACTGTATCAAGAAATTCTTTAGATGAAACTACAAGAAATGGATAAATAAAGAGATAATATGCTTTAGTTGTCTCAAAATTAGACACATCAATAAAAACTAAAAAAATAGGACACCAAAACTGGCACCATGTAATGGAAATGACAAACTAGAAGGAAAGAAGATATGGATAGAGATAACAAGAGCAAGAAGTAGCAGAGTAGAAGACACGGTGAACACCCAATCTAATGGAGTAGGTGATCACACTGCATCTAACTAAAGAAAGAAGGTATGTAGGAACTGTATGCTCAATGCTATATTTTAAATCAATTCCTTGTATATAATTAATGCAATTCCATATCTACATAAATTAAGATGCATTGAGAACTATTAAAAGTAATAAGTCAATAATTACTAGGCATCAGTGGTACAGCCTCTAGTAACTAAGCCTTGCAGTATAGACCTAGAGATCAAGATTTTTTTCTTATTAACCTAGTGAAATAGTTATATGGCTGAGTGAATAACCTTGGCCAAACTAAAAGTGTAGACTGAGCTAGCTATCATACACTATCTAAGTACAAAGAAATTAATTATATACCTAAAATGAAAAATCAAAGGTATTTATCAAATTTGAACATTCATTTTTTCTCACCAACCTATCAGAAAGCTCATGAGAAGATTTAAAGGTGATAAAAGGAATTTCAATGACCAGAGAAAAGAATCTCAGCAAGTTATTAGAAAATTAATGAAGTGGAGGAAGTAATATTTTCATTACCAAGTAAGGAATTTAGTGAAGGTATTCTGTGAAAATATTTTATTTAAAACCCTAGTTCACAATGGCATCTGGTAGTAAAATGGTAAAGGATATCAATGCACAAATCATTATGAATGATAAGGAATGTCCATAAAATTGAAGAAATTCAATTAACATTGAAACCCCAATTGATGATATTAGAGTGTTGTCATCAATTCAACCCAAATTCTTGACTATTCAAGATATCAAATCATGCTATGAATGTAATATTGGAGACATTAGAAATTATGAAATGAGAATAGCATATGAAAATCTATGCATTGATGGAATTCTAAAAGATGAATTCAAGATCATTGTTGACAAAGAGTTTACTTGTGCCCTAGGTTTTCCTAAAGTTTCCAAGATCGAATGGATTAGGATTGTGCTTAGCTGATTGCATAACATAAAAATGTAGTTGGAAGGGGGTCCAATAAAGATAAACAAGGAAATCATTCGAAGGGTAACTTGGTACCCTACATTGGATGAATAAAAGATCATAAGAAGTGGAACCAAGAATGAGATTGAAAAGTTGACCAAAGTGAAGTGGAATGGTCATGGAATGTTAATAGATAGTATAGAGGATCCACTAATTGAATTTTTTGTTTGTGTGATTGCACATAAGTTCTATCAGTAAAGCAGATTGAAAAGAGTACCTTGTGTACAAGTTTATTTGGGCTACAAAATTGTGAATCAAGATCATTCATGTGACCTTGCTGAGCTACAGTTCAATCAACTCATAGAGAACCTAGAAGCAATAAGGAAACTGAAGAACTCATCTTGTAAATTTGGCTCCCTGTTAGTTTATATATTTTTCTATGTATAGAATTATTTTCCTACCATTGGAAGGATTGGATGGGATAGAAATAGAATTGTTGTGGGAAAATTAAATGACCTAATAGATAGGTTGGGAGAAATTTCTGAGGTAGTAATGGACAACTATTTTAAAGAGTTTAAGGCTAAATTAAGACAATATGAGGATTCCCAAGTCTATTTAGGATAAATATTATAATGAAATATGTTTCATGGTAGACACAAATTTTATGTATGCATAGGCAGTATTACTAAGGGTACCATGGTTGAGGCCAATGCCATATTAGGTAAATGTAGATGATGCTATAGCTACAATTACTACACTATTGGTAGAAGATATTGATTCTAGTGTCAAGAAAATTTGCACATTCGAGACTATTATTACCAAGCTAGCTACATGTGTTAGAAAACCTAAGGCAAGAAAGAAATGAAAAAGAAAAGTTGTCAAGGCTAGTAGGATGGAACAAGGAGAAGCATCCAGAAAACACTTAGAGGTCGAGGAATGAAACAAAAAAAAATATTATAATAGTGAAGCCTAACACTACTAGGAAAAAAAATGTTGTAATGATTGAATCTAAAGAGAAGGAAGACCTTCAAAAAAACATGCAAGAACTGATGACACCACCAAGGCCAAAAGGAAAGGTGCTCATCACTAGAAGAATTTTAGCATAGCCTCATGTTAAGATATTACCAGGAAGTCCATCAAAGAAAAGGAAGTAAGTAGATGTACAAGTCAAACCAATAAGGAAACTTATCATTGCACAAGAGGAGGAAGATGAAGAAAAGACAAAGTCTAGTGAGGCTAGTAAACTAAAAATAGTGAATACACTCCCTCCAATGATTGTAGATTAGGTCTATAAAAAACTAAAAGAATTAACAAATATTTTGGCTCTCAAAGACTTGTAGGATGATTCTTTGAGAAATGATGATCAAGTTAAACTTGAAGGCAAAATAATTCATATGCTAATAAAGTTTAGATGTATACTTATGGAACTAGGAACTGGAGTTCCAATAGGATTGTACAATAGAGTTGATGCCAATTAGAAATGGGAATTGACCACTAAAAAGAAAATAAGAGAAACAACATTGGCACAAGTTATGCCAGATCTAGGAAAGACACACATGTTTATAGTCCTTAAAGATTTTTTTGAGAATTTTATGTTTAGGGATAAGACATATTAAATTTTGAAGAATAAAGCTCCTAAAATTGAGCAAGATAGTATAACAGTATGGAAACAAACATTTGGAGTGCTTACTCCAATAGTAAAGGAGAGGGAAGGCCAAGATGCTATAGAATCCGAAATTGATTATAAGCAAGAAGTGGCCAAGCTGACAGCAAAAATTGAAAAACTTATCAGTAGATATGAACAAAAGTAAACTTTCATAATTGAGGATGACACTAAAACCCCTCTACCTAATCGTAATATATTGACTAAAGAGAAAGTTCAAAATTTGATGAAGGAGTCAAGAAACTCTTTACAAACCCAATTTTGTTATAGATAATTGAATATCTAATGCTTGAAGTCAAGAAGACTGATGATAATGTAGTCACACCAGATATTGAGGCTATAAGTGCCAAGCATCTTGGTAATGCATTAATTGTGTATATGCCACCAATCTGTATGAAAAATTTGAATAAGGATATAAATTTTGAGAAATATTAATGCACCCAAATGGTAGAGGATGAAGTCACACTAAAAGAAAAAGAGCCCACTCAAGCTCTTATTCAATTTTTGAGTGCAAAGGTTGTCAAACCTACTCATGTGACACCTATGCAATAGGTGATATCTACACTAGTAGAGTAGTCAAAGAAGAGATAAAGTGAAAAGGGGAAACAATTGCAACTATCACTACTGAGTGATACACCCTTCAAATCTCAAGATGTGACTCATGCAACACAAGATGATGATGAGTCAATAAATCTTGATGAGGTAATTACGTTATAAAATATGATTTGAATTATATTACACTAGAGAAAATGCAAGAATTAAAAGTCTTGTTGAGTTATAAGGTAAAACAAGAACAACTCAAAATAGAGAAGAAGAGAAGATAGGTATTACATATTGTCAAAAATATTTTCATAGATGCATTTGGAATTCTCAAGTGATGGGAAATTCACTATAGATGAACACATTAAAGCCTTCTTTATGGATACCTATATATTAGGGGTGGGACATGAAGATGTTGTTGTAAGATTGTTCATAGAGACCCTTACAGATAGTGCAACAAACTAGTTTTATCATTTAGTTGATGGTTCAATAACAGATTGGGACATGATGAGAACTAAATTTGAAGCCATATTCAAAATTCTAGAAGATGAACACGCCTTGCTAACACAGTTGACTTCAATTAAAAAGTAACCAACTATGAGCATGAGGGATTTCATTGCCAATTTCAATAAGATTAATAGCAGAATTCCTACTACTGATAGACCCACACCTAGCAACCTAAAAACTTTCTTTATTAGTGTTATGCCTCAAAATATAAATTATTATCTGAGAAGAGCATGCCCCACTGATCTGGCTGACGCACAGAAGAAATCTATTGAATGTGAAGATGACTTAATTTCCACAAGAAAATGGAAACAAGAACTTCAAACTAAAGGGAGTTCTAGTAATACCACATCATCAAAAGAGATGATTCAGAAGTTGTCTAATGAGCTAGTAGTGATGAAAAAGAAATTACCCAAATTCAACAACTCTTATCAATGGAATTACCAAAACTCACCAAGAAGAAGCAATGAAAGTAGATTTTTGCAGCTTACAGGTTCACAACCTAGGTTACAAATCAAAGCAACACCAAAAAAGGGAAATATGTGCATCTTTCATTTGACTACAGATCATGATAGTGAGAATTGTCCAGAGACAGTTCATATGATGTAGTTGTTATCTACTAATGAATTAGATATTGCAGCTCCATGTTCAAAACTTAATTCTTGTTCAAATGGTGACTATGGAAATTTATTTTTGGAATATGAATCAGATTCTAAATCAAAAGGTGAGTTTTACACAACCATTGATGGAACTTCATACATAGTACTTACCCATAGACAAAGGATGAGGAATCAAGCTTCTAGTCATACTCTCAGAGACAACTCCAATCCTTCTATGAGTAAGGTACATACTGATCAAGAAACATCCACTTCACAGATGGGTAAGGACAAGACATCTTTTGATTTCATTCAATTTTGTGAAGAGTCAAAAGTTCAAATTTCCACTATTGATTATTTAAAGTCACATCCTTTCGAGTTAAAGAGATTAGTGGATAGTTGTAAAGGAGGTACCTTAGACCTAAATCATAATGTGAGTATTGAAATTAAAGTTGAAACCTTAACATTATGCTTGTTTAATCAAGAATATTCTATTGTTTTAGCAACCTCCCCTGGACAAAAACCTGAACCTTTTTATATCTCATTGTACATCAATGGATTTAAACTCAGTAATTGCATAATAGATTTAGGTGCATCAAATAATTTTATGCCATATTCTATAGCTAAAGCCTTGGGACTAAATCTTACTAAAGTGCATGGGAGATGTTATTCTATGGATGCCAAACAAGTCCCTTTACTTGGACAGATCAAAGATGCTAAAGTAGCCTTAACTTCACATCTGGAAAAGACACTCCTATTGACTATCCTAGTAGCTGATATTCCAGCAAGCTATGGACTTCTATTAAGTAGAAGTTTTTATCGAGACTTGGGAGGAGAAATAAAACTAGATTGGTCTCAAGAAGTGATACCTATTGGGAATAAGAAGGTCAAATTGGAACCTAAGGAAAAAGAAAAGTTCACAATTTTGAAGTCAGATGATCCTAAAGGTCAAATTCTATATCAAGAACTAGAATTCGGTAACTATATGTTGTTTACTGAGGAAGATATGAATGAACAAATAGATGAAAATCTAGGTGATAAAAGTCCAAATGAAAACAAAGATGTACCAGGTATATGGACACTTGAATTTGATGAAAGTAGTGCCTCCTTAGGATTTGGAGCAGGTGTAGTATTGATATCCCCAGAAGGAGAACCTGAACCTCTAGCTTTCAAATTGAAATTTGGGAATACTAATAATATTGCAGAATATGAAGCCTTATTATTGGGAATAATGTTAGCAAAGGAAAGAGGGATAAAGATTTTAAAAGCTCAAGGTGATGCCGAGCTTATTGTGAAGCAAATAAAAGGGCAGTATTCTATTAAAAACCATAAGTTTAAAAATTATAAGAACATAGTCTGGGATGAAAACAAAGGTTTGGATGCTTTTTCTATTGAAGCAGTTCCAAGGGAGATGAATACTAAAGCTAACTCCTTAGTAGTTTCTACCTCTTTATTGCTTCCTCATCCAAATTTCAAAGATAAGAAGTACCAGATCGAAATTGTATATCGATCTCTCATCCTAGATAACACAAAATCCTGACAAGTCTAGTTTTTAGCATGAGTCTGGTGAAAGTGATCATGAAAGATCTGATGTAATTGAGAAATAAGGTCAAAATGGAGAAGTTTCACTGAAAGGTAACACCATTCCACCATATTTTTTGGCTTTAGAAAAATTGTTTAATAGATATGATGCTTACATAAAGAAAAAGAGAGCGGAAAAGGGACCTACCATAGGTGAATATGAAGGAGTTAACATCAGAGATATTCATAATCCCAAACTAATTAACATAGGGAAGTGTTGTTCACCTGAAGAAGAGGAGGCCACAAAGAATCTATTCATGGAGTATAGAGATGTTTTTGCTTGGAGTTATGAAGATTTGAAAAGTTATAAAAATGGGAAAGTAAAACATGAGATCCCACTAAACCCTAATGCAACCCCTTTTTGATAGAAACAAAGGAATTATAATCCTAAAGTTGCAGATGCCATTTTTTGGGAGGTAGATAACATGCTAAAGGCGAGAATAATTTATCCAATTCACCACTCCACCTAGGTAGCCAATATAGCACCCATCAGAAAGAAGAATGGAGAGATAAGGATCTATGTTGATTTCCACAATTTGAACCAAGAATCCCTGAAAGACAACTTTTCTCTTCCTAATATGGACTATTTATTGCAAACAGTGATGGGATCTGAAATGATGTCTATGCTTGACGGCTTCTCAAGTTATAATCAGATTGAAGTAGAGGAGAAGGATCAACATAAGATAACATTCACTACCCCTTGGGGTACATTTGCATATCACAGAATGCCTTTTGGGCTTATCAACACTGGTGCTACATTCCAAAGGTGCATGAGTAAGAAATTTGCTGATTTGAAAGATCAAATCATAGTCATATATCTAGATGATCTCACCATGTTTTCAAGGAAAAGAAAAGCTCATATGGAAGATTTAAGGAAAGTGCTACAGAGGTGCAGAGAGCACAAAATATCTCTTAACCCAAAGAGGTCAATTTTCTATGTGACAGAAGGAAAGCTTTTGGGTCATATATTGTCCTAGGAAGGCATTAGAATTGACCCTGAAAGAGTAGAGGCTCTTCAGAGATTGAATCTACCCTCAAACAAAATAGGGGTTAAGTCTTTTTTTGGACATGTAAATTTTCTCAGAAGATTTGTGCTTGATTTCGCAGAAACTAATAAACATATAGTAGACATGATGAAAGGAAATTCAAATTTTAAATGGAATGAAGTGGGAAAGCAAGCCTTTCAAGATATAAAATTGCTATTGCACATACCCTAGTTTTGAGTCATCCAAATTATAAATGAGATTTCTTTATTTATTGTTATGCTTCTGAGCATACTTTATATGGAATATTAATGCAAGATAATGATGAAGGGGTACAAGCTCTTATAGATTTTATGAGAATACCTTTGAAAAATCATGAACTGAAGTATTCACATATTGAGAAGCATGCTTATGCAGTAGTCAAAGCACTAGAATTTCTAGTTTTATATCTTACATTCACACTCTGTCATCTTTGTCCCAGACGTAGAAGTAAAAAGCATACTAACACAATAGGACGTAGGTTGTAGTGTCAGAGGAGCATGGGTAGAAAAGATACAGGAATATGATATTGAGATTAGACCTACAAAGTTGATAAGAGGGAATGCTTTATGTAAGGCAATTGCAAAGAAAAAAATCACTGGAGAATCAAAAGAACTGGGTGAGAAACAATTGGTGTTAGTTGTAAGTCTCCATGATCCATGGTTTGAAAACATCATTTAATTTTTAACATATGGTGAATGTCTGGAAGGCCTAAATGTGAAGCAAAGAAGAGACCTTAAACTAAAAGTAGCTAAAAATGTGATCTGGGATGGTAAGCTTTTCAAAAGAGCTATTGATGGTACTTTCTTTAGATGTTTAGATAAGCAGTAGCAAGAAAAGTTGTTGAAGACATTTCATGATGAAGCTTGCGGTGGACATTTCTCTTCTTCAGTCACAGCATTTAAAATACTAAGGTAATGTTATTACTAGCTTGGGATGTTTAAAGATGCATATGCTTAGGTAGCAAAGTGTGAAAAGTGAAAAATGATCTCTGGATATCCCCAACTAGCTGCCCTACCATTGACACATGTTATCATAGAAGGGCCTTTTCAACAATGGGGCTTTTATTTTATTGGTCCTATCAATCCCACATCCAGTGTTGGTCATCAATATATAATAACCACAACTAATTACTTCACTAAATGGGTAGAAGCTAAAGCTACAAAGAAGACTAATTCTGAGGTGGTGTGTGAATTCATAAAAGAAAACATTTTGGTCAAGTTTGGCATTCCCATTAAGTTAGTGATGGATCATGCATCTTACTTTTCTTCAATCAAGATTACTAATTTTTGTTTTAAGTATGGGATCACTATTGGTCATTCATCTAATTATTTCCAACAAGGGAATGGACAAGTAGAGTCTAGCAATAAGAATTTAATTAATATTGTTAAGAAGCTAGTCTCTAATAATTGGAAAAATTGGTAAAAAAGAATTCATGAGGCAGTCTGGGTAGATAGAGTGACACCCAAGAGGGCAATTGGTATATCCCCTTTTGAATTGGTTTATGGAACTGAAGCCAATCTACCTCTACCTCTGGAGTTAGCAATGAATAAGCTCAGAATAGTAATTGAGGACAATGTCTATAAAGATGGTCTAGAGAAGAGGATCTTATATCTAAGTAAACTTGAACAAGAAAGGAGAGAAATTGTAGACCATATTACACAGCATCAGATGTCAGTGAAAGAACTATTTGATAAGAGAACAAGACCACAAAAATTCATGGTAGGAGATGGTGTGCTACTTTGGGAAAAGAGAAAGGCTCTGAAAGGAATGCTTAAGAAGTCTGATGCTTAGTGGAAAGGTCTATTTAGAATTCATCAAATATTTGAGAATAATTCTTTCAATTTGGCTTATGAGGATGGTGAAGTACTTCCCCTGACTTACAATGGTCAGGATTTGAAGCTCTATCAAGTTTCAAATTGAAAATAGGTAACCCCTATAGTGTACTATAGTTAGATTTAGTTTCTTGTGTGTGCTTTAGTTAGCCTTTTTCCTTCTATTCTTTTTTCCTTACGCCTTGTTTTCTTTTAGCTTTTTTGTGTTGCCACCTTTTATATCCTATTGCAAAACCAGAGATTTTGAGTTCCTCACTTGGGTATACTCTACCCAAGTCCTCAATCAAAGCTAGTTGTTGCCTCACTTTTCACCATGTACCAATTTTGCAAAGTGGAGATTAGCTTGTATTGTTTTTAGTTTAGTCAAGTCAATTTCCCCATTTCTTTCCTCAAGTAATAAGTATCTCCATCAGGTTTCCATCTTTCCCTTTCCTTGCATTGTATGGTCGGGTGGGTTTTTATTATCACCATGAGTTTTTGGGGTAGTTTAGGACCTTGCTCGATGGATATTCTTAAATTATTTTACTCCAAATGAACTTACTCACAAGTCATTTTACTCCAAACTTATAGAAAGTTGGACTGGCGAAAAATCCAATTTCATCTTCTCCTTGGTGGTTTTCGTACCCCGAAGGTGAAACTCTGTCGAGATTCTTAAATGTGATTCTTGAGCTTAAATGAAGAGAATAAAATTATGTTATGGATAGATCATTCAATTGTTACCATGTTTTCACTATGGGAACCTTTCAAAACTCACTAAGATGATTAAAAAGGGGAACGGAAAAAAACTCAGAAACGGCTTCTCCTCTGCGAGTTTCAAACAAAGAAGTCAATTTTTTGAAAAAGTGTTTGTAAAAGAATTAAGTGAGCCAGTGGGTCCCACCTTTCACTTGAAAAGTTGGTTTTATATTTTCCAAAGGCTTAATGTAAATTGATTAGGGCAGAGAAAGTAAAACAATGGGCATTGGCAGAAAATCAAGTTTCTTCTTCTCCATAGCGAGTTTTTGCACCCCGAAAGTGAAACTCCGCAGGGATCCATAAATGCCATTTGTAGGCTGAAACAAGGAAAGGTAAGCCATATTATGGATGAATCATTCAAATATTATCATGTTTTCATAGTGGGAATCACTCAGAACTCATCAGGATGATCAAGATAAGCATCGGTAGAAAACTTAGAAATAGCTTCTCCTTTGGCAAGTTTCGAACCAAGAAGTTTTTCGAAAAGGCCTAAATAGAAGGGTAAAGTTATGACTGGGCCCCATTTTTCACTAGCAAAGCCTTCTTTATGTTTTCTGAAGACTTATAGTAAAGTTCTTAAAGTAGAAAAGGTAAAGTGAAAGCTTAAGCAGAAAAATGGAAATTGCCTTCTCCATTGTGAGTTTTCCACCCTCGAAACCAATTCTTCACATCTAATGAAAAATCGCTACTGCAAGCATGGTAAGTGTTTGAATAGATCACATGATTTTTTTGGGATCAAAATGGAAGAAAATTAGTGAGATTTGTAATGATATTTTGAGCAAAATCCAACCAAGTGGATTTTTCTTTAGGGGGTACTCCGTTCTTGATTTTTTGAAACTGGGTGAAAATGGAAAAGTAAGTTAGTAATAAAGAAAAGTTACTGTTGGACCAATAGAAATAGTGAAATGACAAGGAGAAATCTATTAGAACCCTTACATTTACTAACCCAACGGATTTATCCTTAAAGTCGCTCATGTGGCGCAAACTATGAAATTTAATGGGTAGATCAAAGGTATTCATATAAAGAAGAACATAACAGAAATTCAAATCACTGCTTTATTGTTATACTGTTATATTGAATAGTGCTTCTGAGAAACTTCAAAGTTTAGGGTTTGTTTTCTTACATTATCACAATTTTTGAATTTCTATCATTCTATATCAGGAAAGATGGCATCAAAATTCTCCAATTTTGATGGGTTGGGTGGAATCAAGTCAACATGGCAAAGTATCTCTGATACTTCACTGCGTTTCTTTGATATGCAAGATTTCTAGAGAAGGCTGAGAACTGAGCTTACTCACCCTATAAAAAAGAAGCTTTGAAGAAGTTGACTGGTGGAAGTAGCTAGGTTTCCTATCGTAGTACAAGCTCCAGAACTAATTGTGGAATGTATCAATCATTACAACCCAGACACCAAGTAGATCCTATTGCCTAATCAAAGGAAATTGATTTCAATTGATAGGCAAGTGGTGGTGAATTGTCTGTAGATTCCAGAATGAGGGGAGTTCTATAAGCTAACAATTGGAGGAGCCATGTCTGAATTCTTCCTAAAGAAGATGGTGTGGTGCAAGGAGATCATGAATTGTTGGTTCCAGAAGCCTAGAGGGACAAAGAGTAAGGTCCCTAAAACCCTATTTGGCACAGATCTTAAGCCCAAAATTTAGGATATCTTGGTCCTCTTGCATCGACTAAAAGGTGAGGTTGAAGCATTTACTTTTATACAACAATACTTCTTTATGGTGCAAATTATATGCTTAGACACACAGTACGTTGACTGGGCATATGAAGTTAGTGAACATCTTTCTAGGGCTCTTAGTGTAGCTAAGTTTTACAATTTATTTTATATGTCATCTTTCTTGATATATATGTTGGCTTCCCTACAACTATGGCTGGGACTCCCCAGAATAGAGAATTTTCTCAAAAATATAAAAAAGTTATGATTTGTATCCATGCTTGCAGTTACAGAATAGCTATGCAGAGTATATTTGGGTCAATGATGCATTTACTATGAGAATCTATAGGGAACTTTAAGGGTTTCTAGAGTGGAGTTTCATCCCAGAAGTGATGGCATTCATCAACCAATTTGGCTACTATTTTATTCAATTCTCATCTTTTTCTTATTTGCATCTTGCAACATTTGACGAATTTCCCCTGAAGTTGCCCAGATATCTAGATGATATGATCATGCTCATCAAGGTCGTCAGGCAAGCAATTCAAGTAAATGTGTTGAGCACCAGTTTGAAGAAGGGATATGAATTTCCCATAAAAGTTGGAGCATACAATTGTGAGTCCCGATCAAATGTGAAGAACATACTCAAAGCATTCGAGAATAAATACAAACTGGAGGAGTATGAAGTGATAAGGCCCATGTTTGATCCAAATGGGTATGCTAGAGATGTGCTTCAAATTGGAAGCGTCATCAAACATGTAACAACTATAGAAGATTATTGAGTTGATTACAAAGATGAGCTAGAGAGTCAAGATCGTGCCTTTGCTAGACTCACAATAGATCAAATCAAGACCTATGGCATCAACTTGGATGTAGAAGGGCTAGAGGATGATGGGAAAAATATGTATAGTAATACATATTTGACCAAATTGAAAAATACTCCAATCAGTTCTAAGCCATATGTCGATGTGGAGGAAGACCTCGATGTTATGATGGCTCAGATTATCAAAAGAACTGTGAAATGGGTCGAGTTTACAGCAAAAAAGGGTTAGAATAGGAGCAAGACTACTCAAGCCTCACCAATCGCTGCTACTCCCACTTCTTCTCAAAGTGCCATGCCTAGTGCTACAACTTTAGCTAATCCAAGACCTACTCAATCTATAGGAGGAGGTGACCAACCACCAGAGAAGAATATTCCAATAGCTTCCACTTGCCAAGGTGGTCCTCTACTATTTATTGGAGCCCAAGCTAGCACCGTAGAAAAGAGGACTGAAGAGCTGAAAGATGGTGTTACTTCTCTAGTTTGACCTCCTCATGTGGCTACTCTAGTTTCACCTCCTCATGTCATTGCTACTCCATCTCCTCATCATAGCCCTACTCCATCTACAAGCGCTCCCCTTTTGAAGCTGACTGGTTCCCCCATTCAGATAGTAGAGATTGGGGATGAATAGAGAAATAGTAGTGAATCCACTGAATCTAATGAAGCCACAAGGAAAACTCAAGAGAAAGATGAAGTCTCAAGTTCTTCTAGGCTTCTATTTCAGGATCCTAAAAATCCATTTTTTGCTACTTCAGCACCAGTAACTTTGGTGAGGAAGAAGATGTTTAGTATAGAATCACTTAGAGCTGCTTCTAAAGTAATCAGTACAGAATCCTAGCTAGAAGATACTGTAGAAAGGAAGAGAAAGAGGAAAGAGGATAGTATCCCTACAAAGGTTGTTGTGTCTTAAGAAGTTCACCCTGGATCTATAGTAGCAAAAGCTAAGAAGCAAAAGATTTTATCAATACTTGGGCAAGATCTAGAAATATGACACTTAACAATGGAGGTAACAAAGCCAAATAAAGCAGGGAGAACTGAGGACATGACACTTGAAGATTTCACTTTACATTAAATTGATCTCGGAGAGGCTAGGCATGATACAAAGGTGGGCCTATGGAGATCAAGTAACGAGGTGATAGAAGAACAATTGGAGAACCTCAAATTGTCAAAAATTAGAATGAAAGCTAAGATTGAAGAATTGAAAAGATTTATTAGGAAATTAGTTGTTCCATTGGCAACCATTGCTGGTGTGCTTGCTACTAAGAACCCTACTATAGAAGAAGTGCAAGCATTCATCTCACAACTTCAAAAGAATAGCCATTTTGGCCAGATCAGAAAAGAATGGATTAAGAAACTCAATGCAGATGGAGCTATTCTGATTGATCAAATTGAAAATGTTATTCTTTGATTGGAAATTGAGAAGGGTAATATCACTTCTAATCACAACACTTTGGCTGCAGAAAAGGCAAGGTGTGATGAATTTTTTTCTCTCCTGAATATGGTCATCCAAATGAAGGCAAAAGAATCAGTTGAAGCAAATATTTTGAAGAAGGGGACTGAGCCTCTATTCGAATGGCTTCAAAAAATTCAATTCAAGTAGGAGATGATTCAAGAGGCTGAAGAAGGACTCAAAGAAATAAAGGAAAAGGTGAAGAAGATCGAAGATAGAGAATTTGAACTCATGCAAGGATTACACACTGACCCACAAAATAGTGGGTAAGTTAAAGCACTCGTTGGCATAGAAGTAATGAAAAATAAACTTCTCCATTTACTTGAGTAATCTATCTGGAATGACTTCAAGTGGTCAAAATAGAGTAGTAGAGTTACAGATGCTTGGCGGATACGTACATGTGGCAGCTGGAGAATTGACAAGTCAACTAAATGCAGTAAAGGAGTTGCCTCGAAAGAATTCATAGTGGCTCTTGAGATTCACTAATGTACATGTGCCTAGTCGCGAAGAAATGATCCCAATTATAGTGGCTGCCAAAACATATAGGGAAAAAATTGAGAAGGGAAAGAAGTCTAAGTAATTCATTTGACACTCCCCTTTTCATTCTTTGATGTAAATTTTGGAACATGAAAAACTAGCATCTTGCCATTTGTCATCCTCAGAAGATGAACTGATTAAAATTCCTATTGTAACGGTCATCTCTCAACTCTATATGTATTAAGTTGAATGATTAATGAAAGGTCAAAAAAAATTTGGTGTGAAGTACTATTTTTTGCAAAGACAATTGAATGGTATTTTATTTCAACCATTTTCCATTCCAGTACATTTTGTGATTAGTTAGTATTTCCTTTCTGTTTTACAAAGAACTAAGGAAGAACAGAGTTTAATTTCCCCTATTTTCCAAATTACAAATGAATGTAATAAGTATTGTTATAATTCATTTGACGAAAGGATTCCATTAGTTTTTCCTGATTCATCAGTTGTAGTTTAGATTTGAATTTTAACTTATTCTAGTCTTATGCAAATAGATTTATGGATTCATAAGAGGTGTGGATACGTGAATATGTTTCAGTATTTAGAAGTCTTTCTTTCCTGAATTAAGTTCTAGTTAGGATTAATTTGGTTTTCCTCTTCTGCTCTGGGGTTAAGAGCATACCCCACATTATTTTTAGGAATAAAACATAATTCCTTGAACATCATTCACACAGGGAGTTGTACCTACTAATTCAGAGAGAAGCCAGTAATCAAAG
The DNA here is from genome assembly GCA_028749045.1 of Cupressus sempervirens. Classification (NCBI taxonomy): domain Eukaryota; kingdom Viridiplantae; phylum Streptophyta; class Pinopsida; order Cupressales; family Cupressaceae; genus Cupressus; species Cupressus sempervirens. Next base: position 732,198,719 of record CM053786.1, read on the forward strand.
AATGGCTTTTCAACTATTGTAAATAGATATTGTTCATCATTTAGGCATTAAGAGTCATATCTTCACAAGAAACAAGAGAGGACACATTTTTTTACCAACACATAAAGATATAATACAATGATAATTCATAAGAGATATGCGCAAGTGAAGGAGTGAAGTGAAGTTTAAGAAGGCAGATCCAATAGAGAGCATGTTGAAAATAGATTGATACAAGTATGAGAATATGTTTTAATCATTTTTTTCTCATTCATGTCAAACCTACCACTTGTTGGTAAGACAAATGCTTAGTTGATTTTGAGTACTATTATTTGTTTGATTCATGAAGAGGATTTGATCAATTGAGATAACAAAAGCACCTAGAGAAAAGGTTGGGTTATGGTGTCTAAAAGGAGTACAAAGATCAATTGAGACAATGATGATATAGTGCATTGATTATTTACTTAAGGTTGCAAAGGTTGGATACACTAACTAAGTCTAGAAGAACAAGTAAGAAAAATTAAGTCTACCAAGCATGATCAAGTAGACAAAAGGTGTCGAGCAAAGTTAGTACAAGCCTATCAAAAAATTAGTTGGAGCCAACCAAAGTCAAATTTTAGTGTATGTCAAGTGATATAGTGTAATCTGAGTAAAGTTTAGTTGATGTTGAGCACCAGTAAACTTTAGTGTTTGCCGAATGATCTAGTTGATGACAAATGGAAGAACAATATGGAAGCCAAGTGATAGCATATTGATGCCAAGTGCTAATATTCATGTTAAATCATGGATTTGACAAATCTAAGCCAACTATTTTGTTTTCTTGAATTTTGTGAAGTGTGTTGAAGATAACTATGATGAGTTGGTGGCATAGAATTCATGGTAAACCATTTTGAGGTGAATTCAAAGAGGATTGAAGGAGAATTTTTTAGAAGGGACTAAAATGAAAAGATGGGTAGATTCATTGAATCCTCCCAGATTCTGCCTAGCCCTAAAATGGATAATAAAGAATGAACAAAAAATATCTTAATTTTCTATTTATAGAGATGTCTAATCAAAATAAGGATTCATCAATGTTGGAGAATCCAATTTAAACAAGAGGTCTAAGGTATTGCTTCATATAGTGACCAAACAGAAGAGACTAATATTGTCAAGCAAAGCAAAAAAGCTTAAGGGTATGGATGCTTGAAGGGTGAACAAGTTATCAGAGCTTAAGTGTATAAAAGCCAAGTAGAATGGAGGACTAAAACAGAGATCTATAATATGAAAGTGAGTTGTAAGTTGTTATCAAATCAAGCCTTACCCTTACTTTCTAATTATTGTACCAATCTAGGGTAAATCCTTTGGATTAAGGTTTACATAATAGTCATTTGTAAATCCCTTAACTAGGTGACATTCCAAGTGAATGATCTAAAGTCCTCTAACAAAACTCATTCCTAATAGGGTGATTGAGATCCTCTAATGATGCAAAAAAAAAATGTGGAAGATTTGCATGTTGGTTTTTCTTGTCCCTATTGAGGTCGTAGCTTGTGGTGAAGATGAAGATGGATGTATATTTTTCTTTTGGCATCAAAGTGTGGGACACACTTTTCTATCTACCAAGGGAGTCTGATGCAGGAGCATCTTACATGGGAAAATTAAATTATTATAAAAAAAAAAAAAAAAAAAAAAAATTGTGGAGGAGAGAGAAAGTGACGAAAATTAGAGGAGAAATAATAAAAAAAATAAAAAGGACAAAAGAAAGGAAAAGGAGATTTCTATTTTCGAGGCGCATAGGTGGCGTAAAAAGAAAAATAATAAAAATAGTTGGCATTCCATTAATCAAGGTGTATAGGTGGCAATTTAGAAGTTTGTGGAAAGATCCTTAAATCATGTATTTAATATTTGTTGGGTGCTTAGTTGTATTTGGGTGGGAATTTAATATTAATTTAAAGGTAGTTGTATTTACCTTTTATCCCACATTGGTTGTGTTTGTAATGTCTTGGGTTAGAAGTGCCTATTTAAGAAAGGCCTATTATCATTTGTAATCAAGCTCAAGAAGGAGCTCAAGAAATAGAAACTCAAGGAGTAGCTTGGGAAGTGGAAGCTTGGAGAAGTTCAAGAAGTTGAAGAAATGGAAGCTCTTCTAAAGGAAGTTCAAGGAATGGAAGCTCTTCTAAAGGAAGTTCGAGAAATGGAAGCTCTTCTAATGGAAGTTGGAGAAATAGAAGCTCTTCAGATGTAATTTCTTGTAGAATCTCTTAGAGAGAAAATATCTCTTATATTGTAAGAATTTGGAGTCTTTTCATTTGGAGGATATTATAATGAATTTCAAGTATTAATGAAATTTTTATGAAGCATTTTTTCATCTCTCTTGTCTCCATATTATTGCATTTTTTTTTGGTTGTGAGTTGGTATGGGTGGTGTGGCCCCGTCATCAGTGGTATCAGAGCAGGTTTTCCTGAGTGTGTGGACAGATCACCGAACGTGAGGCAGTTTGCACCAGGACCTTGAGTTGGTTGAAGTTTTTCAAAAAGTTCTTGATTGTGTAGATAGATCGCCGACTGTGAGGCAGTTTGCACAAGGTTCTTGTGTTGCATGAGATTTTTCTTCTAAAGACTTGATTATGGAGAAGAGAAAGAAGAAGATGACTTTTGTGATTGGATGGATTCTGAGGATTCCTTGACTTGAGAAATTTAGAGCAAGAAATCAACAATCATTGCTAGTTGATTTGCAGAAGCAAGTGAACGAATTAGAAGCTGAGTTGTGGAAACAAAGAGCATGTCACCAGAAAAGGGATATTGATAATTCTTTGGATGTGGAAAAGGAAGATGATCCAGTGGAAGAGCAAGCAGATGAAGAGAAAATTATTTGCGAACCAGAAGTTGAAGAAGATGAAAGAGAAGAGGAAGAGCATGAAGATAACCAGATTTGTATGCCAAAAGTAGATGAACGTGATTGGAAGACTAAAACAATGGAGGAAGAGTATAGTGCCTTAGTTGGAGATCAAGCAGGTGGAGTAGTTACGTGCATTGTTGACGACATAAAAGAGGCAAGCAAAGATGAAGATGTCAAACAGGTAAATTCTTATGAATCATGGGATGTTGTCTTTGATATGAGTTTAAAAGATATTAATGATGGTTTGCATGAGGATCTTGTTCGTGATGTATGGTATGCAAAGGAAGATTGGTATGGTGTTGCTGGATTTATTACAGGTGTGATTAATTCAACAAGATTGAATGAGGATGAGATTTATGCTTGGATAGAGTTCATTGCAAAGGAGAAATTTCAGCATCAGATACTTGTTCCAGCTATGTGTTGGAGGAAGAGAAAAAAAAATATGTCAACAGTGGCTACTTCATTTTGTGAATCCATATTTACAAAATTTTTCCTACCATGGGAGTCGGATGCAGGAGCATCATGCATCAGCAAAAAAAAAATGTGGAAGATTTGCATGTTGGTTTTTCTTGTCCCTATTGAGGTCATAGCTTGTGGTGAAGATGAAGATGGATGTATATTTTTCTTTTGGCATCAAAGTGTGGGACACACTTTTCTATCTACCAAGGGAGTCTGATGCAGGAGCATCTTACATGGGAAAATTAAATTATTATAAAAAAAAAATTTTTTTAAAAAAATTGTGGAGGAGAGAGAAAGTGACGAAAATTAGAGGAGAAATAATAAAAAAAATAAAAAGGAGAAAAGAAAGGAAAAGGAGATTTCTATTTTCGAGGCGCATAGGTGGCGTAAAAAGAAAAATAATAAAAATAGTTGGCATTCCATTAATCAAGGTGTATAGGTGGCAATTTAGAAGTTTGTGGAAAGATCCTTAAATCATGTATTTAATATTTGTTGGGTGCTTAGTTGTATTTGGGTGGGAATTTAATATTTATTTAAAGGTAGTTGTATTTACCTTTTATCCCACATTGGTTGTGTTTGTAATGTCTTGGGTTAGAAGTGCCTATTTAAGAAAGGCCTATTATCATTTGTAATCAAGCTCAAGAAGGAGCTCAAGAAATAGAAACTCAAGGAGTAGCTTGGGAAGTGGAAGCTTGGAGAAGTTCAAGAAGTTGAAGAAATGGAAGCTCTTCTAAAGGAAGTTCAAAGAATGGAAGCTCTTCTAAAGGAAGTTCGAGAAATGGAAGCTCTTCTAATGGAAGTTGGAGAAATAGAAGCTCTTCAGATGTAATTTCTTGTAGAAGCTCTTAGAGAGAAAATATCTCTTATATTGTAAGAATTTGGAGTCTTTTCATTTGGAGGATATTATAATGAATTTCAAGTATTAATGAAATTTTTATGAAGCATTTTTTCATCTCTCTTGTCTCCATATTATTGCATTTTTTTTTGGTTGTGAGTTGGTACGGGTGGTGTGGCCCGTCATCATCTAACTAGGTTACATTTAATAGTGTGTATTATAACCTTTAATAGGGTTGGCCTTTCACAGGGCACCACTTCAAAAGAGTGAGAATGAGTAGCATATTACTAGTATTTTTTCCCAAATTGGGTTTCCACATTAAATCATTGTGTCGAATGTGTTGTTGAATCTGTTATGCTTTATGCTTCCATTTCTACAAAGTTGATTTGATAGTAACCTACAGGTTTAAGTGAATGTATGATATAATGGATGCATGCATGTTAAATATGTTTTATGGATATGGGTCCACTAAGCTGTAAAAAAAAATTATTTGTACATATAGACCTTGGTTAACTTATTCACCCCCCTCTCCTTTATTCTAAAGAATTCCAACAATTGGTATCAAAGCCATTTGCTTAAGAGGACTAGTTTGAAGGTACTAGAAGCAAAAGACCAGGATCTCAAAAAAGGAGGTACCTAAGCTTAATAGAGATAACTTTCCTACATGGAAAAGTTTGATGAAGCTACACCTAGGAGTTCTTGGAGACCATGCACAATCTACCATTGCCACTAAGCATGTTGATCCTGTTGGCCCCCTAACTATTGAAGATCTGAAAAAGAAAAAAGAACACAATAAAAAAATGTTAGAGATTTCCTCTACCCTAATTTATGTTGAGTTTGATGGCATCAAGGGTTGTGAGAGTGAAAATAAAATGTGGGATGATATTTACACCATCTATAGAGGTGATGCAAATGTTTTAAGAGCCAAATCTAAAATTCTTAGAGGTAAGTTTAATGTTATGATAATGCAAGAAGGTGAGAATGTTGATAAATATTACTCTAGGATAAATGATGTTTTTAATGCTATAGGAGGATCTATTGGTAAGATAGATGATGAGACTATATTAAGAAAAAAATTCAGAACATTTTTGCTCATCTATACTATTAGATTTTGTGCAATACAAGAATTGAGATGTATACCAAATTCAAATCTAACTCTTGAAGGTCTGGTAGGTAGGAACCTAATGCTATCTAATTTTGAAAACTTCAAATCTGACAATGTTGAATGTATTTTCAAAGCCAATCTATCATTGAAGGAACCTAATGAGAAGAACAAGAAAAAGGTAAAATATATTTTTAGTGGTAGTGATATAGATGAGGAGGATGTATAACAACTTGAAGCACTACTAGCAAGGAGATTTCATAGAGGTAAAGGTTGATTCAAAGGTAAGCTACCTATCATGTGTTTTAATTGCAATGAGGTTAGCCATATTGCTGCTAGATGTCTAGAGAAGAAGAACTACATAGGTGGAGACAAATACAAGAGTAGAAGAGATGAAGATAGAAAATATTACAAAGACAAAGACAAGAAGTCTTGCTACATTGTAGAAGAGAAAACCAAAGATGGATTTAATGATCATGATGATGAAGTGGTGTATCTTACAATGAAGGATGATTTTGTTGAGGATGAGGCAACTGCACTAGTGTCTTATGTGAACAAGAATGACAGATGGATCATTGTGTTGGAAAAAATCAATACTAGCTAGGTTACTGAGAGGGGAGGGGTGAATCAGTAACCTCAAAAACTTTAAATAAATTCAGCACTTAACAATATAAATCATTCACCATTCATTCATCTAATCTACTATGTGCATGAAAAATATAAACATTCATAACACATGAACACAGTACTTTTGTGACCCAGAAACCTTCCAAATAGAAAGTAAAACTAGGGTGTGGATGATACCTACAAAACGTCACTACTATAGTATAAATTTGGATTTTTAGGGCTTGCATTGACCACTTCTAATGATCTTCTCTATTAAGAGAAATTTGGACTACTAGATCCACCTTGTTAGAGGTTTTACAAACATACAATGAAGTATGCACTGTGTTGGGAGATTTAAATAAAGACTGTTAAGTCTACCCTATTAAAGGATTTAGAAAACCAATTCACCTGTTAGGTTGAAATAGTAGATTTGACTTACAACTTGATTGCTAAATAGATCCTTGAATTATAGATCACATTTTGTGATTGATATATCTCTACTACACCTTGTAGACCTTGTTCATTACTCTACTTTGCTATTGATTTGCATTCACTCTTCTCAAATGATTACATATCCATTCCTTGATACTTACATCCATATATTGTAAATGATACAATACATTACATATATACCCTTCCAATATTTATAATTACAAGGTCAGCTAAAAAAAAAGTAAATAAAATATTACTGAGTCAACCAAATAGTAGAAACTCAAGTTTTGAATAGCTAACTTGGTGACCTTCTAATACTAGCCTAGACCAATATAATATTTACAATTACTATCCTGGACCAATGTTTTTGAATATGCAACATGTTTTTGCATTGAGTCCATAACTAGAAGGATCATATTTTGGATATCTATCAGTGTGGACCTAATCCTAGACTCCTCTCTTAGCAATTATGGCTACATTTCTAACAAAAGTCTCATGTTTATGTGATGTGCTAACCTTGAACTAGGGTCAAGTTGTAGCCTTTGTGCATTAGCCTTCATATCCACGTCAATCTAATTGAGTTTTTCTTTTATTTCCTTAGTAAACTCAGTAACATCACATAACTTAGCAAAAAGTGATGTTACATTGGAAAAATAATGTTCAAGATTGCTCAAAATTGAAGATAGTTCAACCTATTTTATAGCAATGTGCTCAAGCACCTTATTATCAAACTTCTTCTCTACCTTCTCAATTAAATTTTCTTGGCCAAAGGTATCCTCACTAAACTTATTTATAGCTTCTTCCAATTGTAACAAAATGTGTTGTGATGAGTCTAAATCAACACCTATAGCCTCTATTATTATGTTCTTGGCATTTTCAATTATTGTAAATTCTCTATCTCTTTCAGCTCTAATTTGCTTCTACCTTGCCTTTTGCTCCAAAAGCTAACTAACCAGTATCATTTCATAAACTATGGCAGTGTCTAGATCCAACTTGGGAATTATAATTTCCTTGTCCAAATCAATGTCTTCATCAATTTCCTTACCATTAAGTAGAAGTTTTAGAGGAGTCCTTGGTTTTACTTCTAAGCTTACTTCCTTGGAATTAGAAATGGAAACTATTGTAGGAATAGTTGTACTTGTAGTAAAAATGTGAATGGGTCCAACTAAAGGAAAACTGAAAGAAGTAGTAACTGTGTCCAAAACTGATGTGGTACCCAAAAATGAACTAACAATAGGTGGAGCATAAACTAGAGTACTTACAACAAAAGAACTAACTAGAATAGAAGGCATTATCAAAGCTATAGTAGACAAAACTGTAGAACATGATGGTAAACTTACTATACATGCTGCTAAAGAAGTTGCCAAAATTGTAGAACTAGATGCAAAACACACTGCTAATGATGTTGACTTGGGAGCTAATGAAGAGGGTTGCAGCTCAGTAGATGAAGTGGTAGACACTTCAATTGTAGATACCTAGAGCTGTGAGGAAGAAAATAGTGATTGTGTAGATGATATATCTGAGGTAGTTGCAATCATAATTGCTAAAGCTATCTCCAACCCTGATGATGTAGTAGTTTTAGGTGGAGAATTAGGAAGAGATGCAATGAATTGTGTTGTAATTCTTACTCGATCACTTTCTTCATCTTCTTCCTTGTCTTCCTCTTCCGCTTCTTCCTCTTTATCTTTATCATCAACCTTTAATTCCTGATAGTCCTCAACATGAAAAGTGACACATGGAGTGCTATCTTCTTCATCATCATCATCATTGATTTCCATTGGGTCTTCACTGGGCTTGTGTAGATGATAGATGTTCTTCCACATGTTTATTGCATCTATAACAACATGCTCAATGTCTTTGATCAAAATCAAACATGTATGGAATCTAATCATCATTTTACCTTCATTGTTTCTCATTACTACCTTAACTTATACATTAGTGAGATTAGCCAGTAACTTCCTCAATGATTGCTCATATATGTCTTTTGTTGTCTAAACAACTAATTCCCACCTTGACTACAATCTTACCAACAATTCTTTTGAAATCTGTGGAGCAATCTGATCAGGAGAATATTTCCATTTTCCCATTTTATTGAGCACTAACTCCTTAGTCTACATCTTTTTAGTATATGTCCTTATTTCAAACTTTAATACTTTGAAGTTTGTGATGCCTGCTCCTTCTTCCATCTATTTTAACCTTTCCTAGAAGGTAAGTGGGGGCTTGTTGAGCACAACTTTAGTTTCACCTTTCTTCTTTGATCTTCTTGTAAATATAGTTGTAGAGGCCTTTGATGGCTTGGTAATGATTATCCTACCCTTCTTCCTTGTTCGCTCTACCTCCTTCTCAAATTCATGTTCTTCTTCTTCTTCTTCTTCTTCTTCTTCATCCTCTCCTTTTCCTTCTGTAAGCATAAGAGGGCCACTAGCAATTTTCATCCTGGCTATCTTCCTCTTGCCTTTGTTAATTGCCTACGGCAGCTTGATTTCAAGCTCAATTTTGGCTTTTTCCTCATCATATGTACCAAAATTTGGTAGCTTCGGATCTATAGGCTCATTCACCAGGGCTTCTATGATGTCTCTAGTTTTTTCAATGTTAACCTCATATGGAAGAGGTTTCACCCATGCAACTTGGGGCTTGACTGCCTAAATATACACTGTATCACAGTCAACCATAAAACATAAACAAGTTTGGGAGGAATCCTGAACCTGTTGTTCATATTTTCCTTCAAATCTTCAAAGTAATTGTCCATAATGCTATCAAAATTTATACACATTTCTGCAATGAAATCATTAATTTGATATAGAATTGGAACATCTTTTCTCCATACTACTGAACCTTTTGATGGGAAAAAATTTTGAACATAAAAGAAAAGACATGTTGGCAATGAATCAAATTTGTAGGGGGTTGTTCTTAGATGTCTCAATACTGTCCATAACTCTGACAGGTCAAATTCCATATTTTTCTTCACAACTTTATATGCCAAATCAACTGCCTCACATGGAACACTATTCAAATGATTGTAGCTATAAATCTTATGAGCAATTACATGAATGCCAAACCTTAATTCCACATCAAAAATGGTGCTAATCTTTAGACTTCTACCATCTTAGTCAACTAGGGTTTTCATTTGGAGTTCATCCTGACCTAGGGTTTTGGTAGTTTTGGCATTGCTCAGCATTGGGAGACCTGTAATCTTATGAATCATTTTCTTTCTTATCAATATAGGTTGTTCTAACCACAATTTTCCATTATGCACACAACTAATAATGTACCTAATCCACTTAATCTGAAAGCACCTTGGCATATGCAAAATATGGGTTAACCCTTTGATTTATAATTTCTTATGCTTGGGCTTCAGTGAACCATCAACACACATCTCTCCTAGGGCACTATCCATCTCTAGGGTTCCAATCTCTTAAATAGAACACTTAAAATGAGTGCAAATATCATTAATAGGAAGTACCTTGGGAGGAATTTGAGATTGAGCTCCATTAGGGTCGAGTGACTCCACAACTACTAGTACAAGCTTGAAATTTAGAAAACTAATTCACCTATCAGGATCAAATAGTAGATCTAACTTACAACTTGATTCTTGAATATATCCTTGAAGTACAGATCACCTTTTATGATTGATATATCTTTACTGCACCTTGTAGACCTTGTTCAATACTCTACTCTGATGCTAATTCACATTTAATCTTCTCAAATCATTACATATCCATTCCTTGATAGTTACATCCATATATTGCAAATGATACAATACATTACATATATACCATTCCAATATTTACAATTACAATGTCAGCTAAAACACAAGTAAACAAAATATTATTGAGTCAGCCAAATAGTAGAAACTCAGGTTCTGAATAGCTGACTTGGTGACCTAATAATTGGCATCCATTGCATTGCTTGACATCATCATGTACTTGGTAGAAGTAGAATCTTGGTCCATACTAATCACACAACATATGTTTGAACTTGGTAACCATTGGAGACTCGATAGATATGGTGTTACTCGGTAGATACTGAATCCTTTGTTTACCTTGCTTTCACTCAATAAACACTACACATCCATTACTTAGTAGATACTAAGAAGCTTGGTGTCTACTACCTACTCAATGAACACTGTAAGCTTGGTAAAAACTACTGAATTACACATTCACTCGGTAGCTTTAGGAATGCTCAGTGTGAACTACTTAACTAGAGAACTTACTTTGTAACAACTAAGTGCCCGGTGAAAACTGTAGATTAAGTGATGAGTTTGGTAACCATTCAGAATTCAATAAGTGTTTTCACTAATGAAAAATACAATGCAATGCCAACACATTGATAGTGGTTGTTCACATCACATGACTAGAGATAAAAGTAAGGTCGTTACCTTGAATTATTATGATGGAAATAGTGAATGGTTTGGTAATGATGCACCCTATATGATAAAAGGAAAAGGTTTTATCAAACTCATAGAAAAGATTTTATGTGACAATTAACATTATGTTGAAGGACTTAACTACAATTTTTTGAGTGTGTTACAACTAAATAGTTTTGGTTGTAATGTTGAGTTTGAGAACAAGATTGCTAGGATATATGATACTAATGGAAAACTAATGGGAAAAGGTGATCAAACTAGAGGTAATCTATTCTATCTTGACATGGATGATGCTACTTGTCTAGTTGTAGAATTTTATGATGTGTGGTTATAGTACAAGAGGTTATGTCATGTTAATTTTGGTAACTGGTTAGTCTTAATAACATGAGAAGAGTCATAGGTTTGTCTAAGTTGAATAAACTTGACAATATAATTTGTAGACAATATCAGTTAGTCAAAATGGAAAATTCTATTTTTAAAAGTAAGACTCATACCTCTAGAATAATTTTGGAAATTTTTCATGCTGACTTGTGTGGACCAATTGATATGCAAAGATACAAAGGTAATAAGTACATTATGTTATCTATTGATGATTATTCTAAGATGATGACAGTTATGTTTCTGAAATAGAAATCTGATGCTTTCCAAATGTTGAAGTGGTACTTAGCAAGTGTTGAGAAGGAAATAGGTAAAAGCCTAAAATGTTTGAGATCTAACAAAGGAGGAGAATTTACATCAAATGAGTTTGAGATGTTTTGTAATGAGAGAGGAATCAAAAGATAGACATCTGCTCCTAGAACCCCTTCACAAAATGGAATTGTTGAAAGGAGGAATAGATCTGTAATGGATTGTGCTAGGACACTCATGATGGTGAAAAATGTTGTTTTGAAATAATAGAGAGAAGTTGTAAGTATATTTGTCTATATCTTGAACCATGTGCAAGTCAAGAAAGGTACTCATTCAACACATTTTGAACTATGGTATGGATACTCACCCAATGTAAAATATTTAAAGGTAAATTAGATGCAAAAAGTGAAGAAGGTATATTTCTTGGCTATTCCACAAGAAGTAAAGATTATGTGTTTAAATACTAACACTAACAAAGTTATGAAAAGTTGAAATGTGAAATTTGATGAATTTACAGAAGTACATGAGGTTGAACCTATGAAGGAACCAAAGGAATATAAATCATTTATACATTTTTATGAAGGTATGGTTACTAATGAAGATATCGTAAATTAAGTTACAAATCAACAAAAAGTTTTAATGATTGTTGAGTCACATACTATAGATGACGAGTTGCATTCAGGAACCAAGCTATAATTAGGTGCTGAGTTATAGAAAGAAGTTGAGAAACATTCTAATTCTAATATTAGTCTACATGAAAGAGACGTTGAATTACCTAATAGAGAAGTACATAGTGATTTAGAATTTGAGAGACCAAAAGATGAAAACATAGTAAAACCAAGATTGTCAAAGTATGTCAAAAGACATCACCCTACTACACAAATTATTGGAGATAAAAATGAAAAACTAATAACAAGGAATAGGTTGAGAAATTATGCATATTTTCTTAGCATGCATGAACCTAAATTAATGAAACATGCCTTAGAAGATGTGGACTAGAGTAATGTCATGAAAGAAGAGATTGAACAGATTGAGAAAAACAAAACATGGACTCTAGTTCCTAGACCAGAAGATAAAAATGTGACTGGCACCAAGTGGGTATACAAAAACAAGTTAGATGAAAATGTTCAAGTCACAAGGAATAAGGCAAGATTATTTTTCAAGGGGTATGCACAAGAAGATGGGATAGACTATGGAGAAACATTCACTCCTAGAGGAAGATTGGAAGGAGTAAGAACTCTACTTGCTTGCTCTGCATACAAAGGTTTCAAATTTTATCAAATGGATGTTAAATCTACATTTCTGAATGGAATATTAGAAGAAAAGGTTTATATAGAATAGCCAAAAGGATTTTTTGATGCTAATAAAAAAAACATGGTATGTAGACTACACAAAGCTTTATATGATTTGAAGCAAGCACCAAGAGCATGGTATGAAAGGCTTCACAATTATCTTGTGAAAATATGATTTGAGAGGACTGATGATAATAGTAATCCATACTTGAAGATAGAGAAAGGCAAAGGTATTTTACTATATGAAATTTTTGTTGATGATATCATATTTAGGGGTCAGGATACTTTATGTAAAGCTTTTGCAAATGAAATGAAGAAAGAATTTGAGATGTCTATGTTTGGAGAAATCAATTTCTTTATGGGTTTGCAAGTACATCAGATGAAATATGGTATATACATCACTTGATCAAAATATGTAAAAGAGATACTCAAATCTTTTGTATTGGAAGATTCCAAGCTAGTAAGCACACCTATGGTGACAAGACATAAATTGTCAAAGAATGATTATTCAGTTGAGGTGAATCAAATATTGTAAAGGTCTATCATTGGCAAATTGCAATATGTAGTACATAGCATACTTGATATTGCATTATTTGTTAGAATAGTTGTAAGATTCTATGTTAACCCTAGAGAAAATCATTTGATGGTTTTTAAGAGGATAATGAGATATCTAAAAGGTACAGAAGACTATGGTCTATACTACAAGAAAAATGAGAAATTTGATTTGAGGGCCTACATTAATGCTGATTGGATTGAAAATATTGATGACAAAAAGAGTTAGTGGAGGAGCATTTTTCGTAGGAAAAAGGTTGGTTACATGGACTAGAAAGAAACAAACTACATATCTCAATCTACTTCTAAAGTTAAATATGAGAATAAATGGAACACTAGCACTCATTGGATCTAGGTGATGCTCATAGGGGTGAAGCATCGGGACTACTCGGGAGGTCACCCATCCTAGTACTACTCCAACCTGAGCACGCTTAACTACAGAGCTTCCTCCATAATTAAACCCAAATCTTGCAACCCCATTTGCATAGCCTTAACCAAGTGTTGTGCCTTATGAACCATTCATTAGAAAGCCCCTTAAGCTCATCAATTGATAAGTAGGAGATAATTTCCACAGCAAGTCAAATTGTGATATGAATATTAGGATTTAACTGTGTGATTTTTGAGTCAAACTCATTGACCCATGCTTCATGAGTAATGATTCAATATGAATCCATCTCTCATGAGAATAAATGGAACACTTAGCACTCATTGGATCTAGGTGATGCTCACAGGGGTGAAGCACTGGGACTTCCCAGGAGGTCACCCATCCCAGTACTACTCTAGCCTGAGCAAGCTTAACTACAAAGTTTCCACCATAATTAAACCCAAAGCTTGCAACCCCATTTGCAAAACCTTCACAAAGTGTTGTGCCTTATGAACCATTCATTAGAAAGCCCCTTAAGCTCATCAATTGATAAGTAGGAGATAATTTCCAAAGCAAGTCAAATTGTGATATGAATATCAGGATTTAACTGTGTGATTTTACTTTAGATAATTTCCACAACATTAGATCTTACTTTATGAGTTGCTTGAAGTAATCTAAGAGTTGGAGTTGTAGATTAGTCACAACCTAGGTGATAGAGGGAGAAACTAAAAATGTTCATATATGCATATTAAGATGACAAGTCTTTGGAATTTTTGTCAAAGAGAGAGATAGTGATATTATATAGAAAGGGAGAAATACATATTATACAGAAAGGGAGAGATACAAAAAGGAATGTATACTCAAAGGGAGATAATGTACCTAATGATTAAAAGATATGCATCTACCTAGTAAGAGGGAGATATAAGGAGTCATAAGGATGAGTTGATTGTCTTTTGATATGAGTTGATTATATGTTGATCATAATAGGATCTTGTAACCTATATAGAAGATGAAAGTTGTTGACAGAGGGAGAGATTTCAATACAAGGAATTATTTTATTTTTGGTATTATTGTTAGTTGTACTCATTGTACTAGTTTTCCATCAATGCCAAAGAGGGTGATTGTTGAAAACAGAATGATACAGGTATGGAAATGTGTTTTAATCATTTTTTTATCATTGATGTCAAACCTGCTACTTGTTGGTAAGACAATTGCTTAGTTGATTTTGAGTACTATCATTTATTTGATTAGTTGATTTTGAGTACTATCATTTTTTTGATTGATGAAGAGTATTTGATCAAATGAGATAACAAAATCACCTAGAGAAAAGGTTGAATTATGGTATACAAAAGGAGTACAAAGATTAGTTAAGATAGTAATGATATAGTGCATTGATTATTTACTTAATGTTGTAAAGGTTGGATACACTCAATAAGTTTTGAAGAATGACTAAGAAAAATTGAGTCTACCAAGCTTGACCAAGTAGACATTAGGTGTTGAGAAAAGTTAGTGCAAGCCAAGCAGAAAATCAGTTGGAGTCAAGCAAAGTCAAATTTTAGTGTATACCAAGTGACACAATGTATGCTAAGTAAAGTTTAGTTGATGCTGAGCACCAGTAAACTTTAGTTTTTGTTGAGTGATCTAGTTGATAATGAGTGGAAGAATAGTATGGAAGCTAAGTGACAACATATTGATGTCGAGTGCTAGTATTCATGTTAAATCATAGATTTGATGAATTTGAGCTGACTATTTTGTTTTCTTGAATTTTGTGAAGCATGTGGAAAATAACTATGATGAGTTGGTGGCACAGAATTCATGGTAAACCATTTTGAGGTGAATTCAAAGAGGATTGAAGGAGAAGTTTGCAAAAGGAACTATATTTTACATAATTATACCTAATCTAAAATGGATGATAGAGGATGAACAAAAAAATATCTTAATTTTCTATTTATAGAGATGGCTGGTCAAAAGCAAGGTTGATCAATGTTGGAGAACCTAAGTTAGACAAGAGGTCTAATGTATTGCTTCATATAGTGATCGAATAGAAGAGACTATTATTGGAAAGAAAAGAAAGAAGGCTTAAGGGGGTGGATACTTGAAGCATGAATAAACTATCAAAGTTGAAATGTGTGAAAGCTAGGAAGAATGGAGGACTAAAATAGAGATCTATAATCTACAAGTGAGTTGTAAGTTGTTAACGGATCAAGCCTTATTGTTACTTTTTAATCATTGTACCAGCCTAGAGTAAATCCTTTGGATTAAGGTTGACCTAACAGTCATTTGTAAATCCCTTAACCGAGTGACATTCCAAGTGAATGATCTAAAGTCCTCTAACAAGGCTTGCTCCTAATAAGGTGATTGAAATCCTCTAACTAGGTCACATTTAATAGTGTGTATTGTAACCTTTGATAGGGTTGGCCTTTAATAGGGCATCACTCCAAAAGAGTGAGAATCAGTAGCATGTTACTAGTGGTTTTTCCCAAATTGGGTTTCCACGTTAAATCATTGTGTCAAATGTGTTATTGAATCTGTTATACTTTATGCTTACATTTTAGCAAAGTTGATTTCATAGTAACCTACAAGTTTAAGTGAATGTATGATCTAATGGATGCATGTATGTTGAATATGTTTTATAGATATGGGTTCACTACCCTATGAAAAGTTTTATTTGTACATTTGGACCTTGAAAAACTGATTCACCCCCCTCTCAATTATTCTAAAGAATTCCAACAGAGCAATTAGAGCAGTGAAGGACTGAATAGACTAATCAAATTAGGAGAATCAAGTCAGGTATAAAGGAAAGAGTAGATCCAAGATCAACTTGTAGAGAAAACCGAAGGTCAAGTACTGAATTAGTTATTTTGTAATTGAGACAGGGTAAATCTCTTAACAAAGTGGTCCTAAGAGACCTATGTAAATCTCCTAACAAATTCCTTAATTTATTGTGAGCTTTAACAAGGTGAGACCTAAAAGTCTCTTAAGATTTTAACAAGGTAGACCCCTCATAGGGTAGATCATATCATTTGGTCGAGCATTGTCACCTTAATTGGTTAACTTTATTGTTTCAATAGTGAAGATTTGTGGGTTTCATCCCCACCCCACTTTTACCTTCATCTCGAGGTGTTTCTGGGTAACCAAATCATTGTGTTATGTGTTGAACTATTATGGATTTCATATATTACATTTATATTTTAGTATTACAATTGTATTGATAGATCTATGAAATGATTTGGATATGAATGAAATGAAATGTTTTTTATGACAAAATTTTAAGATCCTGAGTCACCCCCTTTCTCAATATCTTGTTTCCTATATACGTACAACATCCTCCACTTGTACTAACATGGGATTAGGGTCCATCAACTTCTCATGAGCTGGAAACTATATAGACTCAATCTGAATGAGACCTACACTTTGTTGCATTGGATTATTCGTGACATTTTAATTTCTAATAGGACTAGTTTCTTGCTCATCATAAATAACCATAGTCTTTATCTTCCCTTCACTTAGTTGTACCAAATTTTTAAAAGTATCAACAAGATTATATTTCCCATCATCAATGTCTTTGATATCATATTTCTCTATGTTATCTTGGTCTCTTCAACAACATTTTCTAATTTTGTTTTTAGAATCAATAATTCCCTTCTCTTGATTACAAACCTATTAGTATAATCTCTTGAAGCTAAACAAATCTGACCCTTATCCAATTCTAACATGAACCAATGTTGTTTCTCTTATTTTTCTTTTAATGGTTAACGCAAATTTCCACTTTTCGTCAATATTTTTATACAATTCCTCGACAATCATTATGCCTAACCCTATAGGTGTATGTCTTAAATTCTTTAACATATCAATTATTGTCTCTTCTACTTTATTCTTATCCTCCTTACTCAATTTATTATATTTTATATACTGGAAACTAGATAATCTTACAGTGCTCCTAATATTCTCACATACCTCATCAATGTTTTGGGGAATTTTGTGTGTAGCCACTCTGAATTGACTTAAGTCATCTGACTTGGTCCTCTCTATTTCATCTTCCTCATCATCCTTTTGCACAATGAATTTCTTCCTTGGTTTATTTTCATGTTTTGTTGGCTTGACTTCCTCATTGGTGGTATTTCTCTTTGATGAGCTCTTGACTTGAGTGGGCTTGATTATCTTCACAACACCTTTCTTCTAAGGCTCGATAATTACAATAGTAGTTTCCCTTTTCTCTATCATGTAACCCTTGGTGGTGTAGGTTTAGGTTTTTTTACAACCTTCTTAAGGCTTTTCTTCACATTAGGCACAGCAATGAAAATTTTCTTGCCCTATCTACTATGCATTGTGGTATCCTAGACCTATTCTTCATTTTCCTCTTGAATTCCTCAAGGTATCCATCCATAATAGTTTCAAAATAATCACCTGTTGGACCAATAAATTTGTAAATTTGTTGGTTGACTAGCTTGGTCTTATTCGAGACAACATCACAAATGGTGGGAAACATATTTGTCACATAAAATAAAATAGAAACAATCAAAGACCCAAATTTACACATATTTTTCTTTTCTTTCCTTACAATTTCCAAATTCTATGCTAGTTGTGTAAGCTAGAGGTCTGCAAGGTCATAGATGTGGTCTTTCTTAACAATCTCCCATCCCAAATCTACTACAACACATGGAACACTATCAAGTTGTCTTGACTCATAAAATTTGTGGGTGATGACTTTGACAGCAAATTCAATCTATGCATCTTTAATGGTAGATATTCACATTCCTATTTTGTTCCATTTAGCCAATGCTTTGACCTTAATTTCTTCTCTCCCTTGACAAGAACCCTTTTCAATGATAAGGTATCCTATAAAATAATGGATAATATGTTTTTTTATGTTCATTGGTCCATTTTCCAACCATTATTTCATATCATGCACACGATTCAAAACAAATTTGATCCATTCAACCTTGAAATTTCTTGGAAATTTTAGGTCATGTGTTAACCCTTTCTTAGTAAAAATCTTATGTTCATCTTCATTATTCTATTCATGCACAATTTATCATTTACGTTCCTTAAATCAAAGTCTCTAACCTCCTGTATCTTGCACATATAACATGATCTCACATCATAAATCAAGATTGCCCTCAATGGAATAGATGAAACCGTACTCAAAGAATCACCCTTCATTGTTATTTTAGGATACAATTTGAATTTGGGTGGGGGAAACTTATTATTTCTAACTAACAGAACATTAGTAACATGTAATTTCATCTTCTTCTTAGATGTTGATGCACTTGATGCCATTTCTTTAATTTAGAGTTTGATCGCAAACTTTTGCATAGGTCGGCCTTTACAATCTTCTCACAAGTCACTTTAAATGTCGATAGCATGGCTTTAAAATCTTTAAAAACTTTCTCAATCTACTTTGGATTTGCTTAAGATCTTCTACTCTTGAAATCTTCAATGTTGTGTAATCAAAATAACTCATCGAATTTACTATATATTGTGTAAATTAAAGTTTAGGGCCTCAATAATATTTTTTTCTCACAAGTGGGTGTCCTAAAATTGTCTTTCTTGTCTTTGTAAACTTGGTCATCAAATATCCAAACTTCCATTTACTCAGTTAGTGCCATACCTAGGTCATAATTAACATTTTTGCTATGTCTCTTTTGAACTCCAAAACTAACACTTGGTCATCATCATTTTTTAAACTCAACATCAAAATATATTACCCAATTCAAATATCAAATATGTCCTTATGCATCTAATATCATGCCAATTTTGACCTTTATCCAAAGAATCTTAGGAACTAACGTATGATCTAGCAATTTGAAATTTAGTTCCATACATACCTCTTTGCTTAGTTGGAGGTGGGGGAATCACTGAATCCATTGGATTGGGTGATCACAACTTCACCATTTGAATTATTTTCTCCTTCACTTTTCTTTTTCCAAGTTTGATTCATCTGGCTTCTCACTTGTTCAATATTGACTTTTTCTTTGCTATTTTTCTATTCAACATTAGGTCCTAGTACTTGGTTTATACAGTCTCTTCTTAAATGACTAACCATCTAACAATTAAAACATATTGTTCCAAAATTTCTCTAATTTCCTAATCTTCCTCTTAGATGTATAGTTGCACAATCTATTGCAATGTGTCTGTAATTTCCAAAAAAATTATAATTAACCCAAGTACTATAATTCCAATTTATGGTATTACCTTTCCTAGGTGCTTTGCCTTGACCTTTAAGTGTCCAATTGTTCTTTGATTTAGTTATGCAATCATGTTCCTTATGACAATACTTTTGAAATGTTTGACAATAGCATTCAAATCTAGATATAGCTTGTGTCTTACTAGTCTTTGACCTACATTCATGTGCTTGATGTCCATGCTTGTTACAATCAATACAATTACCATTGAATTTAGATCTGGATTTGACCTGTAAATTTTTCTCCTAAAAATGTTTATTGTATGACCTAGTTTTCCATAGTGATATCATGTAGGCTTCTATTTCTTAGCATTTTTTTTCTCTCCATGGTTTAATGACTCAACTTGTTTAGTAGATGTTATGAACTCGATATAACCTAGTCCACTAGTTTTATGTGGTCTTATTTGTACTACTAGTTCTTCATCAAGTTGTCTCATGTAGTGCTTGCCCTCATTTACATATTTGTAGATGCATTGTTGCTATCATTGCCAAACTCTGTTAGGCTAGTTTTATGTTGATGGTTAGTAGCATTGTTTCGAGACTATTAGATATTGTGTTACAGATTTCACTGATAAATGATTGATTACTTAGACTCTACATTTCATGTATGCATGATGATTATTACATTATTCTAAGTTATTGATGATGTTTAGCTAAATGGATTATTAAATGTGTTGTCTTATGGATACTTACCCCATACTACATGTGTATGGTGTGTGTGTTTGTTCTCTTTATGTATAGTGTTTTTGATGTGGTTAAGGAAGGGAGACGTAGTCACCTGCTAGTCGAGATCTACATGATGCACCACTTCCTGCCATTGCTTGTTTAGCTTAGCATATATATATATATATATATATATATATATATATATATATATATATATATATATATATATATATATAATATGTACATGCATGGACTTTATGCAGGTTGTAGGTACTGGGTATCAACTTCTCTGAATTTTTAGGATGAGCGTACCCTATTGCACTATCTCAATGGTAAGAGAGGGGAGAAAAATTCTCAAGTCCAAATCCTAAACCCTTAAACCAATTATCCTAGAAAGGTAGGACAAGTATCTAAGATGTGTTACCTACCAAATGCGTTGGATGATGTAATTCATGATTTTAATCCCTTAGACTGATTTTGTACGGATTGTTCTATGATGGGTATTCATATTTTATTTTGGAAGTCTATGGTGATTTTTATATTAATTAAGTCTTAAATTAAAATATTTAATTAATGATTTAATTATTTTGGAAAAAATTAATATAATATTATGATATTTTGATATTTTGATTTTAATTAATTAAATGGGAAATTAATTGAGTAAAAGAATTAAATAAAAGAAATTAAAATTAATAATAATAATAAATAAATAATAATAATAATAAAAGAATTAAAATAAAAGTTATAAGTCTACCTAGGAGTAAGCCCACCTCTTGATTTCACGTATGTCTACAAGGCAAGAGTTAGCGTACAAATTGAGCACATGGTGTCTACAACCTTGTGACTCATCTAGAAGGTTGGAAAAGACTTGTGCTTAGTTTTCAATGCTTATCTCATCTTTTGGTTGTTTCTAGAAACATTCTAGGTGCTTCCTGAGAGGTCCTTATATTCAGGCACTCCTAGTAGCTCAGGAGCATGTTTGGGTGGATCCGTGAACATTGAAGAAGTAAGGAGCTTGCTCTACAGATTTTGAGGAGAAATGAATTAGCATCAGTGTCCAAGTAGATACTCATGATTTTTCCATATGATATTTCACTTCTTGCACTTCCTATCTTCTTCGTGTCTTCTAAATGTTTCCTGAGGATTCCATATTTCAGTTATATGTATTCTTGTCATGGGTAGTTAAATTTTTGTATGAGAAAACCACATTATGCCTAGATTTGATGAATTTATGAAACTAGGGTTTAGTTTCTTGTGGATAAACCTATTAGAAGGATTAATGGGGAACGATCATTATAGAGGAATTCTTAGAGTCTTTTTGTTTTTTAAAAAAAATTATGCATATATATAAAAAAAAATATATGTATATTTTGCAAGTCTAAAAACGTTTACTATAAATATTTAATAAAAATTTATATTTATAAGAGTGATGCAATTTAAAAATTACTTACTGAAAACATTTTTTTTAATGAAATTATTTTTTAAAAAAATTTATGCGGTGCTGGGAAAATGTTAATTAAAAAATGTTTTTTTTTTAAATGATTTAAAAACAAAAGTCGGAGGGACAAACTTGTGCCCCATGTACCTATAGATCATAGGTACCTTCCATCATAGGTACTACGATGACAAGGGGTACTATGTACCCACTGTCGCTGCAGGCCCTTGCATTTTCTGGCACGGAATCCTTTTAAGTGCCGGAGCTCGCTACCTCGCTATCAAAAAATTCAGGTGCTTCACCGTTGGCGAGTTAGCGAGGCCCCGTAAAATGGCAAAAGATTGGCAAGATCTTTGATGACGTGTAATGACAGATAACTGTGATAAATTTTGACATGTGCCAGCTATGCAGAGATCCGATTCTCATTAATACCTATCTGACTGAATGCACAAGAAATCTTGAACGTCAGCTTGAAGTGGATCAACGGAGCTCGCTACCTCGCTATGAAGAGTTGCAAGGAAGATAATTAAAGCGACATAGCGAGTTGGGCCCACCGCCTTCTTTCTTAAGAAGTCCTGTAGCGCATCTTTCGATCATTTCTTGATCTGATCAACGATTGTCGCCGCCTCGTTATGGCAAGGTGCTTGTTCTTTATGCATAACGAAGTAGCGACATGCTGACACGTGTTCTCCATCGTCAGTGGGTCTAAATATAAGCTCCATCAAAAGAAATAATTTTGTACGTGGAAAGTTCTCATTGGCTAAAATAACTGACATGGCAAATATAACTCCTAGTTGTTCTCTTTGTACCGCATGATCGTAGGATCTTTGAAGATCAACGGCGCAGTTTTAAATGAAAAATGTAGTTCCACTCTCTGTATTAATTAGACAAGAAAGCTTCGTCCGTGAGGAAAAATAGAGTATAATACAGAGAGATTTCATCAGTTTCATTTCACGCGAGAAAAGATTTGAAGCCATTCTTATGCAGAAGCCATTACTGAAAGAAAAGCGTGCCAAGGTTTTAAAAAAAAAAATTGTCATGTTGTCTGTTCGCAAAAAATTTGTAGGAATATAGAGGAGAATTGAGACAGAATTCAAGTAAGTAAAACTACCATCATCTTCGTGAGCTTTTAAGTTTTAAAAAGATAGCCCAAGATGCCTCCTAAGAAGGGATTTATAGGTGCAATAAACTACCTGGATAGAAATGTGCATGATGATTTGCTTGAGTTACTTCCTGAATCTACTGTAGAAACGGTGCAAGTTAAGAGGTTAACCTCACTCAACCCTAGGCTAAGGGTAGCTGATGGATTGTATGATAAGGGTAATTGGGTCCGGGATGCTCAAACTTCTCAAACTAGTTTGAGTTTATTCAAAAAATGGTTTGCGGAAAGGAAGTTATATGCCCCTCATGCCAATATATGGAATTTTGATCTTGGGAATCTTGTTGTCCCCAGTGTGTTTATGGATTTTGACCTGCTTGAAGCTATAGCAAAAAACTATGACCAAGCCACTAAGGTAGTAAGAAGAATGGATGGTGAGGCTTTAGTTACCATCAGTCCCGAGGAGATTAGGAAGGTTTTCAGTCTGGGACCCCTCACCATGCATCATGTGCCCATTAATTTGATAGATTTAGAAAAAGAATATATATCCAAGAGGGATGTAGTTAGACAGGGTGCACTGAAAGCCCACATAGGCCGGATTGGAGGCCTCCCAACCATAACATCATCTTCTAAAGAACCATTCAAGAAATCATGCTTTAATGCCAGGGCAATGGAGATATATAGGACCCTGTGCAGAGTCTTCGGAGAGGGCGAAGAAGATTTTATTCCGGTGAGCTTCATGTATATGATCACCCAAATCTCTTCTTTTGGTGTGGAAATAATTTTTGATTTTGCATCTTACTTGGCAAATGAGATTCATCAGGGATTGGTGGGGATTGCACAGGGCAAGGTGGAAAAGGTTTGTGGTCAGTATTCCTTATTGATGCATATGTTTCTTTTTAAAGGGGCCACTTATTTTGGTAAAGAAATGGTTTTAAATAGAGAACAAGAAGGGGAGGCACTGCCAGTCCAATTATGGAGTGTAGACATGACCTGGGAAGCAGAAAATGCTAGCTTCGTTAGATTTGATAGGCACTTTGCCTCCAAACTAAGGTGCCTCATATTGAGTGATAATCCCAGAATCCCTAAGGCATTAATGCACCTTGTTAGGCCTATGGACAAAACCCATAATCTAAAAGTTTCACATAACTGGGGAGATATTATCCCATATTTAGTCTCGACTGTCATCAGGGTCTATGGATTCAAATGAACACCCCATGTGTTACCCTATCAGGTACCTTTAAAGGTAGGGATAGCTGAATTTTTGTGGCAGTTGGGAGGAGTGGAGGAGGCCTTTTTGCACAAAAGGGGGACAGGATCAATTTTTCCTACTTGTACTATAGCCCACCAGTTTGTGATAACTAAAGAAGGGTGGGTCTTTCTCCATAAAATTTTGGATCAATATAAGATGGCAGTGTCTCACTCTCATTTTTGTGATACAGAAGGTTTCTTTAACTCTGCCCTTAGATTGAGAATCAAGCTTCGTCCAGTTCAGCATGAATTCTATTTTCCTGAAGATATAATAAGAAATGAATACTCTCTCCATGAGCAAGAAATAAAGAAAGAAAAATGGAGAGTCTATTCAAAAGTTTTGGAATTCATTAATTTTTTTGACAAAGATTTCAGTCCTCTTAGTAATGTTGCAACCAATGCAGATAAAATACATAAGCTCATGAGTACTTTCTCTGAGATAATGGAAGTAATGAATGAGAAGAAATAGCATTTTATTAATTCTTTTCCAGATAAAGCCAGAGAAATTATGAGAAAATTGGGTTTCACCCCCAACATTGGAATAGGTCCACTGGTGGTACGAAAGAAGACAGGATATACTATTGTTCGACAGCAGGTGCCCGTTGTACATAAAGAAAAACAGATAGTTGAATCCACCAGCACTGTCCTAGAAGAAAGACCCCCTGAACCTTCTCCCAAAAGAAGGAGAATAATAAGGGAGAAAGAATCCCCTGATGAAAGTTACTCACCTTCTCAAACCCAAATAAGAATTGAGGAAGAATAGCTCACCAATGAGCAATTCGAACAAATGGGGTCACAAGGAGAAATTTTTGTTACACAAGCAGAGATTGATGAAGGGAACCCCCAGGAACCCCCTGTGCCAAGTTTTGAATTAACTATAGCAGATTTCAGAGGAAGGGAATTGGACCCTATTTTGGAACAAGCCAGTCAGCATTTTTTATCTGATAACAATTTTGTAAGATCTAGGGCTTTCCATCAGTTTGCGTGGAGGGTAAACATGCACATTTTTGAGCGAAGGTGTAAGAATATGAAAACAGAACATCCAAAAATGGATGAGCCCTCCATTCAAAATCTAATAAAGGAACAAATGGTGCAAGAGTTCCAAAATATAACCCCTGATGAGGGAAGACATATGGTAAAAAATGCTAATGTTTTATTATTGCCCAATTGGGACATTGCTAACGCATTAATTTTTAATTATGTTTCAAATAATTTAGGACTCCAAGATCCAAATAAAGAGGAATTCTTGGGTACAACATTCAGCAATGATCAAGCTGCCCTTGTTATGTGGTCCCTGAGAAGAGGATCCAGAACTACTTCATCACAGCCTGATGATTCAGGATTAACAGGGAGTATCTTTGTAAGGAGAGTTGCTGATACTTCAAATGTACAGGCAGCCCACATGAATGTGGATTATTCTAAATTTGCCTTGGCCACTGCGGAGAGAGGAGAGAGGGAAATGATTGATATGCATAATAAATATGAAATAGTGGTGGATGCCTATAACCAAGAAGTAAAAAGGAGAATTGAGTTAGAAAACAGGGTATCTCAATTAGAAAAGGTACTTGGAAAGAGGAAAGTGGGAGAATCCAGTACACTGAGAATTGCATATCCCCCACAGTCATCTGTGGGATTAACCCCTATTATTGAGATACCTGACACCCCTGAAAGACCCCAATTCTATACTGCAGAGGAATTTGAAGCAAAAAAAACCAAATTACATGAGTGGGAGATAGAATTTAGAAATCAGCAGGAAGAGAAATGGAGGCAGGGTGTGACATATTTGAGGGATAAAATACAATGGTCAACTTTTTATGATCAGTTGACAAGGATTGTAAACCTCATGGATGAGTTAAATAAAGAAAAGGATGGACTAGATTCTCTTGCACAGAAATGGAGACAGAGAAACAATGATGTTACAATTATTTGTATATCTACAGTCCAAATGCCTTATCATCAGGTTGAAAGGATTTTTTATTTATTGAATCAATTAGATAATTTTGAGAATAAAAGAGATTCTTTACAGAGAAAATTGATACTCTATTTTTCAAAATATCTTGCTAAAAAATTCACCCTATTTCCTTGTGCTTTAGAATCTGTTGATACAATAAAGGAAAAAGACAAATGGAAAAAGGAAATGGGTGAATTATTCGATAACAGAATAACAAACATCATTAGTGAGACTGGCCATTGGTTTTGGGCAAAGACAAATGAAGAGCTGGTAAAAATACAATTATATTATGCTGATATGAGAAAAGAATTCGATGATTTAGAGGAAAATGCCACTTCTTTAATAAAGATACAAAGAGAAACCCTAAGTTTTGATTGGCCAGATGATGATACTTTTAACAGATGGAAAAATCAGTTTAGTGAGCAGATGTCAGGAGATGATGACGAAGAAGATGTAAGAGTAATAGTTACTTTTGTAGTCAGCAATGATGACATAGAAAATCCCCAGGTTAAAGTGAGTTTGCATGTAACAGAAGATGATAAATCACTTACAGACCTTATGGGTATGTACTCTGAAGATGAAGAATGATTGTGAGATCAGATCATAACAACCAAGAAGCATAACAGAAAGGGACCCACCAAGAATTGCTGTTGTAATCAACCTTTCTGTTATTCTTGTTTTTGTTTTTCAAAAGAAGGACACCTGTCACCTTCTGTAGCCTGAAGCTTGTTGCATCTCACATTATTTAAGTGAGATCCCAAGGCTAAAGATGGGTCCGAATTTGGTTTTCACTAAGTATTGTGCTTAGTTCTATTTTTGGTCCAAACATTTTGGGAAGGAAATTTATAGTATACTTTTCTGTCAAAATTTCTGAGATATAGATGAATGTAGAAAGAACTGTGCTTCTTCTCTGAAGGTTTTTCTGGGTCTATTGTAAAGGATATACCATTTTCAAAGGAAATGAATACAAATTATGAACTGTCCCCATATCTGTTCTTCTCTGAATTTTGTCTCCTTTTAAATACTTAGCTACCTTGATGTTGTGTGAGTAAAAGCTTATGCAATTGATTGCAATATAGTAAGACTGTACATCCATTTGTTATTGTTGTTAATTCAATGGATTAAATAAAGGCTCTGATGAATGTGATGAGGTTGCTTGGGTGTTAATAAGGATTTTTTAATGATAAATTCTGGTAAGAATTGCTGATGAAAATTTGTTGCAAAGCAACAAATTAGATCTAAGAATTTACTTGACTCTGAATTCCCAATGGATTAGGAACTGATCGAAAGTATTTCAGCCAAAAGAGAAGTATATTATGACTAGCTTTTTCAAAGTACATCATAAAATCAATCTTTACTTATATTTCCTGTAAGATATTCAAAGTTGGCCAGCACTTGCCTGCATGGATTGTTTTAGCTTCATTTAGCCATTGCTGTCGAAAACATCTTTAGAGCTATAGAAGATTTCTTGGCCATATCTGTTCAAGGGATGTGTTTATCAATGCGGTAAGATTTACGTATATGTTTGAGGATTTAGAGATGAGAATCAAAATGAAACTAAGAATAATTCTCATACAATTGTTCCATTTTTAAACCATCCCCGGGTACACCCGCCCTGGTTTTTACAAAGCCAAAAGAGTAGAAAACCGTCTAAGGTTTTGTTGGAGTTGGGTCCTAGTACTTTGCATATGCAAGTGATAATGAGAATTGGCTATTCTTTAGGTTGTGTATGTATTGATATCTAGGTATTAAGCCTTTTGTCGCCTAGTAGTTTTAGCACTGTTAACATCAAAATAAAACACCAACAAAATGGCGACTCTGCTGGGGAATGTCTAACACATCTATAAAAAGTACTGCAGTTGTCTTTAGTCTTACTAAGAAAGTATGTGTCGTGTGATCTTTATTTTTCCTGTAGCTATAGGGGAATCTTTAGTGTCAAAAATTGAGGATTTAAAGAAGATATAACCCAAGTACCATTGCTACACACTGACGCATCCAGCTTATCCGAGTGTCTTATCTAACAAGCAAGAGTTGCAGTCTTAAAACATCAGTGATTGGTCTCTTTGTGCCGTATTTTTGTTCCCACATGTGTATTGTTTTCTTTCTATCAGTAAGAGTGTTATTATATTTTCCCTAAAATGGGTGGCGACTCAGTCAAGGTTTTGAAGCTAGTGCTTATTGTAACAAAAGAAGAATATGGCTGACAAGAGAAAAAACACAAGGGCTTACATGAGAGCCAATCCCGATGTATCAATGTATACTGATTTACCCCAAGGTGGTAGGAAGAACCAAAATAAGAAAATAATAGATCCAAATCCTACTTGGAAGCCTAGAGGTAATGCCTTCGTAAATTCCCATTATCAACCGATAATAGCAAGAGAGTCATCTTCGCTTAGTTCTGAATTCGAAAATACAAGACTCTTAGGAGGTATTTTCAGTACCCCATTACCAGATCAGAGAGTTTTTCAAGACAAAGACGTATCTACTATGGGAATTGCTTCACTAAAACCAGGGCCTGTAGCAGATATAAATTGTAGGCTAGGATTTAGGAG
Source organism: Cupressus sempervirens (assembly GCA_028749045.1). Taxonomy (NCBI): domain Eukaryota; kingdom Viridiplantae; phylum Streptophyta; class Pinopsida; order Cupressales; family Cupressaceae; genus Cupressus; species Cupressus sempervirens. The sequence goes on from CM053786.1 coordinate 732,227,342, forward strand.
TTCATCTGATACCCCTTTTGATCCCAGAGTAGCCCCATATATGGAACCAAACCTTATAGATCTAGATGACCCTGCTGATTTCGAGGCAACCTCTGCTGATTCTAGAGAAGTGCAATCTGAAATAGGATTTTTGAAGAAATGGATTGCTGAGGAAGAAGCTAAACGCATCCGTCTTGAAAAGGAAAAGGAGCGAGCCACTTTGGATGCAATAATAGAAAGAGATACTCTGCTAAGAAGGATGGCTGCTTTGAAAGAGCAAAATAAAAAATTAGAAGAGAATACCCCCACTCTCCATCAGGACGTCTTTGGAGATGTTGATAATCTAAGAGCTAAAGTTCAACAACAGGAGAAACTCCTGAATCAAAGGCAAGAACCAATTATTGCTCAAGTCCAAGCTTATAAACCCATTCAAGTTGATCCAATAGAGCCCACTGGAACAGTTCCAGATAAAGGGAAAGGCAAGGCTGTAGGAATCCAAATAAATGAGCCTCAAGCCATACCGAGCAAACCTATACAACCCTCCATATCAAAATTAGATCTAGAACTAGAGAAAGCTCGAAAGGAGAGGGAAGACCTTGCAAAAGAACTTGAGAAGGTTGAAAATGAAGCTCAGGCCGCAGAAACCAGAAGGAAAATCCAATTCATAAAGTCTAATTCTACATTGAATTCATGGCCTAGTTTGTCTATCCCACATACAAATCCTGCACCAGTTAGTGGTCCCATAATCCCGACTCAGAAAGTACCCCAATCTGCTCCTACCTCATCTTCCAACATTGGCACTCAAGTCCCATTTATCCCACCACAGTTGTCCCAAGCTGCTCTCCTAAGTCAAGCTAATGCAGCTAGTACCTCTAACGCTCCTGGTTTCCAGAAGAAACCTATATACCTCAAAAAATATAGACAAATATCATTTGCTGGTATTCCTGGTGCCCCCCATCCCATATCTTTTGATTTAAGGGATAAAGTGGTTAAGTTTTCTGGAAATAATGCTGTTACTGGTGAAGAACATTTGAGAATTTTCATTGACATGCTCAATGATTATGAAGTTGAACATGAGGACATGGTGATGAAATTATTTGTGCATTCACTCACAGAGGATGCAAGGGATTGGTTCAGGAGGTTGCCTGATGATAGTATTACTTCATGGAGTGATTTGGAGAAATTGTTCAAAGAACAATATGGGGACAATACTAATGCAGGATTCATGTTGAATGAGTTCAACAATATCAAGAAAAATCCAAATGAATCCACATTTGATTTCAATGTGAGATTTCAGAAAGGGATGTACAAACTATTTCAGTTTATGCGGTTAAATGAAGACGTCTGTCTTACAACCTATTTCAATGCGTTTGATAGCAAAATGGCCTACCAACTGAGAGATAAGGATCCTAAAACTTTAAGAGATGCCTATAGAGTTGCAGTGAATATAGAAAATAATAGAAAGGCCTCTGGAAAATTAGGGAGGAGGGATGATCCTAAGCTTTTCAATCCTAAGAATAATAATAAAAGGGAAGGTGACAAAACTCCCATAGGAAAAAGGCCTGAAGAACCTACTATAGGCCATGTTGTAGAAATGCTCAAGAAGATGAATCCCACTATTTTCAATAAGACAAATGTTACTGAGAGAACCCCTGTGAATAACAACAATTTCAATAGACAGCCTAGGATGCAGAATTACCCTTACACCACCCAGTGGAAAGATGGTAAACCAGTTCCCAACCAGACCCAAAATATGAAAGATAAGGGTACCCCAGACCCCCTGCAAAGGAACACTGTAAATATGAATGATGATGTACCTTGGTGCATTATATGCCAATCACCTCATTCTGCTGATTATTGTGTTGTTGCCCAGTCGTTCGCCCAAGCTCAAGGAGTGCAAGCAGAAGAAGAAACAGAAGAAAAAAACCATGATGATATAAGTTGCAATATGGCGAACACATCTGATGATTTGATAGATTCTGATTCAGAAGAACTTGAGAATGATGTTACCAGCCAGAGAATTGCTTACCAGTTACATCATCAGCATATTTTTTCAGATGATGAAAAGAATGATACAGATAAGGTATGCAATACATTTTCTGAAGTAGGTTTCACAAACCTAAGAATCCCCTCCAAGGAGGAAATTGATAGAATTACAGCCGAGATGATTTCACAAGTCCATAGTAACTACAATTTGAGAAATAGAGCAATAAATAATGAGGCAGGAAGGCCATCTAGTGTGTTCATTAAAGACACCACTCATAAGACAGATGATCAACACAAGAAAGTCAGTATAGATGTGCCTAAGATCAAGGAGAACAAGTGTCAAAAATGGGAACCAAAAAAGAAGGTTCAATTTCAGAAAGGTGAAACAACAAAGACAGTAGTGCAACCAGAGAAATCAGAACCGGATGTTGTCAAGCAAAAAGTGGTCCCCACTACTCAAAAGACTCTGATTCCAGGTACTATTGTAAAACCTACTGTGGTTGAATCTGTTGATATGATTGCCATGTTATCTCAAATTACTATGAAAGTACCCTTGTCTGAGCTTTTTAGAATTGAAGAGCATAAGAATAAGGCTTTGTCATGGTTGGGTGGAATAGCAAACAACAATAGTATTGATGATCAAGTTGTAGCCCAACAGACCCCATTAATAATAGAGGACAATGGTATTATATCCCAGATTCCTCAGATGTTTTTAGATGATTCATCAGTTGCGTTCATACAAGATATTGATCCTTTTTTCCTTAGTCTAATCATAAAAGGGAAAACCTTGAAAAATTGTATGATAGATTCTAGAGCTTCCAACACTATAATGCCTTTCAAAGTAATGGAAGCCCTAGGATTGAAGGTGGATACTAAGCAAGGTAGATGCCGAGGGATGGATGCTAGAGAGGTTCCAGTAATAGGTACTATAAATGCCTTACCATTCAAACTGGCTGCATTTCCTGAGGTAGAATTAACCATGTCTGTCCTTGTGGTGGATATACCCCCACACTACGGGATGCTACTTTCCAGAAAATGGAATGCCACCATGGGGGGAAGCCTACAATGTGACCTTACTTATGCCACCTTCCATATAGGGGACAAAGCTATCAGGGTAAATAGGGAACCAAGGGTTAACCACATCTTAGGTGAAGAAATTGACAAAGATACCACCTGTTTCCTAGACACTGGGATTAATGCTTTCAGGGCTGAATTAATTATTCAGGAAGTGGAAAACTTGCCTGATATCATTGAAAATGAGGTTGAATGTTGCATGAATTCACCAAAATTGTGGACAATGTTCTTTGATGGGGCTAGTTCTAAAGAGGGTGCAGGGGCAGGTGTAGTCTTTGTGTCCCCTGAAAATAACACCTTCAGGTATTCATTCACCTTGAAGTTTGCTTGCACTAATAACATCGCTGAATATGAAGCATTGCTCCTAGGACTCAAAGTGGCCACACACCACAAAATTAAGAAATTGTGTGTCATAGGGGATTTTGAATTGATCATCTCTCAAATTAAAGGAACCTACTCCTCAAAAAATAGGAGATTAAAACAATATAGAAACGCAGTCTGGGATCAAATAGAATTCTTTGATGCATTTGGGATCTCATGGAGAGATAGGACCCAGAATAAAATGGCTGATCTTCTGGCCAATGTAGCTATCAAACCAAAAGAAATATCATTTTGCAGGAATCTCCCAGATTGAGGCCCAAAACAGACCTTCTATACCTGACAACATTGAAAATTGGCAGGTGTTTGAAGATGACAAAGATATCACAAATTTTTTGCTAAATGAAGACAAATACCATGGTCAGGAGATGGACTGCAATGGACTGATTGAAACCATAAATGGGAAAGAAACCATTTTTGGTCAAGAAATCATGCAATTAAAAACAAATAAGATGCCTAAGGGGTTGGTAGTCTTGGAGAATATTTTTTATAACCAAGACAGAGTAAAATCGGGAATAAAGGACCCCAAACCGCAGGAGCTAGAAGAAATGAATTTGGGAACGGATGAATTCCCTAAAAGGGTTTACATCAGCCAAGATCTGTCGATTCAAATCACAAAAGCATTGATTGACCTACTTAGAAAGTACAGGCATGTTTTTGGTTGGTCATATGATGACCTTAAAGCTTATAGGGAGGACCTTTTCCAGCATGTCATACCGTTGAAAGAAAATGTAAAACCTTTTAGGCAAAAACAGAGGCCTATCAATCCTACCCTTGCCCCAAAACTGCAGGAAGAACTGACAAAACTGAGAGATGGTGGAATAATCAAACCAATTAGGCATTCCACTTGGGTTTCAAATGTTGTTCCTGTAAGAAAAAAGAATGGAGATATTAGGCTTTGTGTGGATTTTAGAAATCTAAACATTGCATCTCTAAAAGATAATTATGGCTTACCTAATATGGAAGCCATGTTGCAACAAGTGACCGGCTCTGAATTGATGTCAATGATGGATGGCTTTTTTGGATATAGTCAAGTTCTGGTAAAAGAAAGTGAACAGTTCAAAACAGCTTTCACAACCCCTTGGGGAACGTATGTGTATGTGAGGATGCCTTTTGGCTTGATTAATGCAGGAGCTACTTTCCAAAGAGCCATGGATGTAGCATTTCATGAATATATTGACAAATTTATGGTTGTGTACCAAGATGATCTTACAGCGTATTCTAACAAGGCTGAAGATCACTACAAACATTTGGAAAAAAAATTTATAAAAGCCCTGGAATATGGGGTATCTCTAAACCCAAAGAAATGCTCATTTGGGGTCACAGAAGGAAAGTTATTAGGACACATAGTGTCCAAGGATGGGGTAAAAATAGACCCAGAAAGGGTAATAGCTATTGATAAAGTCCCCAAACCTAAAAATGAGAAAGGTATACAGTCCTTTTTTGGCCAAGTTAATTTTTTGAGGAGGTTTGTTACCAATTTCGCTGAAATTAGTAGACCCATTTCAAAAATGCTCAAGAAAGGAGCTATTATAGATTGGAATGGTGAACCTTCACAGGCATTCCAGGATATAAAAACTGCGATAAAAAAAGCTCCAGTGTTGAGGACCCCAGATTATACTAAACCCATGCATATTTTTTCCTTTGCATCATTCCATACTATAGCTGCAGTTTTATTACAGAAAAACAAAGAAGGGTATGAGCAGCCTATTGCCTTTTTTAGCAAATCCCTGCCGGAGCTCGCTACCTCGCTATCAAAAAATTCAGCTGCTTCACCGTTGGCGAGTTAGCAAGGCCCCGTAAAATGGCAAAAGATCGGCAAGATCTTTGATGACGTGTAATGATAGATGACTGTGATAAATTTTGACATGTGCCAGCTATGCAGAGATCTGATTCTCAATAATACCTATCTGACTGAATGCACAAGAAATCTTGAACGTCAGCTTGAAGTGGATCAATGGAGCTCACTACCTCGCTATGAAGAGTTGCAAGGAAGATAATTAAAGCGACATAGCGAGTTGGGCCTGCCACCTTCTTTCTTAAGAAGTCCTGTAGCGCATCTTTCGATCATTTCTTGATCTGATCAATGATTGTCGCCGCCTCGTTATGGCAAGGTGCTTGTTCTTTATGCATAACAAAGTAGCAACATGTTGACATGCGTTCTCCGTCGTCAGTGGGTCTAAATATAAGTGCCATCAAAAGAAAGAATTATGTACGTGGCAAGTTCTCATTGGCTAAAATAACTGACATGGAAAATATAACTCCTAGTTGTTCTCTTTGTACCGCATGATCGTAGGATCTTTGAAGATCAACGGCGCAGTTTTAAATGAAAAATGTAGTTCCACTCTCTGTATTAATTAGACAAGAAAGCTTCATCCGTGAGGAAAAACAGAGTATAATACAGAGAGATTTCATCAGTTTCATTTCACGCGAGAAAAGATTTGAAACCATTCTTGTGCAGAAGCCATTACTGAAAGAAAAGCATGCCAAGGTTTAAAAAAAAAAAATTGTCATGTTGTCTGTTCACGAAAAATTTGCAGGAATATAGAGGAGAATTGAGACAGAATTCAAGTAAGTAAAACTACCATCATCTTCGTGAGCTTTTAAGTTTTAAAAAGATAGCCCAAGATGCCTCCTAAGAAGGGATTTACAGGTGCAATAAACTACCTGGATAGAAATGTGCATGATGATTTGCTTGAGTTACTTCCTGAATCTACTGTAGAAACGGTGCAAGTTAAGAGGTTAACCTCACTCAACCCTAGGCTAAGGGTAGCTGATGGATTGTATGATAAGGGTAATTAGGTCCGGGATGCTCAAACTTCTCAAACTGGTTTGAGTTTATTCAAAAAATGGTTTGCGGAAAGGAAGTTATATGCCCCTCATGCCAATATATGGAATTTTGATCTTGCGAAGCTTGTTGTCCCCAGTGTGTTTATGGATTTTGACCTGCTTGAAGCTATAGCAAAAAACTATGACCAAGCCACTAAGGTAGTAAGAAGAATGGATGGTGAGGCTTTAGTTACCATCAGTCCCGAGGAGATTAGGAAGGTTTTCAGTCTGGGACCCCTCACCATGCATCATGTGCCCATTAATTTGATAGATTTAGAAAAAGAATATATATCCAAGAGGGATGTAGTTAGACAGGGTGCACTGAAAGCCCACATAGGCCGGATTGGAGGCCTCCCAACCATAACATCATCTTCTAAAGAACCATTCAAGAAATCATGCTTTAATGCCAGGGCAGTGGAGATATATAGGACCCTGTGCAGAGTCTTCGGAGAGGGCGAAGAAGATTTTATTCCGGTGAGCTTCATGTATATGATCACCCAAATCTCTTCTTTTGGTGTGGAAATAATTTTTGATTTTGCATCTTAATTGGCAAATGAGATTCATCAGGGATTGGTGGGGATTGCACAGGGCAAGGTGGAAAAGGTTTGGGGTCAGTATTCCTTATTGATGCATATGTTTCTTTTTAAAGGGGCCACTTATTTTGGTAAAGAAATGGTTTTAAATAGAGAACAAGAAGGGGAGGCACTGCCAGTCCAATTATGGAGTGCAGACATGACCTGGGAAGCAGAAAATGCTAGCTTCGTTAGATTTGATAGGCACTTTGCCTCCAAACTAAGGTGCCTCATATTGAGTGATAATCCCAGAATCCCTAAGGCATTAATGCACCTTGTTAGGCCTATGGACAAAACCCATAATCTAAAAGTTTCACATAACTGGGGAGATATTATCCCATATTTAGTCTTGACTGTCATCAGGGTCTATGGATTCAAATGAACACCCCATGTGTTACCCTATCAGGTACCTTTAAAGGTAGGGATAGCTGAATTTTTGTGGCAGTTGGGAGGAGTGGAGGAGGCCTTTTTGCACAAAAGGGGGACAGGATCAATTTTTCCTACTTGTACTATAGCCCACCAGTTTGTGATAACTAAAGAAGGGTGGGTCTTTCTCCATAAAATTTTGGATCAATATAAGATGGCAGTGTCTCACTCTCGTTTTTGTGATATAGAAGGTTTCTTTAACTCTGCCCTTAGATTGAGAATCAAGCTTCGTCCAATTCAGCATGAATTCTATTTTCCTGAAGATATAATAAGAAATGAATACTCTCTCCATGAGCAAGAAATAAAGAAAGAAAAATGGAGAGTCTATTCAAAAGTTTTGGAATTCATTAATTGTTTTGACAAAGATTTCAGTCCTCTTAGTAATGCTGCAACCAATGCAGATAAAATACATAAGCTCATGAGTACTTTCTCTGAGATAATGGAAGTAATGAATGAGAAGAAATAGCATTTTATTAATTCTTTTCCAGATAAAGCCAGAGAAATTATGAGAAATTTGGGTTTCAACCCCAACATTGGAATAGGTCCACTGGTGGTACGAAAGAAGACAGGATATACTATTGTTCGACAGCAGGTGCCCGTTGTACATAAAGAAAAACAGATAGTTGAATCCACCAGCACTGTCCTAGAAGAAAGACCCCCTGAACCTTCTCCCAAAAGAAGGAGAATAATAAGGGAGAAAGAATCCCCTGATGAAAGTTACTCACCTTCTCAAACCCCGATAAGAATTGAGGAAGAATAGCTCACCAATGAGCAATTCGAACAAATGGGGTCACAAGGAGAAATTTTTGTTACACAAGCAAAGATTGATGAAGGGAACCCCCAGGAACCCCCTGTGCCAAGTTTTGAATTAACTATAGCAGATTTCAGAGGAAGGGAATTGGACCCTGTTTTGGAACAAGCCAGTCAGCATTTTTTATCTGATAACAATTTTGTAAGATCTAGGGCTTTCCATCAGTTTGCGTGGAGGGTAAACATGCACATTTTTGAGCAAAGGTGTAAGAATATGAAAACAGAACATCCAGAAATGGATGAGCCCTCCATTCAAAATCTAATAAAGGAACAAATGGTGCAAGAGTTCCAAAATATAACCCCTGATGAGGGAAGACATATGGTAAAAAATGCTAATGTTTTATTATTGCCCAATTGGGACATTGCTGACGCATTAATTTTTAATTCTGTTTCAAATAATTTAGGACTCCAGGATCCAAATAAAGAGGAATTATTGGGTACAACATTCAGAAATGATCAAGTTGCCCTTGTTATGTGGTCCTTGAGAAGAGGATCCAGAACTACTTCATCACAGCCTGATGATTCGAGATTAACAGGGAGTATCTTTGTAAGGAGAGTTGCTGATACTTCAAATGTACAGGCAGCCCACATGAATGTGGATTATTCTAAATTTGCCTTGGCCACTGCGGAGAGAGGAGAGAGGGAAATGATTGATATGCATAATAAATATGAAATAGTGGTGGATGCCTATAACCAAGAAGTAAAAAGGAGAATTGAGTTAGAAAATAGGATATCTCAATTAGAAAAGGTACTTGGAAAGAGGAATGTGGGAGAATCTAGTACACTGAGAATTGCATATCCCCCACAGTCATCTGTGGGATTAACCCCTATTATTGAGATACCTGACACCCCTGAAAGACCCCAATTCTATACTGCAGAGGAATTTGAAGCAAAAAAAACCAAATTGCATGAGTGGGAGATAGAATTTAGAAATCAGCAGGAAGAGAAATGGAGGCAGGGTGTGACATATTTGAGGGATAAAATACAATGGTCAACTTTTTATGATCAGTTGACAAGGATTGTAACCCTCATGGATGAGTTAAATAAAGAAAAGGATGGACTAGATTCTCTTGCACAGAAATGGAGACAGAGAAACAATGATGTTACAATTATTTGTATATCTACAGTCCAAATGCCTTATCATCAGGTTGAAAGGATTTTTTATTTATTGAATCAATTAGATAATTTTGAGAATAAAAGAGATTCTTTACAGAGAAAATTGATACTCTATTTTTCAAAATATCTTGCTAAAAAATTCACCCTATTTCCTTGTGCTTTAGAATCTGTTGATACAGTAAAGGAAAAAGACAAATGGAAAAAGGAAATGGGTGAATTATTCGATAACAGAATAACAAACATCATCAGTGAGACTGGCCATTGGTTTTGGGCAAAGACAAATGAAGAGCTGGTAAAAATACAATTATATTATGCTGATATGAGAAAAGAATTTGATGATTTAGAGGAAAATGCCAATTCTTTAATAAAGATACAAAGAGAAACCCTAAGTTTTGATTGGCCAGATGATGATACATCACTTACAAACCTTATGGGTATGTACTCTGAAGATGAAGAATGATTGTGAGATCAGATCATAACAACCAAGAAGCATAACAGAAAGGGACCCGCCAAGAATTGCATTTGTAATCAACCTTTCTGTTATTCTTGTTTTTGTTTTTCAAAAGAAGGACACCTGTCACCTTCTGTAGCCTGAAGCTTGTTGCATCTCACATTATTTAAGTGAGATCCCAAGGCTAAAGATGGGTCCGAATTTGGTTTTCACTAAGTATTGTGCTTAGTTCTGTTTTTGGTCCAAACATTTTGGGAAGGAAATTTATAGTATACTTTTCTGTCAAAATTTCTGAGATATAGATGAATGTAGAAAGAACTGTGCTTCTTCTCTGAAGGTTTTTCTGGGTCTATTGTAAAGGATATACCATTTTCAAAGGAAATGAATACAAATTATGAACTGTCCCCATATCTGTTCTTCTCTGAATTTTGTCTCCTTTTAAATACTTAGCCACCTTGATGTTGTGTGAGTAAAAGCTTATGCAATTGATTGCAATATAGTAAGACTGTACATCCATTTGTTATTGCTGTTAATTCAATGGATTAAATAAAGGCTCTGATTAATGTGATGAGGTTGCTTGGGTGTTAATAAGGATTTTTGAATGATAAATTCTGGTAAGAATTGCTGATGAAAATTTGTTGCAAAGCAACAAATTAGATCTAAGAATTTACTTGACTCTGAATTCCCAATGGATTAGGCATTGATCGAAAGTATTTCAGCCAAAAGAGAAGTATATTATGACTAGCTTTTTCAAAGTACATCATAAAATCAATCTTTACTTATATTTCCTGTAAGATATTCAAATTTGGCCAGCACTTGCCTGCATGGATTGTTTTAGCTTCATTTAGCCATTGCTGTCGGAAACATCTGCAGAGCTATAGAAGATTTCTTGGCCATATCTGTTCAAGGGATGTGTTTATCAATTCGGTAAGATTTATGTATATGTTTGAGGATTTAGAGATGAGAATCAAAATGAAACTAAGAATAATTCTCATACAATTGTTCCATTTTTAAACCATCCCCGGGTACACCCGCCCTGGTTTTTACAGAGCCAAAAGAGTAGAAAACCGTCTAAGGTTTTGTTGGAGTTGGGTCCTAGTACTTTGCATATGCAAGTGATAATGAGAATTGGCTATTCTTTAGGTTGTGTATGTACTGATATCTAGGTATTAAGCCTTTTGTCGCCTAGTAGTTTTAGCACTGTTAACATCAAAATAAAACACCAACAGGAACCTTTGAGTTAATATACTTTTAGGATTCCTATACTTAGAGAGTGTTTGTGCTATGTGATTTGATAGCCTATATGGGACTTGAGATTATCTCCTCAACACAATAGGAGTGGGCCATTTAGGTTCCACGCGATCGGGTGGTAGTGCTTTTTCACTCTTACCATTTGAGATCCATCTGAGACACTGTGGCTGAAGCATTCTTTGATGGCATTTTGTTCTTGGATTATGATGATGGACACATATCCTTATATTGATTATTAGCATATGATAGATGATGTTATTTACTTATCCTATGCTTTATTGGCATGATTAGATTTCGTATGTATATGTTGTAGTATGTTAGATTTCTTTCTACATATGATGTAGTATGTTTTAGGAGTGACATTCCTATTATGATAATAATGATGATCTCTTTGGTGACTTAGGATGTTACACATAGAGGGATGGCTAGGACCCACGATGGTCTAATGATGCTATTTACGATTGGGAGGAACCCTGCACTTAGATAATTATGTGTTGTGATTTTTGTTTATTTGTTACGATGGATGTTTATATCTTTTATGATGATGTATCATGTATGACATGTGGTTTCATTTACTTTACTACACTTGCCTCATGGATTTGAATAGGATGATGTACTTTATTTTCACATATGTATATTTTTGTATGCCTTTCATACCCTGTGACATGTACAGTGGATGATTGGGCATTCTGAAATGTAATTTATTAAGGGATATTTGGACCCAAAGTATATTGTTTTAAGAATGTTGGACTTTTCATTATTATTTCATGTGGATGTGGTATTAGATGGAATCAATAATAGTTAATATTAATGTGATTCAATGTTAAGGGATCCTTAAAGAATGTAACCTATTATGTATGTTTATGTACACTTTTAGTTGAATTTTTGTTATTGCTTCCGCTACTATGTTTATGATGTGAATGGTTTAACTTTCATGTTTCAAAAAAAAATGCTATCAAACTTAGTGAAACTTTAGGTTATTTCTTTTGGATCCCTTGGCGAGGCGTTACATCTCATATCCTCTCTAGGTCTTTTCATTCTTCTCATGATTTCTTTCTCAGCTCTCGATTCAATTTTAGTTGATTGTTCTCAAATCATAGATTTGCAATCTCTTCGACCTTCCTAAAAATCTCATGATTTACACTTACTAACTAATTGACCATGTCAAATTTATTGAGTCAACCTTTTTCCTCATTTATTCTCTCATCAATACTTGCAACCATCTTCTTTTTGTCTTTGTCAGCCATTACCATGTCTTTTTTAGCCTTTTTCTTTCATTTAGTAACTTCATATAGCCTCTTTGACTATATTTCCATGTTCTTTTTCCAGTGCTCTTACTTATTCATTCATAATGTTATTCTTCTCCAATAGATCTTCTATTTTTTCATCATTTCCATTAAATTTGCCTTCATAACAAAAGTCCTCAATTATTTTTTCCTTGTATTGGGTGTCATTTTGTTGATTTATCATTTGCTTCCTTCTCTTTAGGGATTTCTTTAGTTACTCCTTTATAGCCTTGACTTTCTAAAATGCAAGATGCAAGTTAATATTTTGATTCTTAGTAACCTTTCTCAACTTGTAAGCTTCTATCTCCAAGATCTTTGACTCTCGAGTGGATAGACTTTTTCTTAAAGAACTCACCTCTGATACCAATTGTTGGAAATATAAAAGAGAAAGTGAGATGCTAAGAGGGGGGTGAATTAGAGCCTTCAATATTTACCTACTTCAATCATAAACCATGTTCATACATAATTAACCACACACATTTCTATCTTAACTTTGAAATTTTTCATGCAACATCATATATCACCATGAAATATCAAATCTAACATCTAATAACATGAATAAAACATGTAAGAAATAAAATTATCACATAACATAGAGATTTTGCAATGCATAAACCCTTCAAAGTGAAGGTTAAACTATTGAAAATAATTGATTAATTATGTATTGTCTTTGATGTTACACAAACTATCATATCATTTCCAATCATTGTATTTTGAGCACACTCAGGCAATGAAGATAGTTTCTTGTGTCTTCCAAGTGTTCCAGAGTTTTCCTAGTTCAAAAGACAGTGTCTACCAAGTTCACTCGAGTGACAAAGGAAAGTTTGTAGAAGTTGAGTGTTAACCGAGCTCCCTCAATTAATAAAGGAAATGTTGGATGGAACCGGTGTTAATTGAGCTAACTTTTTTACCAAGGGAACTTTGTGAATATGTAGTGTTAACTCAGTTTACTTGGTTAACATAGGAAAAGAATTTATGAGTTAATGTCTACTGAGCACGATCGGCTAACAAAGGATTTTCTTATTTTGGCATATTGAGTTCAATAGATTTAGTTGCTGGTTCTAGCTAACTAAGAAGATTAATATGAATTATTCTAAGTTGTATTCAAGCTAAATTGACAATATGTAAGATATAAATATAAGGTCAAGTTGAGGATTGAATGTGTGGAACATAATAGAAGATTTGATGAAGTTTAGAGGAAGTGAATGGAAAGATAAGCAGACTATCCTTGTTGAGCTACAAAGGTACATTTGATTAGGAAGGATCAAGTATACAAGCTAGAATTAAGTTCTATAATCATCAATTTAGTTGCATCAAAAATTAGGTCATCTCATTGTTACTTTCTAACCATTGTACTAGTGACCTAAATCTCTTAATTGAGTTAGCTTAATAACCATTTGTAAATTCTCTAACAAGGTGGTATTTCTATTTGAAGTGTCTCAAGACCTCTAACAAGGCCACTCCTAATAGGGTGATTAAATCCTCTAACAAGGTCACATCCAATAGTGTTTTTTGTAACCTTTTATAGGGTTGGCTCCTAACAGGGCTCACTTTAGAAGAGTGAAAATCAGTAACTAGTTACAATTGGTGGTTTTTCCCAAATTCAATTTCCACATTAAATCTTGGGGTCAATTGTGTTCATGCTATTTCTTTCATGTGTATGCAAATAAGTTAAGTAAGATTAATCATGATAATATCTTAAAGATTGTTATGTTCAATAGTTACCAAGTTATTTCAGTATTTACCAAGTTACAATATTTTCTAGTGTATGTCAAGTGAATGTGTATTTTCCAAGTTATAGAAAATTATAGTTTAATCAGAGTTTTGTTTTGTATTGACATCTAAGGGATCTGGGATTAATTTTAGTGGTTACTAATTCACCCCTCTTGTCTTAGTAACTCCTGTTATATTTCCAAAAATTGGTACCAAAGCTCTTTTGGTGCTTATAGAAAGGGTTTCAAGGACCTAAGCTAAAGATCAAGATGTCTTATAGAAGGGAGATTTCAAAATTGAACAAATATAACTTCAAGGCATTGCAAGAACTCATGAGGCTACACTTGGAAACCATTGGAGATACAAGGATAAAGAATCTAGACACTAAATACAAGGCTCCTACTAGAACCATGACTATTGAAGAAAGTACAAAGAAGAAAAGTCATAATATCATGATGATTGATATTCCCTCATCTCTCAACTATGTTGAATTTGATGAATTCAAAGATTATGGAACTGCTCCCAAAATGTGGATCAAGCTAAAGGACATCTATGGAGGAGATGAAAATGTAAGGAGACCCAAAGTTGAAAGTCTTAGAGGAAAGTTTGATCAAATGAAAATGAGAGAAGATGAACATATTGCAAAATATGTTGATAGAATCAAAGTCAATGTCAATACTATCAAAGCCTTTGGAGGAACAATTGATGATGTAACAATGGTAAGTAAGGTACTTAGAACCCTTCTTCTTATCTATGCAATTAGAGTGTCTATTGTTCAAGAGATAAGATGCAATCCAAATCATACTATAACTTTGGATGCACTAGTTGGAAGGTTGATCGCATTTGAACTAGATAACTATGATAATTATACTCCTAGCTCTAGCAATCTTGAGCCTACATTTGAAGCCAAGGTATCACTCAAGAAGAAAGCCAAAAATCCTAATAGAAAACAATCTAAAAGTGAAGAGGAAGATAGTTTTGATAGTCATCTTGAAGTGATTGAAGCATTACTTGCAAGGAGGTATCCCAAAGGCAATGGAAAGTATAAAGGTAAAATTCCTTTAGTATGTGTCTCTTGTGAAGATGTTGGACACATTGATGCTAGGTGCCCAAAAAAATAAGATAGGGATGAAAAGAATCATATAAAATTCAAAGTAAATAAGGATTTCAAAAACTATGACTACAAGGACAAAGGTAAGAATTCTTGTTTCATAGCTAAAGATTTAGATAGTAGTGAAGATGATGAAATGGTTCATATTGTTGTAAAAGATGAATCTGATGATGAAGGAGATAAAATGGCACTTATCTCTCATGTTAGTCAAAATGATACATGGGTTATTAATAGTGGTTGCTCAAATCATATTATTGGTGATAAGTCAAAATTTTAACACATGGAACATTATGATGGTGGTAGTGTTAGATTTGGAAACAATGAACCTTGTTGCATAAAGGGAAAAGGTTGTATTTCACTAACCAATAAAATTACAATGCTTACTAGGTTGAAGGACTAAAGAATAATCTACCAAATGTGGCACAGTTGAATAACATTGGATTCAAGCTAGAATTTATGAATGGGAAGGCCAAACTACTGGATGGAAAAGTAAATCTAGTTCAGTCTAGCAAGAAAACAAAAGTTAATCTATTCTACCTAGATCTTAGTGAAAGGTCATGTTTTATTTCTCAAGTAAAAGAAATTTGGTTATGGCATAAAATTTTGTGATTTAATGGAAAAGTGTGATGCGGCCCAACCAAGTTCACAAAGTGAAAATGTGCAAGGGAAAGGTTATGTTCCCCAAACCCACAAATAGAAACTATCCACTCAAAAATTCCTACACCCTCCTAATGGATATGATGGATATATTTCACTTATGTAAGATGGATTCAAGAGGTTCCAGGGGCCCAACCCAATTCTAGCACTCAAATCCTTCAAAATTGCCTAGTAGGCCTAATTCCCCCAACTAGATCTGCAATGAGAAAGATCTAAATTTTTCTCCAAACTTTTCCAAAGGACTTTTCAAAAAAATAGGTTTTTAGATACCCATTTTTTCCTTCTCCAAAATATCTAAAACTTAGAATAGGTTTTTTTGGACCAACAACCAAATCCCCAAACTTGGCACCCTTTTTAGGCATAAAATAGGGTGATTTTACAAAGAAAGTATATGCTTCCCTTACTTTGAAAATTTTAGGCTTTAAAAGGTCCTCCAAAATTATCCCAATCAAATAAAAATCAAATAAATTTGACTCCCCAACCTTTGCAAATAAGAAACCCCCATTTTGGCCTCTTACAAACCCTCAAATCTAGGGCTTTCTCAATGTGTGACCTCCCAAGACAATATAAACCAAATTTAAGGTTGATTCAACATGTCCAAATTATATTTATATGATATCCACCATAAAATACCCCTCTCCATGTTAGCTTGAATGTTGATGCTATGGGGGAGCAATGCAAAATACTGTTATGACTGTGTTTGTCATTGATGACAACATAGCAATAAGGTTGTTGAAGATTGACAGAGCAAAAAACTAAGAATTATGTGTTAAATAAATTACATTGTGTATCTATCTATGCATAGTTACCCACATATACTACATGTATTTGACATGTGGGCGAGTGTGTAGGAAGATATTAATGATTTATAGAGAATCGTAGGAAAATAGAGCATTGAGAAAATAGTTTCTAATGTATGATCAATATAACACATTGTGTTTTGAATGAATGGTTGTGCAATCAACTAGAGGAATTACACTAACAATTGATGATGTTAGAAAGTGCGTAGGTATAGAAGTTGTACGTGTGGAATTTTGTGAGCAACTGTGAGCCAACAACATTAATTAAATGTGTATTTTATTTAATTAAATGTGGAGCTGATTCAAATTAATGTTAAGTGTATGGAGTTGACTCAAAGGATTAATAATTGAGTATGGTATAAAGGAAAGATTTTTTTTGAGTTCTATAGACCATGATTAGGATTGAGGAGCAGAGAAGACTTGTGAATTGTGAAGTAGAAGAGCAGAGTAATATGCTAATGCATGTAAGTGACCTTAAGGATTACTGATGAGTTCCAAATCTATTTACATGATCTGAAAGGGAAGAATTTTGATGCACTAGATAGAGGAAGAGAAAAGATATTGTTTTACATCTATTATTCTAAATGGAATAGTACCGAGATCAATTGGATAGTGGGTTCATTGATCTGATCCTAAAGTTGTTTGGACAGTGGGTTTAGCTACCTTCTTCAACTCCTAATAGGGTGGAAATATCCTAACAAGGATTCAAAGTCTCCTAATAGGGAATCTTTGTACTATTCAAAAAGGAAAGTCCTAGATTTGATAGCACAAACTACTACAATTGGAAAGATAAAATATAGACTCATCTCCTATGCATGGGTCCAAAATATTGGCTTGTAACTAAGACATCTAAGAACATTGCAGAAGAAGAAAATTTTGAAACCTATACTGAGGAACAAAGTGAAGTGTTTATATGCAACATATGGGCAAGAGAAGCAATATTTTCAGCTCTACCTAAAAGTGAGTATAGTCAGGTAAAACAACTTAAAACATCTCATGAAATTTGGAAAACTTTAGAGGCTAACTATGAAGGTGATACACATGCAAAGAGGGTTAGATTGAAAAAAATTTATTATCCATTCCAAGATACTAAAATGATGGAAGATGAATCTATAAGAAGTTATGTTGGTAGAATATCTAAGATTGTTGCAAGAATCAAATCTCTTGATGGAAAGAAATCTGATGATGAAGTAATATGGAAGATCTAGAAAAGTTTAACACCACCCCTCAAGATAGTAACACAGATGATTCGAGTAATGTTACATTGCACTACTAACTTCACCAAAGAAACATTGCTTGGGAGATTGGAAGCTGAAGAATTTGATCTAAAACAATCTAGAGAATTAGCAAAGGTTGAGATAGCATTCAGTGCATTAAACATCAAACCTAGTTTAGTAAGGAACACAAAAGCACAGGGAGACATTTCCAGTAGCAACAAGTCCATTGAAGAAAAGATACAAGAGGGAGTAGCTCTTCTTGTGGAAAGAGAAAAAGATGGTAAGAATATCTTCAATGTTTGACATGCAATGAATATGTTCATTATAAATCTAAGTGTCCTAAAAGAGAAATAAAGTTTAAGGGAAGGTTCAAGTCAAGAAGATCTAGACATTGCTTGTTGCTAATGAAGAAGAAGAAGAAGAAGAGAAATTTGATCAAAACATGAATGAACATAAATTAGGGTTCATAGCTATAAAGGAGGAGGATCTTGATAGAGAAATCAGAGAGGAAAGTGTGTTGATCTCACAAGTTTAAAAGAAAGATTGGATCATTGATAGTGGTTGTTCACATCATATGATTGGTGATATGAGAAAGTTTATCAAATTTAGAAGCCATGATGGAGGAATTGTCAGAGTGGGGAACAATGCAGCCTGTAATATTACAAGAATTGGCTCTATAACACTTCATGGTAAAACATACATTGATGATGTTTATTTTGTTGATGGATTGAAGCATAACTTGTTGAGTGTTGGAAAATTTATGGACAAAGGCTATCAACTGCAATTTGGTAATGACACATACATTATCAAGAACAAGGAAGGAAAACTACTTGGTACTGGCACAAAAACTAGAGGTAATGTATTTCAATTAAATTCCACTGAAATAACATGTTTAGTAGCAAAGATTAATAACAATTGGTTATGGCACAGAAGATTTTTTCACATTAACTTTGATAACATTGTGAAGACCAGTAATACACTTGTCGTAAAAAATTTACCCAATATCACTAAGCCCACAGACACTATTTGTAAGGAATGTATATTGGCTAAGCAAAAGAGGGTCTCATTTCCTAGCAAGCAGTCGTGTACTACACAAAAGCTAGAGTTGATTCATATAGATCTGAGTGGTCTTGCAAGAATAAGAGGATTCTATGGAGAAAGGTACTTTATGATTTTTGTTGATGACTTCACTAGAATGATGTGGGTAGCTTTTCTTAAAGAAAAATCAGAAGCATTTGAAAAATTTAAGATATTTAAGAACAAAGTTGAGAATGAATTTGGAGTTAAAGTCAAGAGTTTAAGATCAAACAGAGGAGGAGAATTCACCTCTAGAGAATTCAATATCTATTGTGAAATGCATGGCATAAGAAGACAACTAGCTTCACCACATACACCTAAGTAGAATGGGATTGTTGAAAGAAGAAACAAATCAATTGTTGATGTAGCAAGAGCTATGTTATTTGAGAATGATGTACCAAAGACCTTTTCGAGAGAAGCAGTCAATATAGCAGTATACACACTAAATAGAGTACAAATTAGGAAAGGTATAGACAAAACACCCTATGAACTATGGTTTGGTCACTCACCATCACTCAAGTACTTTGGGATATTTGGAAGAAAATTTTACATCAAAAGAGATGATGATATTGATAAGTTTGATCCAAGGAGCGATGAAGGTATGTTTCTTGGTTATTCATTAAAAAGTAAAGCCTCTAGATGTTACAACTACAGAACAAAAACTATAGTAGAGTGCGCAAATGTTAAAATTGATGAAAAGTTTGGCACCAAGGAAAGGATAATGAATTATAACTCTGATGGAGATGATTACTCTGGAATGACTAACAGAAGTAATGAGTTATTTCTCAAGACTAACAATGACTTGCAGAATAATGTGCAAATTGAAGATATGAGAGAAAATCAGAATGTAGTACTAGAAATAAGAATTGAAGTAGCAACTCCTACTCCAAATAAGAACTTGATAAGAAATCATCCTATAGATCAAATAATGGGAAGTAAGGAAAAAGGAGTAATGACAAGGAGCAGAATTAATGAAGAACTGTGTCTAATATCTCAAGTAGAACCAAGAAGTGCAAATGAAGCAATCAAAGATAATTATTGGAAAGAAGCAATGAAGGAAGAACTCCAATAAATAATTAAAAATAACACATGGAAATTAGTTCCTAGACCTAAGGATAAAAATGTGATTAGCACTAAATGGGTATTCAGAAATAAAATGAACGAATAGGGAGAAGTAATAAGAAACAAAGAAAGACTTGTATGCAAAGGTTACTCTTAGCAAGAAGGAATTGATTATGAAGAGACATATGCACCTATAGCAATAATGGAAGAAATTAAAATGTTCTTAGTATATGCAGAAAATAATAATTTTAAGGTATATCAGATGAATGTTAAGTCAGCATTCTTAAATGGAGAACTTGAAGAAGTTTACATTGAGAAACCAAAGGGTTTTCCTTTAATAAAAGAAAAGGATATGGTTTGTAGACTAAAGAAAGCATTGTATGGATTAAATCAAGCACCAAGAACTTGGTATGAAAGGTTGGACAAATACTTAGCAAATCTTGGATTTGCTAAAGGAATAGCAGATAGTAACTTGTACTTGAAGAAAATAGAAGATGGCTTGCTAATAATCGTTGTAGTTTTTGATGACATCATTTTTGGTGGAAATAATGAAGCTAGTAACAAATTCTTAGAAGACATGAGGAATGAATTTGAAATGAGCATGATAGGTGAAATGAAATTTTTATTGGGATTGCAGATTATTTAGAACAAAGAAGGTATCTTTATCTCATAGACTAAGTACTTAAAAGATTTGCTAAAAAAATTTGGTCTAGAAAATTGTAAACCTATTGGGACTCCTATGGTAACTAGTCATAAGTTATCAAGAAAAGATGAGATTCCTATTGTTGAACAAAAGAAGTACAAATCCATGATTAGATGATTGTAGTATCTGACTCATAGCAGACTAGATATAGCTAATGCAGTTTGAATTGTGGCAAGATTTCAAGCTGATCCTAAAGAATATTACTATATAGCAGTAAAAAGGATATTCAGATATATGAAAGGAGCATCAAATTATGGTATTTGGTATGACAAAAAAAATAACTTTACTCTTTGCACTTATATAGATGTTGATTGGGTAGAAGATAGGGATGACAGTAAAAGCACTAGCAGAGGAGCATTTTTCCTTGGAGGAAAACTAGTTTCTTGGCTCTGCAAGAAGCAAGATTATACCTCACAAAGTACTAGAGAAGTAGAGTATGTTGCAATAGAAAACAACTATAATCAAGTCATATGGATGAAGTAGATGATGAAGGATATTGGAATAACATTCACAGAACCTGTTATCATTTACTATGATAACCCAAGTATAGTCAACATGTCTAAGAATCTTGTTTTGCATTCTAAAACTAAGCACATAACAATAAAATATCATGTGTTGAAAGAGAAATTTGTAGAGAAAGAAATCAAATTGGAGTACATCAACACTAAGGAATAGACATTTTCAAAAAGGCTTTACCAAAGGATACATTTGAGTACTTGAGAGGTATGCTTGGGGTTATGCCCCTACCTAACTCAGAGTAGAAGATACAGAAGTGCATCAGTCTAGGGTGCACAACACCATTGTTAGACTAGACTAAATGTTGATGCTTCCTTTATCGAGGAGTATTTTTCATGAATAGAGTCGGCAAGGACTCTTGGTAAAAGATATTTGGTGTACGACGATGTCTTTAGACACTTGTGTTGTTTATAGAATTATGTGCAAAAGTTGTAAAGAAATAGACTAGCTTGTGGTCGTGTTGATAGATTTTTATATGTTCATTTTTTTGTACTATCTTTAACATTGATCTCAATGGGGAAGACAGTGACATGAAAAACATTAGGGAGAGTTTGGTTGCAATAAAAGATTTGCATGAAGATTTGAGCGATGAAGAAACGCTATTGGTATTCTTGGAACTAGATTTTTTTCATCTATATTGTCATCAATGTCAAAGGTGGAGATTTTTAGCATGAATGTTGATGCTATGGAGGAGTAGTGCAGAATAGTGTTATGACTATATGTTTCATTGATGACAACATAGCAATAAGGTTGCAAAAGATTGACAGAGCAAAAATTGAGAATTATGTGTTAAAGACATTACATTGTGTATATGTCTATGCCCATTTACCAACATATACTATAGCATGTATTTGACATGTGGGAAAGCATGCAAAACCTGATTCAATAGCGTATAGAAGATATTACTAATTTACAGAGAATCATAGGAAAATAGAGCATTGGGAAAAGAGTTTTTAATGTATGATCAATATAACTCATTATTTTTGGAATGAATGATTGTGCAGTTAACTAGAGGAAGTACACTAAAAACTAATGATGTCACCAAGTGCACAAGTATGAAAGTCACACGTGTGGAAATTTTTGAACAATTGTGAGCCAAAAATAGTAATTAAATGTGTATTTTATTTAATTAAATGTGGAGCCAACTCAAATTAATGTTAAGTGTATGGAGCCGACTCAAAGAATTAACAATTGAGTATGGTATAAAGGAAATATGTTTTCTGAGTTCTATAGACCATAATTGGGATTGAGGAGTAGAGTAGACTTGTGAATTGTGAAGTAGAAGAGCAGAGTAATCTGCTAATGCATATAAGTAACCTTAAGGGTTACTGATGGGTTCTAGATCTGTTTGCATGATCTGAAAGTGAAGAAGTCTAACATACTCGATAGAGGAAGAGAAAAGAGATTGTTTCACATCTATTATTCTAAATGGAATAGTACCAAGTTCAATTGGATAGTGGTTTTGTTGATCTGATCCTAAAGTTGTTTAGATAGTGGGTTCAGTTGCCTTCTTCAACTCCTAATAGGGTTGGAATCTCCTAATAGGGATTCAAAGTCTCCTACCAAGGACTCTTTGTATTAAGTATTGTAATAAGACTCCTAAAAGGTCTATCCTCTAACAAGGAATATTTAGATTAGTACATTATTTTGTGGGCATCATTCCCACTGGGATTTTCCCTCTAATCAAGGGTATCCCTAGTAACATATCTGGTGTAATTATGTATGTGCATTTCTCTATGGTTGTTATTTGTTTTGGTTGAATAATTAAGAGTTGTTTAAGAGGTTTAATTATCATATTATTATATAACTAATTCACACCCCCCTTGCCTCTCATTTATGTTAGTGGGCCATTATTTCTAACACTCCATTGGATAGATCTCTGGCTGCTACACTCTAGACATGCATTTCATGCACCTACAGCCATTAAAAACCCATTAGAAGCCTCAATTTGTGAAAACTCCTACCCAATCATTGTTAGAATAATTATTTACATTATAATACAAGTTCATTCAATGGGAATCAATTCTTACATCCATGGTGTTGGTGTTTTAAAACTACTGAACGACAAAATGTTCAATAACAAAATGATAACACTCATACAACCTAAGGATTAGCTAATTCCCATTATCAACTACATGAATAAACCATTTGGACCCAACTTCAACAAAACCAAAGGATGGTTTCCTACTCTTTTGGCTCTACTAAACCAAGGTGGGTGTACCTAGGAATAATTTTAATGCAAACTATTGTGTAAAGATTCTTTTAGTTTCATTCTAATTCTCATCGATTGCCCACTAACACATGTGCAGTTTACTTCAATTCTTTCAATGTTCTCAAACTTGTATACATCCCTTATTTGTAGATTTGGTTGTCATTCTCCTTGAATTTACAAATATTCTTGGAAATACCAGCTACCTAAGACTCAAAGAACAGATGTAAATGAGCATTGACCAGAACTTATAATTTTGAACAAAATTGAATGAAAATGATTTTGATTTTATAAATTGATTTGATATGCAGTAGCAGAATTCATCCTTCTTACTTCTGACTCATGAGACCAGTGCCTTATTCATTGGGAAAAGAATTAACCATTGGTGGGATATCTAATTCAAATAACTTTAAAATGAATTAATCAATTGTAATCACCCATCTCCATTCTTATGAAATATCCCTTCATGAATTCACAAACCCTACTAATTTACTAAAGCATTTATATGATTTCTTGAATTAAGTGCAACAATGAAATCAGTATACAACCCATCTAGATTGCATTCAGCCAATTAAACCTTATTTAAGTGACTTCAAAGTATACAAACCCATAAACTAGAGATAGAAACTGATGACAGAAATATAGTGTAAATACCCTTTTGTATTATCCTTTTCATATGACTAATATAGTGACCAATAGAAAACCTATTGAAATCCTAGAATAGATTGCTATTTCTATCATTCAATATGTTATCAAAAAGTACAATGGAAACAAACTCAAATCAAGCTACACTCTACTGGACTGACTGAATGTACTTTTCTTGAGAGAGAAAAAAATTATACAAGTCTCAGACCATCACAATGCCTTGAAAACTCATTTATATACCATGAGTTGCAACAAGCAAAGGGTAATCATGATTTGACAAGTGTCCAAGAAACAAAACATCACACAAAAGACAAAATGGTCACAACAAAATGCCAGGTGCATCAAATATTCTTTTAGGTAGGCTTGTTCCTATTACTGTTGTAAATTATCAACCTCTAATTTGTCTCTCATTATTTTGGATCCTCAGAATATGTGGCTACCAAGCTAGCCAATGAGGGGTGATCTTGTGATGCCTCGAAATTGGTTTTTTCCTGCGGGTTTTCACTACTTTCACCCTGAGCAAGCACTATTTCTTTTTCACCTTCTTCTTTCTTCAATTTTGGTGTTGATGTGCCAATGACTTGCACCTCACCTTCTTGTTCCCTATCATCATCTGAACTACCTTCCTCTAATTACTTGTCTGAAGGAATATTGGCCATCTAGATGTTAAACTGTATATCATCCGGCCAACTAAACTGCAGGATATCATTTTGTTTTTTTACTATATAATCAGCCTCCTTTTCAAAACCAACAAATTCTTGCTTCAAAGAATCAAAAAATAATTGGACTTTAACCAATTCCTCTGTCATGGTGGCCCACTAGGCATGCCCCTTTTCATTAACAACTTTATTTATCCTCATGCTGAAAAGGTCATCCAATTCTTTACTCCATTCATCCTTATTTTTCAATTGATTCTTTCTATCCAAGGCACAAGGAAATAGATCAAATTTTTTATTCTTGTACTTATTTAAGTAAGAAACAATTTTCAGTTGCTGAGCAACTCTCCTATTATCAAAATCTAATAGGTCATTAGTAATATCATACATTTTTTCCATATGGTCATTGGAAGACCTTATAATTGAATAACATAAAAGGGTGATTTCTTTTTCCCTTTTTCCCCACTTGTTAACAATAGGCTTGAGTGTTTCATCATGGGTTTTTAGTTGCTCCCATATACTTATTATTCTTGTCAACTGATCAAAGAACAAGGTCCATTCAATCTTATCTACTAAATACGTTAGGGCCTTTCTAAGGTTATCCTCATATTGCATATTTAGCTCTACATGTAAGGCCCATAGCTTATTTTTTTCTTCTTCAAAATCCTCAGTTGTATAATATTTTGGCCTTTGAGGTGTCTCTGGTATTTCTACAAGGGGGTATGTTATTCTAAAAGGTTATGGATTTAAAAGGTTCCACTGGAGGATGGGGGTATGTTATTCTAGGCCTAGTAGATTTCCCCATTAGCTTGTTTTCAAGCTCAACTCTCCTTTTTACCTCCCTATTATAAGCCTCAAGAATTGTTTCATACTTATTCTGTAACTCCATCATAACCTATTCCTCTTTCTTAGTAGTGGCCAAAAGAAACTTAGAAGAATCCACACTCCAATATGCTTCCTGCACATGTGAGGTATCAGCAACTCTTCTCATAATTAAGCTTCCCATCAACCCAGACTCATCTGACTATGATGATGTGGCTCTAGATCCTCTTCTCAGTGACTAACTGACCAATGTAGCTTGATCTTCAATGAATGCAGTGCCTCGAAAGTTCTCTTTATTCTAGTCTTGCAAAGTCAATTTATTTGAAATAGAACTAAAAACTAAGGCATCAGCAATATCCCAATTTGGCAACAATAAAATGTTAGATGCCTTGACCATTTTCCTCCCTTCCTCAGGGCTTATACTCTATAATTATTTTATCACTTCTTTAATTTGGTTATGAATGGAAGTCTCATCTATTTGTGGATGCTCTATTTTCATCTTTTTACATTTCTCCTCAAAAATGTTCATGTTTTCCCTCCATGCAAACTGCTGAAAAGCCCTAGATTTAACAAAATATCATCAGTCAAAAATTGATGACTTGCCTATTCTAACACAGGGTCCAATTCCCTGCCACTATAATCTAATATAGTTAGATCCAAACTTGGGAGGGAAGGTTCTGGAGGGTTACCCTCATCTAATTCTGCTTGAGTAATAAAAATACCTCCCTGTGATCCCATCTGTTCAATCTATTCACCAGTGAGTTGTTCTTCTCCAATCCTTAGAGGGGACTGAGTGGGTGAATATTTCTCAACTTGAAACCTTTCTTCTGTTATTACCTTCTGCCTCTTAGGACTAGGCTCATCAAGTCTCTCCTCTTGGGCTATACTGATGGATCCTATTATTTTCTTGCTCTTATCCACAGGAACCCTTTTATTCTGAATTATAGTATACCCAAGCCTCTTTTGTACAATTATTTGACCAGCTCCTACATTAGGAGTGAAAGCCAACCTCCTCATGACTTCTCTAGCCTTATCAAGATAAGAATCAATAAAAAATTGTTTCTTTTCATTCATAGCTTCCATTGTTCCAGGGAAGTTATTCATGAGCTTATTTATTCTATCAGCCTCTGTATTAGCATTATCTAAAGGACCATAATCACAATCAAAACAATGAATGAATTCTAAAACTTGGGATTAACCTCTTCATTTTTCTTTCTTAGTTTCCTGTTCCTACAATGAGAATTCATTCCTTATAATATCCTTTGGATAATAAGAATCATGCTTGACCTGTCCCAGCTTAATTCTATGCCTTAATGTATGGTTGAAAAATTCCTTAGAATCAATAAAATGAGGATGAGAGATAGCCATCATATACTGTTCCAAAATTTTATACAAAAAGATCCAACCTCCTTTGGTAATCACAAATTGATGGGCCACTGTGCAGGTAGAGAAAATTGACCCTAGTTGCCTTTTCAACAAAAATATTTCTTCTATTCCTCCTAATTGCCACAAAACTTCAGCTATTCCTACTTTTGAAGGTACTTGGTAGGGCAAGACATAAGGACTCCCTTTAAAACCATGGATTCTAAAAATAGTAGAAACAGAGTAAGGGATGATATCTCCCCAATTATGTGAGACCTTCAAGTTATCAGGGTTATCCATAGGCCTGATTAGACTCATTAGTACCTTAGGGATTCTAGGATTGTCACTCAATATGAGGCATCTCAATTTAGAAGCAAAATATCTATCAAATCTGGAAAAATTGGCCTTACTTGCATCCCAAGTCATATCTGCACTCCACAATTGGACTAGCAATATTTCCCCATTCTCCTCTCTATTCAGTTCCATCTCATTACCAAAATATGTAACTCCTTTCAATAAAAACATATGCATTAATAGAGAGTAGTGACCAAAATTTTTTTCCACCTTGCCCTTCGCAATCCCAACTAAACCAATGTGAATCTCTTTAGCCAAAAAGGAAGAAAAATCAAAAATAACATCCACACTGAAGGAAGCAATTTGAACCATCATGTACATGAGGCCAATGGGCATGAACTCCTGCTCATCTTCACTAAAAACTCGGCACAAGGTCCTATATATCTCTATAGCCCGAGAAGTGAAAAGACTCTTCTTAAAAGGATCTCTAGAGGCTACAGTAATTATTGGCAAAGTTCCTATTGTACCAATATGTGCCCTTAGTGTACCTCCCCTAATTACATCCTTCTTTTCTTTGTATTCATTCTATAATTCTAGCAGATTGACTTGCACATGGTAATCTGACAAAGGTTCTAGGTGAAAAACCTCTCTAATTTCTTCAGGACTAATTGAGACCAGAGGCACACCATCCTTTCTTCTCACAACCCTAATGGCTTGGTCATAATTATTGGCAATGGCTTCAAGCAAATCATAATCCATGAAAACACTCGGAACTACTAACTTTCCCAAATCAAAATTACAGATATTAGCATGCAAGGAAAACAACTTCCTTTCTAGAAACCACTTTTTAAACAACATTAGGTCAATTTGAGTAGTTGTTGCATCCCTAACCCAGTTCCTCTTGTCATACAGGCCATCTGCAATTTTAAGCCTAGGGTTTAAAGAAATTAATTTTTTAACTTGTGCAAGTTCATTGTTAGATTCTGGGAGTAATTCTAATAAATCATCATGGACATTCCTATCCATATAATTAATTTGCCCAGAAAATGCTTTCTTAGGAGGCATTTTTCTATTATTGAAAGAACTGGCATGCCACAGAAGTTGTAATATGACTACTTACTTGACTTGCTAAACTTGTTCTTCTCTGAACTTCTGTAATTGATCTTGAACAACAAAGGAATAGCTTCACATCTTTACCAAGCTTAACACAATACAATCAACAAGCTTTTGTGCTCAAAAAACTTGCAATCTCTATTTGCATGGGATTGGAATTAATGAAAATCTCTTGTGTTATGCTCTATTTTTCCCACACATGAAGCTTTCACTTATCATAAATGCGCAGAACAGAAAACAGAGTGGCGTCGCACTTTCTTTTTTTAAACTTCCACCGTTGATCCTTGAAAAATCCTACAATCTAGGAATGAAAACTAAACTAACTCAATTTCCTTCTTAACACTCTAGCAGTCAAGCTAATAAAATGCCTCCATCTATACCTTTCCTTCAAGTCTGGCACTTCAAACTGGGCCCCCGGATGAGTAAGGACACGTGTCATCAACTCGCTAACTCATTATACATAATTGACGAGCACCTTTTCATAATGAGCTAGTGATAACCGCTAATTTTGCATTGATCGCATGGAAAATATTTAAAATATCCTTTGGAGGAAACAATAGTGGGCCCCTCACTCATTAACTCACTATACTTAACTTTCGCACATCTCTTCATAGAGAGTTAACGAGCATCATCGATCCATGCTTGATCTTGTGGTCAACAATTTACTACAACAGTGGTGGGCCATCACTTTGCTAACTCGCTAAACTTAACTACCAAGCACTTTTCCATAGTGAGTTAATGGTGGCCTTTGATCCTAGTTTGATCTCATGATCAGAAATCTTTGCACTTTATACACAGGGAGTGGGTCTAGGATATTGTTGTCGCTGAGCTAACCCAATCACACTGGCACACATACATATTTTCTAATCTTTTAATGATATCATGTGTCTTTTACCTTGCCATGTTTATGAATTTTAGCAGGTCACTACATCGCTACCGACAAAATACCAAAAATTTGGCTAGTGATATGGCGAGCTCTGACGAATCAAAAAAAATTGGCTCAAAGATGCTCAATAGGATGCCACCATGTAATTTGAATCTACACAACTCAGCCTTATCATGTCATTCATTCGGGTCCCACCTCTGAGAACTTTCAGTTACATCACCATTTTCTAACTAGTCGCCATATCGCTACCGGCACAAATACCAACTACCTAGCTAGCGATATGGTGAGTTCCGATATCCATTAAAAATGACACCTGAAAAATAGAACCACAACTGACATTAACTTGCAGAGAAATAAAAGAAAAAACTACGCCATATCTTCCTCAGGATCCTTAAAATCACCTCTTACTTCACAAGAATTTCATCTTTTGCAAACTCTGAGCATTCGCTATATCACCACTAATATGTTGCATGGATTTCCTGGTAGCGACTTGGTGAATTGCTAGATAAATTTGAACTCTAATGATGCCACTTGTAAGTTTTTTCACATGCATTTCTTCTTGAACCTGATAGGCCTGGGACATATCATGTGGCCAAAATGTCCTCACATTAACACATTTCACAGTGCTAGATTTCACTTTTAAGTATCACAGATAATTCTTCGATGATCGCTACCTCGCTATGCGTAACATGTGAGCATCTTGCCATAGTGAATATGCGACAACTGTGGATTTAAATCAGATGCAACGGTAGGATTAAAACCCCCCTCTCAAAAGACTCAACAACAATGATCAAGCTGGCAGGAAAAGAAAATTCACTCCTTACCCCTTTTTTTTAAAAAAAAATTGCACTAAGATAGAACTTAATAAGCCAAACCTAGGGTTTTTGACAAATTTTCAAAGGTATCAAAATATACTAAACCAAAACCTAAAACCCTATGACTTAACAGGAACACTCTCATCTGATTTTTTTTTTTTATTTTAAGAAAAATTGATACATGAAAAATCAGACCAACACATGGAATGACCAAATGCTTCCAAAGTGCCCAGAACTTGCACAAATTGTTGCAAAAGTTGCTTGAGATCAGTACTTTTGGTAAAATGAAAACCTATTTGTTGTAATGCACCAAAAAATGGTTTTTATATCATCCCAATAGGTTCAAAACATCAATAACGAAATAAGAAACCAATCAAATCAAAAGAAAAAATGCAAAATGCTCAAAATTGAGTTTTATTGTATTCTAATGGCTAAATCCGTACATTTTCCAGTAAATCTATACTAATGCTCCTCCTTGCTGATCATATGCCTTTTATAGGCCCCATAGGATGTACAATAACTTCCCCAACCATATTCCATTGGTTGGAACCCATTGCAAAGGTTAAAACACTAAAATATTGGTTTTCCCTCCTGATCTAGTATATATCTGTTAGGATCCAAAATTTGAATTTTAAACCTTATTAAATTGTTTTAGTTCATACTTTATTGGTTTCTACCACTTAGGAATTATTCTAATACCCTCCATGACCTATTTGATCCCTCCAACCAATCTAGATCCCTTGTTCACACTATTGCCCACCCTTACATCATTTTTATGCCTAAATCCTTTATCAAGATCTTTAGGAATTTTCAAGTTACTATAAAATTGATTATTACATATTGCCATTGTAGGCTTCAATACATTTCAATCAACCTTCAAGGATACCATAGATTCTTTTCTTTTTCTTGTATCCAAGGTGTACCTAGATGTTTGCCTAGGTGCTACTGCACTAGGTTGTGTCATGTGAACTTTGATAATCTAGTCAAGATAAGAAAAATAGAAGAGTAAGATATATTCCTAGTCTAAGGAAACCTGATATGGGTCTATGCAAGAATTTTCAAATTGGAAAGATGGGAAAGTCTACTTTCAAAAGCAAGAACTATAAATCTGAAGAAGTCTTCAAATTGGTTCATACAAACCTATGTGGACCTATTGGAATAGAGAGCTACAATGGATTTAAGTATTTAATTCTATTTGTTGATGATTATTTTAGAATGATGACTGTAATGTATCTAAAAGAAAAATCTGATGCTTTTCAAAAGTTTAAGTGGTATTTGGCAAGAGTGGAAAAAGAAACTAGAAAGAAATTGAAATGTTTGAGATCAAATAAAGGTAGTGAATTCATTTCTAATGAGTTCAATGAATTATGCATTGAAAAGGGAATAAAGAGATAAGTATTAGCCCCTGGTACACCTTAGAAAAATGGTATAGCTGAAAGAAGGAACATATCCATCATGGATTGTGCAAGAACCTTAATGATAGAAAAGAGTGTTACAATCAAATACTAGGAGGAAGAAATTAGTAATATAGTGCATACCTTGAATAGAGTACAATTGAAGAAAAACTCAAATCAAAATCCTTATGAAATATGGTATGGCTACAATGTAGTGCCTCTCCCATTTGACTTCTGTAAGTCAACCTGATGGATGCAACCTTGTTGATCTCTTGTTGTGATGGGATCATGATTGTGACCCTGCGTGGTCTACACCATCGAGGTGTTTGGATTTATGTTTCTATATCAGTTTCTTTGTTTATTCTTTTGACTGATCTATGAAATTATGTTGTGATTTTTGGTTCACTAATTTTTGTGCCAGTTACTAGGATCGATGTAGTATCATGAGGTTGTTCCATGATTACCCTGAGATGTGTGTAGAGATTGCATTGTGTACTATTACCATGCTACAGAGGACTAGGTTCCTATAGCAGTGGTTAGTCACAGTTATGACTATGTTTTCTTAATTATTTTGATTGCCTTTTCTTTTTGTGTTAACAATAATTATTAAATACTTGATTAATTTAAATAGATTGTCCATGTGGGATTATTTAGTTATCTACTGTGGACATTTACCTTTTTTTATTTTGATCTGAGAGATATTTGTTCTTATGTGATATTTTACATTTGAGGCGACCCGAGGGTCAGATGTTATACTTTGATTTTAGTATCATAGATTTTAGAGTACTATGTTGTTTAGTTAATCATATTGCATGATGATGCCATTTTGAGATGACAGTGTGTTTTATGATGATATCTGGTATTTGGACATACCTCTGACTATGTTAGGTGATGGATTTAATGCTATGGTTATTTACTTCATTCTTGTTTTGTTATGCTTTATGCAAACGTGAGTGATTTAAATAGATTATTTTAATATAATTAAATAAATGGTTAAATTAGGAGATTTAATGCATTTATTGCTTCGGCTATGTTATTATATGCAATTGCACTTGATCATGTTGTTTAGTGTGTAGGATTTATATCCATAGAAGTGGCACATGGAGTTAGTGATTCATCCATTCATATTTTACCAATGTTGTCCTTATATGGTCGATGTATCCTTTATTAAAATGTTTAAATCAAACATTTCAGTGATTATTAAATCCAAACTCATTTGCATTATATGATTAGACCAGTAAGCGTGTCTGTGCATTTAGAGGTTCGCATTGTCACGAAAGTTATTAAGGAGATTTATGTATTTTTGGTTTTTTAGGCTTTTTAATTGATTTATTTTAATTTCTAGTAGCTTTGCCATAGATGAATTCCTATTTATAGGAATAGCCTATTTTCATTTGGGTCGATTTAAGGTTTAACTAGATTAGCTAGTTAAATGCCCTAATCAATTATTCACCTGAAAAGTGAATAAGTATCCAAAAAGGAATTTAATTCCTCACTTCTCACTTTTGAATTGGAAATTTGGAGAGTAAAACACAAAATCCTCTTCATGAGGATGTACTGTTTTGTTCATTGTGGGAGCTACAGGCATGGGATCGTCATGAGGTTGAGCTCATTGGATCCAGCTCGAGGAAACCTTGGATTGCCGCAATTTTCAGCTACTTCTGCGAGATATTTATTTTATGGTTTAGATTTTTGTTTTTCCCTTTTGACTGTGAGGTAGGACTTTTTTGTTTTATTGTTTCGGCTCCATTTTTGCTTCTATTTTTGGTAGCCATTTGTTTGGAGGTTGAGAACTAGTGTTCCCCTCTGTTTTTGTATGCTAGTTCTACCCAGTTGGTCAAGTATGAACATTTCCCTATTTTTCAGGATGAGGGTTTGAGATTTTGGGCCGTTATGCTGGCCGTTTTTGCATACGGTGTCTGATTTCTTTTATTTTTGGATTTTTGGGGTTTTTGAACCCAAAGGCCAAATGGGTTTTAATTTTGTAGTTTTTCCAAAATTTGGGGTTTTCACCTCATTTTTGTGCCACCCTATTTTCTAAAGTTTTCTTGGCACAATGTGGGTCATGGACCTTGATGATCTGTTTGGATATCAGTCAGACCACTTTTGTACTTTTATTTTGCATTGGGATATGTTTTGCATCTGTACTCCCGACGTTGTGTTCGATTGAGTGATTTTATACATGTTATGGTTTCTTTTGGACCTTTGCTTTTGTTTCATGAATGCTAGGATGCATGTAGAATCCATACTCTTGGATTGAGGCCAGTTGAGTGAGTTCATGATGTTTGGTCTTGTTACATCATTGGAATTCGTGTAGAATCCATACTCTCAGATTGAGGCCAGTTGAGTGATTTCATGATGTATGATTTTATTGGCTTTGGGATTTGTGTAGAATCTATCCTTCTCATGTTGCTTTCAGTTGGGTGTTTTTTTTGCATTGTGTTCTCATTCCTGTCCTTGTGTTATGATCTTCATGATGGTGGTGCGCCACACACAAGTACGTGCGCATACATTTTTCGATTGACTTGTGAGGCTTGATCTTTCGTGGTACTTTCAGAAGTTATGATCATTGGGGTTGGGATGGGAGTATGTATTCCCACGGGCACTTGTCGTAGGATGAGCATGGGTAGGGTAGGGTAGCATATGGAGGGGGCTTCTATCTCGTAGCCTGGTGACCTTAGTCCCATAGGGTTGGCAGAGGATAGGAAGTTTTAAATAAGTGATAACTAAATAAAATGTGTGACTGGTAATAAAACTTAAGATAATAAAATGTGTGTGTGGGGCCCTCTGTTGAGGAGTTGAAACGCACGATCCGAGCTTAGGCTTTTCTCCATGATCTTCGCCCCTACTTAGTAGCCTTTTGAGTGTTTCACCAGGACCTGTACTCCTTGCATTTTCTTAGGTTCTTGATTGTAGCCATCATACTGTCTGGCGTGAGTGTTAGCCATGGATGTTGTTTTGTGTGTTTTGTGGTTGGATCATTATCTCCATCAACACGACGGTTGTGGACCTATAGGTGCCACGTGGTTGGGAGGCATAGCTACCTTCACCACTACTAGGGATTGGTGTACAGAGAGGATATTTTGTCCTAGTGCGACCGTTGTTGGATGTCTTCACTTGATACTTCAAGTTCTGGAGTATGCTTTCTTGTGATTTGTGCTTTCATTGGGATGCTTGTATATCATGTGTAGATGATGTTAGTTTATTTGATGCATTCCCTTATCATGATGTTTAGCATATGATTAGATGATGTTATTTGATTTAGTAGTATATATGTTGCTTACTATTGTTTAGCATGTGATAGGCTATGTTATCTACTGTAGGATTAACTTATGTGTTATCACTAGCATGTTAAATTTTCTTATGCTGATATTGTGCATGTTTTTAGTAGTGACATCCCTATTACGATAGTACCAATGATCTAGTCGGTGACTTAGGATGTTACGCATGAGGGATGGCTAGGATCCATGATGGTCTTATGATGCTATTAATGGATGGGAGGATTCCTGTACTTAGTTTGGTTGTTTTGTTCCTGAGATGTATTTCTATACATTGCGATGTTGCTTTTGTTCTCTTCGATGTTTATTTCAGTATGTTCTTTGCTATTGTAGTTTGGATGGATAGATGTTCATCATTTTGTGTCATTCTTGCACTGGAGTGTTCATTCCTCAAGCCTTTTTGGATATGGTACTCCCTGGTGTAGAGGTTCTTTGCTCTATTTTGGTCTTTTGTGTTTCTTGTAGTGTTTTCGTGTTCTTTGGGCAACATTTGTTCAGCATGGTGCAAAATTAAAAATGTATCGCACGCCCATGCAAAATGTGTCGTACGATACTGTAAAGTATCGCACGCCTTCTTGAGAAATGTCGTATGACACTAGAAAATTTTTGCATGCCTTCTTGAGAAATGTCGTACGACACTTATAAAGTGTTGCACGCCTTAAGGAGAAGTGTCGCCCTCCCTTAGTAAGAAGTGTCACACGATTCTTTTGTAAAAACCTGCGCGAGCAAATAGTGGGCACTTTTCATCGTGTTCCAAACTTTTTGAGGGTTGATTTGGCTACCCTTTTGGGTGTTCTTCGACCCTATGCTATTGCATTTTGAATTCTGTCGATTTCTCTTGAAATCTAGTTTTTGTGTTTCTGTTTTAGTCTCTTGGGGTTTAAAATATATCGTTTAAGTATAAGTTGACATATATTTAATTTCTTATACTTAATATATATTTTAATATATGTGACAAATCTTTTGAGATAGGTTTCAGACCTCTCGGAGATAAGTTAAGGATTCTAGGAAATTTCAGGGCTTCAGAAATCCAGACTTGGTCAATTTTCAAGGCTTTAGGATTTCAGGCTTAGCCAAATTTTAGGATTCTACACTTTACCCCAGCTTGATGTTTTGTTGATGAGTGGTCATTTCTTGAGCCTTCATCTTTTTGTGGTGGTTGCTAACTTGTGTTCACGTGTGTCAGTTGGTAGTGGCATTCGGAGATCTATTGGTTGTTGGGATTGTGGTGAAGTATTCTATTGCGATCGTTGTGATCCATGTATGATGTTGTCATGTACATTCATACTTGTAAAAAAGAAATTCTTGGCTTGTATTTCATCCTTGTTTCCAAGGATCTCCGAGCACGGCATTACATTTGGTATCAAAGCCCATGTTCAAACATTGGGATCTTTGTGTTTATGTTGCCCATTTAGTTGTTGTTGAATTGGTTGAGTGCGAGTGTTTTGGTGAGAACTCGTGATCTTTGTTGCTTTGGTATCTACTTGGGAATGACTTGCTTGTCTAGTAGATACAACTAGATTACTGTCTAGAGAAGGAAGTGAGTCTTCCTAGTTTTGTAAGACGAATCGATGTGCCTTGGTTGGTTGGTTGCTTGTGTGACCCTTTTTGGATGGAACCACTGATTGGTGTCCATGTGTTGGCCTTGTGTGCCTCTTCTTGTTTCTCCTTGTGGAGTAAGGTGCATTGATTTCCTATTTTTCTCCTAATTATAAGTAAATAGATGAATCTTATTGTGATTCTTTATTTTGTTGTTATAATAATGAAATGGTTCTTTTCATTGAAAATGAGTGTTATTGTGAATCATTGCAAAGAAGTAGGTTTGCATTATATCCTTCTGTTAATGACTTAAGTCCCCAATCTAATTACTTCTTAAGCTTATGGAAATTTGTATTAAATTGATGAATATTCAAATGTTGCATTGCATTGAAATTATTGTTGTCTACATATGCATGAGATTACTAATGGTATACTACTTGATGTGTGTGAGTGTGTTCTCTAACACTACTGGGATGATGTATTCCTAAGCATTGTGTGGTGATTTATCTCTCTTGTGTGACTGTACTTAGTCATCGCCTATAATGTGATTTGTTTGATGCCTTATTTCATTTGGCTGGAGGTACTTTCCTCATGTTGTTGGGCTAGCATTGGTTTTCAGTATTTTCCTCTCTTGGAGTAGTCATCAAATTTTATCTATCGCTCTCTTTGTGACAGTTGTCACATTTGACTTATTGTTGAAGTGAGCTCTTTTGGGTACTTACTATTGGAATTGATAATTCTCCCATTTGGGCTTTTTTATTATGTTTCTTGATGACTATTCTCGATGTGTTTTACTACTACCCAGTTGTGTGTTATGACTCTATCATGTTCATCTCGAACCTCTAGTAGTACGTACAAGGCATAATATCATGGAGAACATGCTAGTGCATGTTTGATAGATTTAAAGTTGTTAATGTTATTGGGTGGCTTAAATGGTGATTGAACTTAATGTTATTTTTGAAATAAATTGAAAGATATGTACTTGTTTTATGGTAAGTGACTCTTGGACCCTTGCTTGAAATCTTTCAGTTCATTATGCATTAGTGCTTATGTTATGCTTAATTAATGAAATTATGAAAGAGAAGTAATGATCGTTTCAATGTGTGACCTACCTTTCATTCCATGTCTTATGTTGTTTGGGCATGTGTGCTCTTCTGTGGATTTGGAATTTTTTTTGTCATTAGTCTTGGTGGCCAAGACTGTTGTTTTTTTCCTTTGTGGTTTTGTCTTAAGTGGTGACTCAATCGTAGGTCGTAAGTCTCTCTTGGCTTTTGGAGTTGTCAATCAATGTTCTGAGTACCTTCTCAAGTAGAGGCCAATTCAATCATGACATATCATATTTATGGCCATTGGAGAAGTTTAACTCTTCATGTTATTCATAATGGAAGAGTTATCTTGTCTTCATAATCTACTAGGTACTTTTTGGAGTTCATGCTTGGGTTTTTGCGTTTCCTTTTGCACTGAACCACCCTAGTGAGGTGAAATGGGGTTCATGAGCATTCCTTTCCCATGGATGATGTTGCCTTTTTGTTTGGGAGTGACTCAATTCTTTGATGAGTCTAGATTCTCCTTTTTGGACGTTGTCTTGGGCGCATCTCTGTATCCTTTTTCTCTGTTAAGAGAGTAAGCTAGTTTTGTTTTGCCACTAGCTTAGTTAGTGTTCTTTTGTGAGTATGTCGATGGTTGGTGGAATTGTGAGTTCCCTAATGCATCTTGGGCTTATTTAGTGTAGAGGTTGAGAGAGACTCCCTCTTAGTCCTATACTCTGTAGTATCCTTCTCCCTAAGCTTATATCTTCATGCGGTTTATCTCAATCAATTTTCTCTTTGACCATTGACTTGAGGCTGGAGATTGATTCTAGTGGTGGGTTGGGGCTAGTATTCCCAACATGGTGCTAGAGGGACATGGTATCAATGGACACATGTTACCATCTTATGAGTTGGTATGCAGATATTTCATGATCGTGTCCACTGACGAAAGTCTGTGCAACCTTGTGGAAAGGTTATATCTTGTCTAGTTGGGTTATGTTACCCTAGTTTCCAGTGGTAGTTGAGCTTTTGTGCCATGGTGAGGCATCATGCTCCTACACTTGGTGGTGAGTAGTCTTTTGGAGTGTGTCCTTTTGTTGGTAAACTGTCATCTGCTTTGTTCTAAGGGTGAGTTTATGTGAATTCCAGAATGATCATGTGTGACATGATAGTATTCTTGGAAATTTGGGATGGTTATTCTCCATGATTCCAAATCTTGTTGGAAGTGTTTCTTTTTTTGCCCTTGTTTGTGGTCTTGCAGTAGGTGCATGTTTTGTTGGGTGAATGTTGACAAGGTAGAGTAGCTTGTTTCTTACCTCGTATTGTTGACTTTATGGCTAGATGGGTTTTTCCTAGCGCATAGAAGGTTCCTTGTTGGAGGACCTTGTGTCTATGGGACACCTATTATCTTGTGGTTAACCTATTTTGGGGTTAACATGATGGTTTGAGAATGTGGGAGTGATTTGGTTTGACTTGTGGAGAGTTTCTTGAGTCATTCCTATTGCTCGCTTTGGATTTTGGTTCTTGTGTGTTTTGGTTTCTATTCTTGGATTGTAGGCTTCTAGGAGTAAGCCTAGTCTTTGGGGGGGATGATGTAGTATCTCTCCCATTTGACTTCTATAAGTCATCCTAATGGATGCAACCTTGTTGATCGTTTGTTGTAATGGGATCATGATTGTGACCCTGAGTGGTCTACACCATCGAGGTGTTTGGATTTATGTTTCTGTATCAGTTGCTTTGTTTATGCTTTTGACTGATCTATGAGATTATGTTGTGATTTTTGGTTCACTAAGGTTTGTGCTAGTGGTTACCAAGATCGATGTGGTATCATGAGGTTGTTCCATGATTACCCTGAGATGTGTTTACAGATTGCACTGTGTACTATTACCATGCTACACTGGACTAGGTTCCTATAGCAGTGGTTAGTCATGTTTATGACTATGTTTGCTTAATTGTTTTGATTGCCTTTTCTTACTGTGTTAACAATCATTATTAAATGCTCGATTAATTTAAATGGATTTTCCATGTGGGATTATTTAGTTATGTGATGCGGACATTTACCTTGTTTTATTTTGATTTGAGAGATATCTGTTCTTATGTGATATTTTACGTTTGAGGTGACCCGAGGGTCAGATGTTATACTTTGATTTTAGTATCATAGATTTTAGACTACTATGATGTTCAGTTAATCATATTGCATGATGATGCCATTTTGAGATGATAGTGTGTTTTATGATGATATCTAGTATTTGGACATACCTCTAACTATGTTAGGTGATGGATTTAATGCTATGGTTATTTACTTCATTCCTGCGTTGTTATGCTTTATGCGAACGTGAGTGATGTAAATAGATTATTTTAATATAATTAAATAAATGGTTAAATTAGGTGATTTAATGCATTTATTGCTTCGGATATGTTATTATATGCAATTGCACTTGATCATGTTGTTTAATGTGTAGGATTTATATCCCTGGCAGTAGCACATGGAGTTAGTGATTCAGCCATTCATATTTTACCAATGTCATCCTTATATGGTCAACGTATCCTTTATTAAAATGTTTAAATTAAACCTTTCAGTGATTATTAAATTCAAACTCATTTTCATTATGTGATTAGACCAGTAAGTGTGTCTGTGCATTTAGAGGTTCACATTGTCGCAAAAGTTATTAAGGGGATTTATGTGTTTTTGGATTTTTGAACTTTTTAATTGATTTATTTTAATTTCTAGCAGCTTTTCCATAGATGAATTCCTATTTATAGGAATAGCCTATTTTCATTTGGGTCGATTTGGGGTTTAACTAGATTTGCTGGTTAAATGCCCTAATCGATTATTCACCTAAAAAGTGAATAAGTATCCAAAAAGGAATTTAATTCCTCACTTCTCACTTTTGAATTGGAAAGTTGGAGAGTAAAACCCAAAATTCTCTTCATGAGGATTTACTGTTTTTTTCATTGTGGGAGCTATGGGCGTGGGATCATCGCGAAGTTGAGCTCATTGGATCCAGCTCGGGGAAATCTTGGATTGCCGCAATTTTTAGCTACTTCTGCGAAATATTTATTTTATGGTTTAGATTCTTGTTTTGCCCTTTTGGCTGTGAGGTAGGGCTTTCCTATTTTATTGTTTTGGCTCTATTTTTGCTTCTATTTTTGGTAGCCATTTGTTTGGAGGTTGAGAACTAGTGTTCCCCTCTATTTTTGTATGCTAGTTCCACCCGGTTGGGCAGGTATGAACATTTTCCTATTCGGGATGAGGGTTTGAGATTTTGGGCTGTTATGCTGGCCATTTTTGCATACAATGTTCGATTCCTTTTATTTTTGGAGTTTTTGAACCCAAAGGCCAAATGGTTTTAATTTTGCAATTTTTCTAAAATTTGGGGTTTTCACCTCGTTTTGCGTGTCGCCCTATTTTCTCAGGTTTTCTTGGCACAATGTGGGTTGTGGACCTTGATGATCTGTTTGGATATTAGTTAGACCACTTTTTCACTTTTACATTGCATTAGGATGCATATTGCATTTGTACTCCCGACGTTGTGTTTGGTTGAGTGATTTTATAACTATTCTGGTTTCTTTCGAACCTTTGCTTTTGTTTTGTGAATGCTAGGATTCGTGTAAAATCCATACTCTCAGTTTGAGGCCAATTGAGTGAGTTCATGATGTTTGGTCTTGTTACATCATTGGGATTCATGTAGAATCCATACTTTTGGATTGAGGCTAGTTGAGTGATTTCATGATGTATGATTTTATTGGCTTTGGGATTCGTGTAGAATCCATCCTTCCCGTGTTCCTTTCAGTTGGGTATTTTTTTTGCATTGTGTTCTCATTCCTATCCTTGTGTTATGATCTTTGTGATGGTGGTACACCACACATGAGTACGTGCACGTACATTTGTCAAGTGACTTGTGAGGCTCGATCTTCCATGGTACTTTCAAAAGTTATGATCATTGGGGTTGGGATGGGAGTATGCATGCCCACGGGCACTTATCATAGGATGAGCATGGGTAGGGTAGAGTAGCATATGGAGGGGGCTTCTATCTCATAGCCTGGTGACCTTAGTCCCATAGGGTTGGGGAAGGATAGGAAGTTTTAAATAAGTGATAACTAAATTAAATGTGTGACTGGTAATAAAACTTAAGATAATAAAATGTGTGTGTGGGGCCCTTCGTTGAGGAGTTGAAACGCACGATCTGAGCTTGGGCTTGTCGATGCCAAGTGACTCTCCATGATGTCAGCCCCTACTTAGTAGCCTTTTGAGTGTCTGACCAGGACCTGTACTCTTTGCATTGTCTTAGGTTCTTGGTTGTATCCATCATACTGTCTGGCGTGAGTGTTAGCCATGGATGTTGTTTTGTGTTTTTTGTGGTTGGATCATTATCTCCATCAGCATGGCAGGTGTGGACCTATGGGTGCCACGTGATTGGGAGGCATAGCTACCTTCACCACTGCTATGAATTGGTGTATAGAGATGATCTTTTGTCCTAGTGTGACCATTTTTGGATGTCTTCACTTGATACTTCGAGTTTTGGAGTATGCTTTCTTGTGATTTGTGCTTTCATTGGGATGCTTGTATATCATGTTTAGATGATGTTAGTTTATTTGATGCATTCCCTTATCATGATGTTTAGCATATGATTAGATGATGTTATTTGATTTAGTAGTATATATGTTGCTTACTGTTGTTTAGCATGTGATAGGTGATTTTATCTACTATAGGATTATCTTATGCGTTATCACTAGCATGTTAGATTTCCTTATGCTGATATTGTGCATGTTTTTAGTAGTGACATCCCTATTACGACAATACGGACGATCTGGTCGGTGGCTTGGGATGTTATGCATGGGGGATGGCTAGGACCCACGATGGTCTTATGATGCCATTGACAAATGGGAGGATCTGCATACTTAGTTTGGTTGTTTTGTTCCTGAGATGTATTTCTGTACATTGTGATGTTGCTTTTGTTCTTTTTGATGTTTTTTCCAGCATGTTCATTGCTGTTGTAGTTTAGATGGATAGATGTTCATCATTTTGTGTTGTTCTTCCACTCGAATGTTCATTCCTCAAGCCTTTATGGATCTGGTACTCCCTGGTGTGGAGGTTCTTTGCTCTATTTTGGTCTTTTGTGTTTCTTGTAGTGTTTTCATGTTCTTTGGGCGACATTTGTTCAGCATGGAGCAACATTAAAAATGTGTCGCATGCCCATGCAAATTGTGTCGTACGATACTATAAAGTATCACACGCCTTCTTGAGAAATATCATATGACACTGGAAGAGTGTCACACGCCTTCTTGAGAAATGTCATATGACACTGATAAAGTGTCACACGCCTTAAGGAGAAGTGTCACCCTCCCTTAGTAAGAAGTGTCACATGGTATTTTTTTAAAAACTTGCACGGGCAGATAGTGAGCACTTTTTGTCATGTTCCAAAATTTTTTAGGGTTGATTTGGCTACCCTTTTGGGTGTTCTTTGACCCTATGCTGTTGCATTTTGAATTCTGTCGATTTCTCTTGAAATCCAATTTTTGTGTTTCTATTTTAGTCTCTTGCGATTTAAAATATATCGTTTAAGTATAAGTTGACATATATTTAATTTCTTATACTCAATATATATTTTAATATATGTGATGAATCTTTTGAGATAGGTTTCAAACCTCTTGGAGATAAGTTAAGGATTCTAGAAAATTTCAGGGCTTCAGAAATCCAGACTTAGCCAATTTTCAGGGCTTCAAGATTTTAGGCTTAGCCAAATTTCAGGATTCTGCATTTTACTCCAGCTTGATTTTTTGTTGATGAGTGGTCATTTCTTGAGCCCTCATCTTGTTGTGGTGGTTGTTGGCTTTTGTTTGCTTGTGTCAATTGGTAGGGGCATTCAAAGATTTGTTGGTTGTCAAGATTATAGTGAAGTCTTCCGTTGTGATCGTTGTGATCCCTGTATGATGTTGTCATGTGCATTCATACTTGTGTAAAAGAAAATTCTTGGCTTGTATTTCATCCTTGTTTCCAAGGATCTCCGAGCAGGGCATTACATACAAACCCAATATAAGTTACTTGAAAGTTTTTGGTAGCAAATGTTATATCTTGAAGGAGTCTAGGAAAGGTAAATTTGGTGTCAAAGATGATGAAGGCATATTCCTAAGATACTCTTGTAGAAGTAAAGCATACAAGTGTTTGAATCTGACTACTCATAAGATCATAGAAAGTGTACATGTGAGAATTGATGAATTTTCAAAAAAGAGTGAAGAGGAAAGCAATAGAGGACCTGAGGATTGCAGAAGATTTGTTTACTTTGAACCTGACACTAAGGTGTTTTTTAGTGGTGAATATTCATTATTTTGAGAATTCTAGAAATTTTTCGCTAGTAATTTGGCTAATAATTTAAGATTCAATGCAACCTAAATTTCCATATTTTTATTAAATTTAGTTCTAAAATATTTAAAATCGCTCAATAATTTATTTTATTCAAAAATTTAAACTCAAAGATTTGCCACAATATTCGATACATAATTAGATTTGATTCACCTAAATATTATATATTATCAAAGAAACTAAAATTAATTCACCAATAATTATAATTATTATTAGTTACTTTAGGGATATATTACCAATATTTAGTTTTCACTATTGATTTAAAATATAATGTAATTAACCTCATAATTTCCATGAGATAAAACATGTTCAATTTTGATTTGTAATATTCTATCACATGCTCTCTTCAAATGCAAGAGCAACAGCAAGTGGTTGTTGGTGGTGATTTTAATGCATTATTATCTCAATCTAAGAAAACTGGAGGCATCATCCCTCCCCATAAAATGATAGTAGATTTTAATGCCTTTGTGGATAATAACAATCTAATGGATGTTCATCCAATTAATGGCTCTTTTACCTAGACTAATAAGAGATCTGGATTTGCTAATATTGTTGCTCGCCTAGACAAATTTCTCTTATCTAATGACTAGAAGTTGAGTTGTTTAGATATTTCTTTAGAAATTCTAACTTTACCAAATTTTGATCATTTTCCTAAATCTTTAAGCCTTATTTGCAATAAAAAAATCTTTAGAACAACATTTTGATTCATCATTCAAATTTGAAAGTATGTGGCTTAGGCATCCCACAGTTCTCCTTAGCATCCAATAGTGGTGGAATGAAGTTCCAAAGGAAGATCTTAAATTGCACCAGTTTTCCATGAAGCTTAAATATGTCAAATCTCAA
Organism: Cupressus sempervirens; assembly: GCA_028749045.1. NCBI lineage: Eukaryota > Viridiplantae > Streptophyta > Pinopsida > Cupressales > Cupressaceae > Cupressus > Cupressus sempervirens. The sequence continues at coordinate 732,271,604 of CM053786.1, forward strand.
ATTAAAATCTGGAATCAACAGGTGTTCAAAAATGTGTTTCATCAAAAGGTTGAAGTCAAGGCATAGTTAGAAGTATATAATCAGGTCATCCAACAAGGAATGAATGAAGAAATGTTCTCTTCTCAAAATAATCTACAATCACAATGGGAGGATCTATGTGCTAGAGAAGAGATGTATTGGAGAAAAAAATCTCGAGAATTATGGCTCTAGGATGGGGATAGAAATATAAAGTTTTCCCACAATTTAGTTAAGCAAAAGAGAATTAATAGCACAATCTTTCATATCAAACATGCTTCATCTGGTGATCTTTTGACCAATGAAGAGCTTATTAGAAATGAAGGTGTTAAATTTTTTAAAAGCCTTCTTGCACCTAATGTTTTTCCTAATCCTTTTGTGTCACAAGTTGAGGAACTTCTTGAATCTTTTCCAAAATTGATTTCAAATCAAGATAATTATATCTTGATGGCTCCTTTCACCATTCAAGAAATTCGAAACGTTGTATTTTCCTTTCCGCTTGACAAAGCCCTAGGTCCAGATGGCTTTTATGCACTATTCTACTAGATTTGTTGGAATATTATTGGGTGGGATTTATTGGCAGCTATTGAAGAATCTCGACGATCTAAAAATATGCTGAAATATTTTAACACTACAAATATTTCCATTATTTCAAAGATTAAGGATCCCCAAAACTTTGCAGATTTTTTACCAATCTCTTTGTATAATTTATCTTATAGGATTATCACTAAAGCCATATATCTGAGGATTCAGCATCTTATTCCACGTATCATCTCTCCAAGACAAGGTGTATTTGTCCCGAGAAAGGAAACCATGGAAGGGTCTCTTGTGGCTCATGAAGTTCTCCACTCTATTAATTCAAGTAATTCTTCAAATTTTATTATTAAACTGGATATGATGAAAGCCTATGATAGAGTTTGCTGGAAATTTTTACTTCAAGTACTTGATAAAATGGGTTTTTCCAAAAACTGGTGTAAATGGATTAAGGCATGCATTTTGGGAGCTTGGTTTTCATTGATCATTAATGGTAAGCCCATGGGTTTTTTTCCCTTTACACGAGGGATTAGACAGGGGGAACCTTTATCCCTAATCCTTTTTATTATTATGACTAAAGCATTTAGCAGGGCAATCTCACCAGCATGTGTTACAGAAATGGAAAGGAGCTCTTATTAAAGGAACAAGCATATCTATCACACATTCTCTTTTTGCGGATGATACTCTATTGTTTGGATTTCCAGATGTCTAGGAAGCTCGTCAAATTCTTTATACCCTTGATCTCTACTCAGTTGTGTATGGCCAAGTTATTAATGCTCAGAAATCCAAAATTTACTTTTTTAATACTAAGAAGTTGGTTTAGGATAAAGTTAAACAGATCCTGGGTTTCTCAGAAGATTTTCTTCCCTTAGTATACTTGGGTATTCCTTTCTTCATGGGTTCAAACAGATCTTCATATTGGTCTTCATTTATTCAGCGTATTCAAAGTAGAATTGCTTCTTAGAAAGTTAGATGGTTGTCATTGGCCGAAAAAATATTGTTGATCAAATCAGTTCTAGCTACAATTCCTAATTACTTCATTGTTGTTCTCAAGATTCCTTCCAAAGTGTTACTAACAATTCAAAAATTGATTAAGGGTTTTCTTTGGTTAGGTAATTTGAATTAATCTCATAAGATCCCACTCATTTATTTGCAAGATACGTCACAGATTCCTAGTGCTAGAGGCGTAGGTATTCATGATCTATCCTTTAGAAATGAAGCTTTTGGTGGGAAATTGATTTGGCACATGTATTGTAAATCTCAGTCCAAGTGGTGCAAAATTATGCAGCAAAAATATCTTGATAATAATGATCCCTCTGGAATCCTCACTATCTCAAATCCTCCAAAAGGCTCAGTTATTTGGGACTTTATGATAGCTTCGTGCAAAATAATAGTTGACTTCATCTCTTGGGAAGTAAATAATGGTTTTAGTATTAACTTTTGAAATGATTCTTGGAATGGTCAAATTCCACTCTCTAAGAGTGGAATCTCAGTGAATGTTATCCAAGTTGTTGAGCTTCACTAGGGGTCTCAATTTTTTCATTATGTGGATCATGTCTGTGAATTTTCTAAGAAAATAGTTTCGAAGGATCCCATGAAGTTACCTCTATCACCTCAAGAAATCAGTCAATTTCAACATATTTTGTCTTCTAGACAAGTTTTTTTCCTTGAAGCCCAAGATCAAATTTTTTGGGCTCCAACTAAGGATGGAAATTATTCAGTGAAAGAGGGGTACAAAATTTTGCAACAGAATGGTCTGCAAAATCCTATTTCAAGAGGTTTTTCATTTTGTTGGAATCTGGTTGTTCTTCCTAAAGCAGGTTGTTTCTCATGGTTAGCTCTTAAAAAAAGGATTTTAACTAGTGACAGATTGACCAGATTAAACATTGCACCTCCTTTTAAATGTGTTCTTTGTGAGGAGCATGAAGAATCTGTGGATCACCTGTTTGTTACATGTTCCTTTGCTTTTCAATGTTGGTGCTTTATTTTGAGTAAACTCAATTATTATACTCCTTTTCCAAACAATCTCTGGGATCTCTTTCAAGCCTGGCTAGTTCTTTATCAAAAATCTTTGTTTGCATATCTCTAGAAATGCATACTAGCATTGGTTATTTGGGCTATTTGGTGGGAACGTAACAAGTGTATTTTCAAAAAGGAATCACTCCCTCTGGACATTGTTTTGAATGGTATTGAAAAATCAATCTCGCAAGTGACTAATTCTAGTCTAAAAGTGGTTAAAATCAACCAAATTGTGACCCAATGGGATTCTCAAATTGTCCAAAAATGGAAACATTTGTTCATACCATATGGTTGGAAACATTTGTTCATGCCATCTTCTCTCTTACCTAGAAAGAATTTTTGGAGACCTCCAGCATATGATTTTTGGAAGCTAAACTTTGATGGAGCTTCAAAAGGAAATCTTGGCCCATCGGCTTTTGGAGCATGTATTAGAAATCACTCTGGCCAAGTTGTGGCTATCATAGTTTCTCCTTTGCCTATTGACACTAATAATATTGTAGAGGCTCATGCACTATTGGCTGGACTTATTCTAGCTAAACAAGGTTGTTTCCATAGGCTACATATATAAGGGGATTCGTTAGTTATTATTGATTCTTGTGTCCATAGGCACATCATTTCTTGGAAACTAAATTTTTTTCTTAATCAGATTTAGAGACTTCTCGATGAATGTTTGGATATTAGCATTTCTCATATTTATCGAGAAGGGAATAAAGTTGCAAATTTTTTATCAAATTTGGGTTGTGTGTGGATTACTACTTCTACTCTTCACCCTTTGCCTTTTATTGAAAAATACAAGGTCCTTCAAAATCTTATTCAAGAAGACTTGGATGCATCTACCCACTCAGCATCTAAAGTTCATATTTCAAGTGCCGAGTAGATGCCATGGCTGCTGAGTTTTGTGAACTAAATTCAAATGCCCCTTAGTGCCGAGCAGACCAAGCTTTATTAGGTGCCAAGTATGTTCTTTAGGTGCCGAGTAATCCAGATTTGCATTAAGTGTCGAGTTTTCCAGAGTTGTATCAAGTGTCCAGCTGTCCAAAATTGTATTAGGATGTCGGGTAATCCAGATTTGCATTAGGTGCCGAGTTCTCCAGAGTAGTATCAAGTGTCGAGTTGTCCAAAATTGTATCAAGAGCCGAGTTGTTTAGATTTTCTGTAGGTACCGAACTAGTCAGTCAAATGGTGTAGTGCTAGTTTGAGTTGTTTAGAATTGTATCAAGTGTCAAGCTGGTCAATTAGAGGTGTCGAGTGATGCAGAGTTGTATGTCAGTTAGTTAGTGAAGTGCTTGTTTGACAATATTTGTATTTGGTGTTGAGTTGTCCAGATTGGTATCAGGTGCCGAGTTGCTCAGAATTGAATCAGGTGTTGAGTGATGCAAAGCTGTATGTTTTTTGTCGAGTGAAAACTTGTATGTGCCAAGTTTTGGTGCTGAGTTTAAGGTTTTCATTTTCCAAGTAAGTGCCAAGTTTCCCTGGTAACAGAGTACACATTAATAAATGTCACATGATTTACTCAGAAACATTAATGATGACATGACTTGCACAGTATATTTTAAGTGCTTCAATTCTAATTATTCCTTGACGACATTGAATTTTTTGATATTGGGATTTGATTTTCTCATGTGGCTAAATTTGAGTAATTAAAATACACTGTTGTCAATACATTTTTCAGCTCTTGCAAGGACATTCTCTTGTGTGAATATAGATGGTTTTTAACATGTTGCACTGTATAATTTATTACATGAGGATTGCAATCTTTATTTACCTCAGCCTTCAGTTACATTTTTTACAAGAATATAATGTTGTGATCTAGTTACAAATGAATTATGGGTGGGATATCGCTCAGGCTTGTGATATGTATCACAAACAGCATCATGCCATCATGCCAAAGAATTTTCGTATTTTCTTATCTTCATCTTTGGAGGAAAAGGTGTTACCGAACATTATTACGGATGAAGTGATGGATCAAATGTTTTTAATTTACTCATTCACAGCTTGAAGAGCTATACAGCATATTATTGGTGAAGAGTTCTTTTGCTCTTTGGCACTTATGTTTCTATATCCATCTTAGTTTATTTCAATTTTTCTTTCTAATTTAATGGATTTAATATAGTCACTTGATTTGCTTCAAACATTGGCCCATAAGGTAATCCATCCTCATTATCTAGTTGATAATAAATTGATTTTGGCTATGAAAAAGTATGACTTATGGAATGGAGTGATACTAGTTGGTGGTTTGTTCTCACATTATCAACTTCTACATAAACATGAGTTTTTTGATATTTTTGAAGCAATTAAGAAAGGTGTAGACATTGGCAGCTTTAATTATTTGAAATATGCTTTGCCCTCTGCACCAAATTTAATGGATGTTCAATTGGTGGAGCGTATTAAGTTAGTAGTTCAGGCTTTGTTTGATTTACAGAAGGATTCTTCTACTTCAATTTCTAGGGGTATGAATGTAGCTTCAGTACTACCGATTGAATAGAATTTTTGGGAATTAATTGATCAAGTTTACTTGGATTTGGACTGGATTCAAACCTCCTCAGAGTTTTGTATTGGCTTGGGCCCTCTTCCTGGTGAGCTAGGGTCATTTGAAGGTGGTTTTGGATCTGATTGGGTAGATTTGTAAGATTTGTGTTTTTTGCTTGGTCATTATCATGAAGATAGTGCTTGGAGACTACCAAAATGCCATGACACTTTCTGTTTTGCGATGGGTGGTAGTTGAAATACCTCTTGTATTTAATTGTTTAAACTATCTATACTTTTGTATATATTAGGGACAATGCTAGGTTTTCTTTTCTAATTCTTTCCTAGCTGACCTCGTTGAATCAGATTTAATAAAATAATAAAATAATATAGTGGCTTGCCATTTTTTCCTATAAAAAAAATATTCCATGATGATTTGTGAACTTCCTAGTATTATTGAGATTTGCCAATATTTTCTACTCAAAATTTATGATTCCAAAATAATTACCAATGTAAAAAAATATTTAAAATAAAAAATTGAGATATTCGCCAATAAAAATAATTTGGGTTTTCAAAATAATGAAAGATTCACTAATAACTTATATATTTTTCTAGAGAGGGGTTTCTTAAAGTTTACCTTGTCTAATATAGTGCCATATCTATTTGGAAGTCATGAGGTCTCACCTCCTGAGTCCCCAAAATCTCCAAAAGCTACCGAGTTGCAACTAGTGCAATATGAATCATAGTCTAAAGGACCCGAGTTACAATTGGATGCTACTGAGCCAATGCCAGAGCAAACTAAATCTGATGGACCCAAGTCACAAATAGTTGGACTTGAGCTTGATATAGAAGATCATGAAGAGGTTGGTAGAATGAATTATAAATCCAATTACTTATGTTAGCAAGATATGTCAAAAAGCACCATGCACCGATTAGATCATAGGAGACAAGAGAGATGGAATGATGACAAGAAACAAATTGAAAGGTACATGTTTCCTTATTGAATCCAAACCTAGAAATGTTAAAGATGATTTGGATAATGAAATTTGGATTGAAGCTATAAATGAAGAAATAGAACATATAGAGAAGAATAAGACTTGGACTCTCCTTCCAAGACCCAAGGATAAAAATGTAATTGGTACAAAGTGGGTATTCAAAAATAAGTTGAATGAAGATGGAAAAGTCTCAAGAAACAAAGCAAGGTTAGTTTGTAAAGGTTATTCTCAAGAATAAGGTATTGATTATGGTGAAAAAAATTCTCCTATTGCAAGATTAGAAGGTGTTAAAAATTTACTAGCATATGCAACACATAGAGGATTTAAAATATATCAAATGGATGTGAAATATGCATTCTTGAATGGAATTCTTGATGAGGAAGTCTACATTGAAAAACTTGAAGGTTTTGTGGATCCTAGCAAAAGAGATATGGTCTAAAAATTACACAAAACATTGTATGGTCTCAAGCAAGCTCCTAGATCTTGGTATAAAATACTTCATAACTACTTGATAAAGATTGGTTTTCAAAAAACAAATGATAACAGTAGTCTGTATATCAATGAAGGACCAAACAAGAAAATTGTGTTGGCAAAAATATTTGTGGATGACACTTTATTTATAGGAAATGATGACTTGTGCAAGGCATTTTTAGAAGAAATGAGTAAAGGATTTGAGATGTCTATGTTTGGAGAGATAAAATTCTTTGTTGGATTGCAGATTCAGTAGAAGAAAGATGGTATCTACATTACTCAATAAAAATATATCAAAGAGATACTAAAGAAGTTTGGAATGGAAGATTCAAAACCTATTGGAACACCTATGTGTACTAGACATAAGCTTTCCAAAAATAATGATTCCAAAGAAGATCAGACCACATACAAATCAATGATTAGAAAATTGTAGTATGTAGTGCATACAAGGCCTGATATTGCATTAGGAATTGGTATGGTGGAAAGATTCTTAGAAAATCCCAAAGAAAATCACATGATGGAAATAAAAATAATCATGAGGTATTTGAAAGGTACTAAAGAATATGGATTGTGGTACAAAAAAGGAGGCAATTTGGATTTGAAAGCAGTCACAGATGTTGATTGGGCAGGAAGTGTTGATGACAGAAAGAGCACAAGTCATGGAGCATTCTTTCTTGGTAAAAGATTAGTATCTTACTAAGTAAGAAGTAGAATTGTATTTCTTAGTCCATAGCAAAGGTAGAATATGTGGCAGCAGCAGTTAATTGTTCAAATATTGTTTGGTTCAAGCAATTTTTGGCAGGTATGAAGATAGAGATCAAGGATCTAATGGTTATATTATGTGATAACACCAATACAACTAATATATCAAATAATCCTATGATGCATACCAAAACCAAGCACATTGCTATAAAATATCATTTTTTGAGAGAATTGATACAAGATAGAGAGGTAAGATTGGAATATGTGAATACTACAGAAAAAATTACAAATATATTCACTAAGCCATTACCTAAGGATGTATTTTTGTAGCTAAGAGGTAAGTTAGGGGTCATTTCCCTATCTAAAGCTCACTAAATAAAGTTTGGTGATGCATCAACCAGAGCATGTTTAAGATCAGCCAATTGATGTAGTGTTTATAAAAGCACATTGCAAATAAATTAGTACATGAGGTACATTGATATTCACTGAACATTTTCTTTGACATGAGATGTCAAAGAGGGAAAAAAATTATGTCATATTTCATAGAAATTTTATCACTTCAAAAGTTGACAAAGAGGGAGATATCAAAGAAGGAGAACTTGGTCTGATATCAAAGAAGGAAAGTTTGCTATCAGAAGATGATGTTGAAGATAGAGTTTTATAAATAGAGAGAGAAACTAAAGGTAGAGAGAGTTCACACTAATAGGGGGAGTTCTCACATGTGAGAATTAGAATAAAACTAAGGACATGTTTCTTACTTTATTCTTGCTCTAAAATTTCATCGTATTATGACATGTTGTGTTGCCATCAATTCCAAAGAGGGAGATTGTTGAAAACAATTGATTAATTATGTATTGTCTTTGATGTTACACAAAATGTCATATCATTCCTAGTCAGTGTATGCTGAGCTCACTTGGGCAATGAAGATAGTTTCTTATGTCTGTCGAGCATTCCAAATTTTTCCTAGTTCAAAAGACAGTGTCTACCGAGTTTACTTAGGTGAAAAAGGAAAGTTTGCAGAAGTTGAGTATTAATCAAGCTCACTCAGTTAATAAAGGAAATGTTGGATGGAACCAATGTTAACCAAGTTCACTTGGTTACCAAAGGAACTTTGTGAATATGTAGTGTTAACCGAGTTCACTTGGTTAACATAGGAAAATCATTTTTAAGTTAGTGTCTAACGAGCACGGTCGACTAACGAAGTTTTTTTTTTTTGGCATACTAAGCTCAATAGATTTAGTTGTTGGTTCTAGCTGATTGGGAAGATGAATATTAATTATTCTAAAATGTATTCAAGCCAACTTGACTTGATATGTAAGATATAAATATACAGTTGAGCTAAGGGTTGAATGTGTGGAATATAATAGAAGATTTGATGAAGCTTAGAGGAAGCAAATTGGAAGGATAAGTAGAATATCCTTGTTGAGTTGAAAAGGTACATTTGATTAGGAAGGATCAAATATAAAAGGTATAATTAAGAACTATAATCATAAGTTTAGATGCATTAGAAATCAAGTAATCTCACTATTACTTTCTAGCCATTGTAGCAATGATCTAAATCTCTTAACCGAGTTGGCTTAACAACTATTTGTAAATCCTCTAACAAGGTGGCATTTCTATTTGAAGTGTCTCAAGACCTCTAATGAGGCCACTCCTAACAGGGTGATTAAATTCTCTAACATGGTCACACCTAACAGTGTGCTTTGTAACCTTTAATAGGGTTGGCTCCTAACAGGGCCCACTTTAGAAGAGTGAAAATCAATAACTAGTTGCAACTGGTGGTTTTTCCCAAATTGGGTTTTTACATTAAATCTTGGTGTCAATTGTGTTCATTTTATTTCTTTCATGTGTATGCAACTAAGTTAAGTAAGATTAATCATGATAATATCTTAAATATTTTCATGTTTAGCAGTTACCAAGTTATTTTAGTATTTACCAAGTTACAACATTTGCTAGTGTATGTCGAGTTACATCAGATTACAGTTTAATCAGAGTTTTATTTTGTATTTACATATAAGGGATCTAGGGTTAATTTTAGTGGTTACTAATTCACCCCTCTCCTCTAAGTAACTCCTCTTATATTTCCAACATAAACTTCAGTAGGGAAGACACCCACAAAATTTTCACTACTACAACAATAAAATGTGCCTATTAGGGCTACAAAGTTTGATAACTTGTGATGATCTACCTTGTAAGGGGTCTACTTTATTAAGAGCTTATAAGACTTATTTAGTCTACCTTTATTAAAGGATTTAAACTACATAATTAAATGAGCACTCTATTAGGAGATTTAGATAGGCCTTTTAGGAGCACTATGTTAAGAGATTTATCCTGCAATACCTATTAAATTATATCAGTACCTTGATCCTTTGGTTTTTACTTCAATTTTGATGATAGATGTTCTTTTTATAATTTGATATCATCTCTTTGTGATAGATATAATTTATATCCTCTTTGTACTGCTCGGTCTCCATACTACTCCTTAGCACTTAACTCTACTAAATTACGAAATTACTTTGTGCATGATATCATATTAGTTCTTAATATTTATCATTTGCTGCATTATCAAATTTCAACATTTTATTAATCAGATCAAAGGTATATTCAGACATCTTAGGGACTGTGGAAAGTTTTTGTAGTAACTGATTCACCCCTTCCCCCTCTCAGTTACTCTATTCTCATTTCCAACAATTGGTATCAGAGCTTTTGGTGCTTGCAAGAAAAGATTTCAAGGATCTAAACCTAAGATCAAGATGTCTTACAAAAGAGAAATTCCAAAACTCAATAGAGATAACTTCTCCGCATGGCAAGGATTGATGAGACTTCATCTGGCTACTGTTGGTGATACTGGACTAAAATACCTTGAAGAAAAATATGAAGAACCTCCTGGCACATTGTCTGTCAATGAAATTGCTTAAAAGAAGACTCACAAAAATATGATGATAGACATAGCATCCGCTCTCAGTTATGAATAATTTGATGACATTAAGAACTGTACAACTGCCTTTGAGATGTGGAACAAGCTTAAAGAGATCTATGGAGGAGATGATAATGTAAAAAGAGCAAAAGCAGAAAGTCTAAGAGGACAATTTGATCAAATGAGGATGAAAGAGGATGAAAACATTACAAAGTATGTTGAAAGAGTTAAAGCATGTGTGAGTGCAATTTGAGCATCTGGAGGTGATATCAAAGGAGAAACAATTATAAGCAAAGTTCTCAAAACCTTGTTTCCCATTTATGCAATCAGAGTTTCTGCAATTCAGGAAAGAAGGTGTGAAGCAAATCATCAAATAAATCTTGAGGCCATAGTTGGAAGACTAACTGCATTTGAACTAGATAACTTTGACAACTATGTTCCAGCCTCCAAAAACATTGAATCAGCATTTCAAGCCAAGCTCTCACTCAAAGGGAAAAACAAAAAGGAGAAGGAATCTCAGTCAGAAAGTGAAGATGAATCAAGCCAAAGTTCAGACAGTGATCTCGAAGTGATTGAAGCTCTACTAGCAAGAAAATACTCTAGAGGCAAAGGAAAATACAAAGGTAAATTTCCTCTAATCTATTTTTCTTGTGAAGAAATTGATCATATTGCAGCAAGGTGTCCAAACAAGCAAAACCATGATGAAAGGAAAGGAAATGCAATGGCAAGAAAGACTTCAAAACATCCAAGAACAAAGGTAAGAAATCATGCTTCATGGCTGAAAATTCTAAAGATTCTGATAATAGTGAGGATGAAATTGTTTATATTGTCGTTAAAGATGATTATGACAATGATGAGGAAGATAAAATGGCACTTGTCTCTCATATAAGTAAGAATGATACATGGATTATAGAGAGTGGTTGCTCACATCATATGATTGGTGATAAAACTAAGTTTGATCAGTTTGAAGACTATGATGGTGGCAGTGTAAGGTTTGGTAATAATGAACCTTGTTTCATAAAAGGAAGAGGAAGAATCTATCTAACCAAAGAACTTGCATTTAATAATGCCTATTGGGTTGAAGGTCTTAAACATAATTTGTTAAGCATGGCACAGTTACTCAATACTAGATTCAAGGTGGAATTCATGCATGGAAAAGCAAGACTATTGAATGAGCAAGGAAAGTTGATAGGATCTGGCACCCAAACTAAAGATAACTTGTTCTATCTAGAACTTGGTGAATGCTCATGTTTTATTGCTCAAATTAAAAAAAGTTGGTTATGGCATAAAAGGTTGTGTCATGTCAATTTTGATAACCTGGTAAAAATAAACAAATTCAAGAAAGTAAGATGCATTCCTAACATTAAGAAACCTGAGGTTGGACTATGCAAGAATTGTCAGATTGGTAAAATGGGAAAGACTAGTTTTAAAAGTAAGAACTATCAGTCTGAAGATATATTGGAAATTGTGCATACTGATTTATGTGGACCCATTGGAATAGAAAGCTATACTGGAGAAAAGTTTTTCATTCTTTTTGTTGATGACTACTCAAGAATGATGACTGTCATGTATCTAAGGAATAAATCAGAAGCATTTGAGAAATTCAAATGGTATTTAGCAAGAGTAGAAAAAGAAACAAGAAAAAGACTAAAATGCTTAAGGTCAGATAGAGGTGGTGAATTCATCTCACATGAATTCAACAACTTCTGCATTGAAAAAGGTATTAAAAGATAGGTGTCAGCACCAGGAACTCCTGAACAAAATGGAATAGCTAAAAGAAGAAATAGATCCATCATGGATTGTGCAAGAACCTTGATGATAGAAAAGAAGGTTGCTATCAAATACTGGAAGGAAGCCATCAGCACTGTAGTTCATACCTTAAACCAAGTACAATTGAAGAAGGACTCATTTAAAACTCCCTATGAATTATGTTATGGCTACAAACCCAATGTAAGTTATCTAAAAGTATTTGGAAGTAAATGTTATATTTTGAAAGAATCTAGAAAAGGAAAATTTGATGTAAAAGGTGATGAAGGAATATTTTTAGGATATTCTTGCAAAAGCAAAGCATATAGATGTTTAAATCTATCCACTCACAAAGTTATAGAAAGTGCACATGTGAAAGTTGATGAGTTTGCAAACAAATCTGAAAAAGAAAACAAAAGGGTACCTGAAGATTACAGAAGATTTGTTTACATTGAACCAGATACTATACCAAGCATATCGTTCACTCAAGAATCCTCACCTCCCGAGTCATCAGTAACCGAGCTGCAAAAAGTTCAAACTGAGCCATAGCAACATTCAGACACTACCGAGCAAGTATCTACCGAGTCTAAAGCACTTGAGCTAATTCTTACCAAACCAAAATAGCCTGAACATGAAATTGAAGCACAAGGAGATAGAAATGAAACTCATTTAAGAGGAAAAGAACCTATATTAGCTAAATATGTCAGAAGGCATCATGCACCAGATCAGATCATTGGAGACAAGTCTAAAGGAACTTTGACAAGAAGAAAATTGAAAAATACTTGTTGATTTTGAACCTAGAAGCATTAAAGATGCATTGACAAATGATAGATGGATTGAGGCAATGAACGAGGAAATAGAATAGATAGAGAAGAACAAGACATGGACTCTAGTACCCAGACCTAAAAATAAGAATGTAATTGGAACCAAGTGGGTATTCAGAAACAAGTTGACTGAAGATGGTAAAGTATCCAGAAACAAAGCTAGATTGGTATGCAAAGGATACTCTCAAGAAGAAGGCATAGATTATGGAGAAACCTTTGCTCTTGTTGCAAGATTGGAAGGAGTCAGAACCTTACTTGCATATGCTGCTCACAAAGGATTCAGAGTTTATCAGATGGATGTCAAATCAGCATTCCTCAATGGAATATTGGATGAAGAGGTTTACATTGAACAACCTGAAGGCTTTGTTGATCCAGATAAAAAGGACATGGTCTAAAAATTACACAAGGCACTATATGGTTTGAAACAAGCCCCTAGAGCATGGTATAAAAGATTGCATAACTATCTTATTCAGATTGGTTTTCAAAGAACTAATGATAATAGTAGCTTGTATATAAAGGAAGGACCAGATAATAAGATTGTCTTGGCAGAAATATTTGTAGATGATACTGTTTTCACAGGGCATGATGATCTTTGTAAAGAATTTTCAGAACAAATGAACAAGGAATTTGAAATGTCTATGTTTGGTGAAATAAAATTCTTTGTTGGTCTTCAAATTCAACAAAATAAGAATGGCATCTACATCACTCAATCAAAATACATCAAGGAGATATTGAAAAAGTTTGGTATGGAGGACTGTAAACCTGTTGGAACTCCTATGTGTACTAGATTGAAACTTACCAAAGATGATGAATCCAAAGAGGTAGATCAAACATTGTATAGATCTATGATTGGAAAATTGCAATACGTAGTTCATACCAGGCTAGATATTGCCCTTGCAATTGGTATTGTTACAAGATTTTCAGCAAAGCCAAGAGAAACTCATCTGATGGCAATCAAAAGAATAATGAGATATTTGAAAGGAACTAAAGATTATGGCCTATGGTACAAATTTGGAGGTAATTTAGATTTAAAAGTGTTTACTGATGTTGATTGGGCAGGAAACCTTGATGACAGAAAAAGCACAAGTGGAGGAGCATTCTTTCTTGGAAAAAGATTAGTTTCCTGGACAAGCAAAAAGCAAAATTGTACATCCCAATCTATAGCAGAGGTAGAGTATGTTGTTGCAGCAGTAAACTGTTAAAATATTGTTTGGTTTAAGCAGTTATTGCAAGGAATGAAGATGGAAATCAAAGAGCCAATTGTCATGTTCTGTGACAATACTAGTGCAATCAACATATCTAAGAATCCAGTGATGCATTCCAAGACCAAGCATATTGCAATAAAATATCATTTTGTCAGAGAATTGGTGCAAGACAAGGAGATCAGATTGGAATATGTCCATACAAAAGAACAAATTGCTGACATATTCACAAAACCTTTACCTAAGGATGCATTTTTGTATCTCAGAGGTAAGTTAGGGGTCATTCCTCTATCTGAAGTTCACTAAAAATAAGTTCTAGTGATGCATCAACGCATACAGGATTGAAGATCTATCTGTTGATGCAGTTTAATCAAAAATCATTGCCTATGAATCAGTCCTCAAGGTACATTATAATTCACTTAACTTTTGTTGTCTTTGGCATATGTTGTCAAAGAGGGAGAGATTTTACTATCATATCCTTCTGAAACTTCTAAAATTTGTGAAGATTTGAAAAGTTTTCCATGAAGTCCCTTAACAGAGGGAGACTATTGAAAGAGGGAGAAGTCTGTTATCTTGTTAACCTTGTTTTCAAAATTTCATTTCTGTTATGACATGTTGTGTTGCCATCAATTCCAAAGAGGGAGATTGTTGGATAATGTTGTCCTTGATGTCACATAAATGTCATATCAGTCATTAGTCTCAAGTTCACCGAGCTCAGAAAGTCTGCAATGCAATTTACAGTACCAACCGAGCTCACTCGATCATCAAAGGAAATGTGGAAGACAGTGTTAACCGAGCTAACTCGATCAACGAAGGAAATGTGAAAAACCAGTGTTAACCGAGATTCACTTGGTCTCCAAAGGTTAGTTTCCACCGAGCTCACTCGGTCATCAAATGAATTATGGAAAAGTCAGTGTTAACCGAGCTCCACTCAGTCTCCAAAGGTTAGTTTCCACCGAGCTCACTTGGTCATCAAATGAATTATGGAAAAGTCAGTGTTAACCGAGCTTCACTTAGTCTCCAAAGGTTAGTTTCCACCGAGCTCACTCGGTTATCTCAGGAAACTCAGTATTTACCGAGTTCTCTCAACGATTGATGGTTTTTCATGAAGTTCGATGTATCAACCGAGCTCAGTCGGTTAACATAGGAATTATTTTTTGAACAAAGTTTACCGTACTGGGTCGGCCAGTATAGGAATTTGCTAATTAATTACTTTTAGCTGACTGTTGTAATTGTTTGTTTTAGTCAGTGATTTGAGCCGACTAAGATAATCTGAAAAGTATATATGGTCATTCAAGTTATGAATTAAAGTGTGTGATTATGAAAAAGTTATGAATGCGAATTATAGTATGAAGAGGCGAATGTTGAGAAAAGTCTGATGAAGGATCAGATGTTTTAAAGGAGCTGCAAAGTTGTATTTGATCAGTAAGGATCCAGTCAAGCATAATAGAGATCTGCAATCAGCAAAGATAAGTTGCACATTATATCAGGTCATTTCATTGTTGGTTTCTAACCATTGTAACAGTGTATTCCAAATCTCTTAACAAAGTTGGTTTAATAGCCATTCAATAAATCCTCTAACAAGGTGACAGTTTAGTTTAATTGTTCTAAAGACCTCTAGCAAGGCCACTCCTAACAGGGTGATCAAATCCTTTAACAGGGTCACACCTAACAGTGTGTTTTTGTAACCTTTAACAGGGTTGGCTCCTAATAGGGCTCACTTCAGAAGAGTGAAAAAGTTACATTGGTGGTTTTTCCCATATTGGGTTTCCATGTTAAATCTGGTGTCTCTTGTGTTCTTAATTGTTAAATTACTTTGTGCATGATATCATATCAGTTCTTAATATTTATCATTTGCTGCATTATCAAGTTTCAACATTTTATTAATCAGATCAAAGGTATATTCAGACATCTTAGGGACTGTGGAAAGTTTTTGTAGTAACTGATTCACCCCTTCCCCCTCTCAGTTACTCTATTCTCATTTCCAACAAACCCCTCCTTAAATAACCATCTGATGAAGCTTCTAGATCATGATCAATTATCTAGATTCATCCATTTTACCGCATAGTCCTTCTAATTTTTTGATTTGTTGATCACCTTTCATAGGGGTTGATGATCCTTAATTACATGCATAATTTACTCCTTGATTAACTCATTGATCTTAAGAACATGCTTCCATCTCAATAAAAATGATTTACAAAAATATATATGCCATTCAAGATAATTACAAAAAACTATGTTGTTCCACACATATACCTTTTTGATGCCTAGCACAAAAAAAATATTTCTTCTTGTCCCTTGACTCATGCTATTCTCATCTTCTACTATTTTTCCTTGCTTTTGTATCACTTCACTCATGTGTTCCCTCTTGAACAACTTGAAAACTACTAGAATACTCAGCGACACTTGATCTATTTGGTAGTAACTACTACTCAACAATAACTAATTATATACTTCTCCTTTACATAGCTTGG
Organism: Cupressus sempervirens; assembly: GCA_028749045.1. NCBI lineage: Eukaryota > Viridiplantae > Streptophyta > Pinopsida > Cupressales > Cupressaceae > Cupressus > Cupressus sempervirens. The sequence goes on from CM053786.1 coordinate 732,287,969, forward strand.
CATGTATAGAGTGGCTCGATCATAGTGTTGATAGACCAACTCTAACTTGTAAATGACTAAGTATTTTTCACTAACTAACAATAATAGATTACCTTTAGGGTCAATGCTAAAGTCATAGGAATGTCTTTCACTAATGTCCTTGATGGTTTTGTAGTAGATAGAGGTGCTATAATTTCTTTTCCAACATCTTCTATATAGGTTTTGATAATAGCTTCACCAATAATCCAATCCATAAGTATTTTAGTATCTCTTATGAATTTTTCTTTTAATCCTCCCACATTTCTTATTACTCTCATCTTATCTCATGCATGTGGATTAAGAAAATGCATTATTATTTCCATTTGTGCATAATTCTTTACATTAAAAAATCTCTTTACAACTTCTGCTCTCAAGGTCTCTTCTTCTCTCTTTATCATCAACCTCTCATCATTCAATTTTCCATATAGTTCTTTAGGTAATTCACCATAATTAGTGAGAAGTGGTTTCTCAAATTTTATCATATGCTGAATTATTGTCACATCTAAGTTTCTTTGCTCATACATAGGATATCTATCATAGAATTGCTTGAGCTTCTTAAGATTTCCCTCATTCAATATAGAATCGTTTAGATTCTCAATTCTTGAGTTCCATGAATCTTTCATGTTACTATTTCCTTCTTCTTCTTATTTTTGAGGTCAAAGTTTAGGAGTAGCAATTTGTCCTCTCATTTTTTTGCCTTCATATGTACCAATAGTGTTCTATCTCTTTCTTGGTCCAGTAGCCATTTCTTTCATTCTCTTAGGTTTGGGGGCTTCGACTCATTCTTGTTTCACTTTTACCAACCATGGTGACCTTCTTGAGTTAGTGGGTGTGGATGACTAAATATTTGTAATACTAACATCTTCCTCTTCTATGGGATAATCCAAAGAAATAGCAAGTGTTGAAACACATTGATGTGCATGTGTAGGTGTAGAGTTGGGGCCCTCAACAAACAAATATGGGACAAATAAAATATCTTCTTGTCCAATATGTTTCATTCTTGATACTATCTTCTTTACTGCTACAAACTCTAGTAGGTTTATTTTTGCTTATGCCATAAATATTTTCATTGTACTATCTACCTTCTTTCTTCCAGATTTCTTGATCTTATCTTGATATGCTAACTATGTATTTTCATTACAAGTTCCAAATGTTTTATTGTTAGGGTCTGATTCTAATTTAAGAATTATTTATGCATATCCTTCAGTTTCCTCTTTTGTAACTTTGTAACAAAGAGGGTCAACTTATAATACTCTAGGTGTGACTATCTCTATATATGTCAAATCAGTATCTAACATAAAAAAATACCTCATCTGTGTACTTCTCAACCATTGATTTTGGAATTTGTGTTCTATGTTTCATCTCTGACTGAAATGTTGTTAGAGTAAGTGCAATGCTACTCTCAATCTTGTCGATTTGGTATCTTAATGCAAGTTCTTTATTTTATCAATTGTACAATTATCATTATTCTAATTAGGTACAGGCATGAATGAAATTCTTCTCAAAAGATGGAAAAACATGTAAGTGATCAAAGACTTAAATCTAAACTATCCATTCCTTGTTTTCTTTATCCTCTCCAAATTGCCTATCAGCTAAATTCTTAGGATTCACACAAGTTTACATTCTTAGGATCTCTTGAACTAGAACATCATTTTTTATCAATAATCCTACTCACAGACCTTACATTATCTTATTTTATTTTACTTATAACTACTCCTCTTTCATTGTAAGTTGATTGGTTATTTTCAATTACAATATTCTTGACATTTTTCTCATTTAGTGGAATTGATCCTTCATTGTTTAAACCAATTACTTCAAGAATCAAATTTTTTAAAATATCAACTAGATTGTCTCCTAACCACAATTTCTCATCATGAATTTTGCCTAGGATAATCTTGGTCCAATCTTCATTATCAAATTCATGGTACAACATATACTTCACTACATCACTCTAACCTAAATGTTCAAATCAATCTTTTAATGAAATTTATTTCTTGTATACCTTGTGAAATTCATTTCATATGTTGTTTTCTTCTACTGTCTCAAACTTATAGCATGTATAATTCCTAATGTCTTCTGGATAAAGTACATCGTTAGGAAATTGCAAAAATATAGTTGTAGGGTCATCCTCCAATGGTGGAATAAGGTTTGATTTTAACTTAGATATTGGGACTTCCTCAACATTATAAACAATTGATACTTCCATTTTAATAGTTTACAATCTTAACCTTACTTCACAAATTAATCGCACAATAGTGTAACTACCTTTAATTCATGTTTTAGGGCTTTCTGTGTGAAAAAAGGTGAAATGCTTTGACAAATTCTTCAAATTGATGGTAATTCTATCTCAAATTTTCTTCTAAGGGCTCATTATCTCTTTTCTTGACCAAATGGTACTCAAACAATTGATTTCAACATGTCATCCTTTCCAATTTACTTTTTTATTAAATGTGCAAGTACATAGGCTTCAAAAAGTTATTTTCATTAAGCAAAGAACTTCTTTTTGTTTGCACACTCACATATGAGCTTAGAATCATATGTGCACTTAGTTTCAGCTTTCTTATATCCATATCTATCTCCTCTTAATTGTGCAAGCCTTAATTCAATCATACATGGGTTAAATAATTTTCTAATGTTAATTCCCCTTTATCTTCTATGAAATAAATTTCTCAAGTAGATAGAGGTTTGTTAGCAACTACCATTGACTTCAAATTCTTTTTGGGTGTGCCACTTGTCTTCTTCTCTACCCAAATTTGTGTTCTTGTTGATTTCTTAGCTTTAACAAATGTTTCATTGAAGTTTTCTACATGTTCTTTCATGTTCTCTTTTTGTCTGTAATTTCCATTCTCATTCCTTTTGACATTGTTTACATTCTTTCTAAAGTTAGGTATCCTCATGTGATTCCTCATGTTTTTCATCCTAAAAAATCTTGATGTATGACCCATATTGTTACAAATTTGAAATGTTATCACATTGTTTCCATATCTAGGTCCTAACTGATTTATCTATAATCTGCAATTTCTAGCAATATGTCCAAAGTTGTTGCACTTATAACACATAAATTCATTTCTTATGACATTAATTTCACCAATATCTCTACTAGCTACAAGGTTAGTACCTTGATACATATTATTATTAAATCTAGGTCTTCTACATTCACTAGCTCTATGTCTATAAGCATAACAATTATAACAATAACTAGAAATAGGGTTAGTATACTTATATGTATAGTCCTTCTTCATATGATTAATTTCATTGCATGTGAAACATTTTTGAGTGAATTGCCTTCTTAATATTTTAGATTTCTCAAGGTTTTTTGGTACATCTTCAAATTGATTAAGTTCCTCCTTGTTTAGATCTTCTTGTGGTTGTTCAAGTTGTTGGATTACAAGATCTAATTCCTCAGTAACTTCTTATCTCTTTAATGATTCTCCTTCATAGTAACTGATACTATTCTTATCATAACTAGGTCTTTATGCCATGATCTCCTCATCAATTTTCTTGATATTGGAATACAACTTTTCAAGATTTTTTTTGTTTAAGTTCTCCTCTCACAACAGCATTATGACTCTCAATTTTTGCATATTGTAACTTTGGAGTCTCAAGTTTAGATGTCATCTTGGTAAGTTTGGAATTCATATTTTCACTCTCAAGTCTCAAATATGATTCGATCTTCTTGTCATCATCCTTCAAACTCAATTTATGATTGACAATCTCAAGCTCATGTTTTAGGGTCTTATTATCCTTTATAAGCCTTGAAGTTGCATCACTATCATTGATCTGATCATTTGACTCATTTATCTATAAATATGCATATTCAATCTCCTTTTTCAACTATTAAATGTTAGATTTTGTCTCTTTGTATTTCTTCTCCAAACTATCTCTATCTTCAATGATCACATCAAGTTCCTCAAGAGCTTCATCTAGATTCTTTTATAACTAATCCATATCCATAGAGATCTTACAAAATATGTTAGGCCTCTTCTAAGTAACTGTGCTATGAAACTAATTACTAGAAATAGGAGATACTGAGAAGGGGGGGTGAATTAGTATTTCACAAACTTTTACCCAACTATGGGTATCTTTTAGAACCTTAAAACATGCACATGTAATTATACTAAAAATGAAACATCACAATAACACAATGCAACTAATAACACCATCATTTGATAACTAGAGAAAACCTGACCAAGGAAAAACCTTGGTGGGGATGGTACCCACAAAATGATCCATTAATCAAAAGTATCTTGTGAAAGATATTGACCTTGTTAGAAGTACATTACATTTGTATAGTGTCACAGTCCTTGTTGGAGGACTAGGCCTTGCTAAAAGCCTCAACCCTAGTAGAAGTTGCAGTAATACAATACAAAATTATGCAAGATGATCCCTCTACTCAAATATGCAATTATAATGATATTTCTGTACACAAATGGTATAGATACAAAAACCTTATGACAATGTTGATATCTTCTATTTATATTTTTTCCTTTGAAGTTCACTGTACATATCTTCACATATGCTAATTCTTCTCTACTCTAACATCAAGTTCGCATCACAAAACAATAGTATAAAAATGTCCAAAAACATCACAAAAACATTACACAACTTCACATCCAAAACTTTTTCCTTTATACAAAGTTATTATGTCTTGTTGGTCTGCATGTCTTTGTGCATGTCCCAAAATAAAATTTTGACTTTTTTATAAATTGGGTTTAACATATAAGATGTCATCCCTTCATCCCTAATTATTTAAGCAATTTTTTGGTAAACAAAATCTTTCCCTTACTTAAAATACCACTTTCCTTAACTCTATCATGTTGTGTCTATACAGTACTGTTGTTGATAAAACAAAAATAACTCTATTTGTATTTATCATAATGACTTGTCTCTTGCATGTAGGATACTTGTACTCTTTTCTTGCTTCCCTCAAGTGCACACATGCCAATTTATGGCTTTGATCTTTGCAAACCAAAAAGGTGTTTATGCTAACAGATAAACTATGTGATACTTCAACAATTTTTTAACTCTTCAAGCCAAAACTTTGTCTTCATGATATGGTGTCTTAATATAGAAGATATGTTGTCATAAATGACAAATTCATTGCATTTCTATACTCTTCTCTTAGTAAAATTGGCAACAATTAATTATCATAGTAAGAACTAACAAAGATTTGATATTATAAGGAAATAATGGGTGTGGATACTTTAGTTGGGCCAATGATGCACAATCAACAACTATAGTGTGTGATGAAGGAATAGAGTGCAAGTGTTGTAAGGCTCAGGAGGCTAAAATTTTATTTTTACGATGCCTTATTTGCATTATGATTGCACTTTCTTTTTTTTGGCAATATACAAACACGTGCATAGCTAGAAATTGTATAATGATTGATTTCTTTGTTTGGACCATAACTGGACCACAATTGGATCATATATGTATGTGCATATATATGTATATGTATGTGTATGTGTATGTGTATGTGTATGTGTATGTGTATGTGTATGTGTATGTGTATGTGTATGTGTATGTGTATGTGTATGTGTATGTGTATGTGTATGTGTATGTGTATGTGTATGTGTATGTGTATGTGTATGTGTATGTGTATGTGTATGTGTATGTGTATGTGTATGTGTATGTGTATGTGTATGTGTATGTGTATGTGTATGTGTATGTGTATGTGTATGTGTATGTGTATGTGTATGTGTATGTGTATGTGTATGTGTATGTGTATGTGTATGTGTATGTGTATGTGTATGTGTATCAAGTTTCAAGCAATTTCATTTTTAGATCACATAAACTTGAAGCACCACATGTCCTTACCTAGGTAGTGTCAATGTTATGTTAGTTTGTAGTGTTGAGTAAATATTATAGCTTATTGTTAAAACTTGTAAACAAATGGAATTGGTGATGGTAGCTATCATGAAACATGTCATAAAAATCTTAGCATGCTTCTTACTTGTGCTAAAATGGGAGCTTGCAAATAGGGTATGGACATTAAGCAAAACATAGTGGTTAATGGTGGAAGTATTTCTCTCCAACCAACATAATCATATCATTCCTAATAGCTACCATTACTAATTCCATTTGTTTACAAGTTAAAACATAAGGGTGGACATCAAGAAGTTATATTGCATTTGTTTCCTATTGAATGGTGGAAGATTGAAATCATACTTTAGTTCATACATTGAACAAGAGAATAGTTCATAATGATCTAAATTATACATTTGGCTAAACGTTTACAATTAGAATATTTCATAACAATATTGGGTTGGACTTGTATAATTAGAATAGTTCATAATAATTGAACTATTTCAAGTATATTGTCATCCTTTGACTATTCCAATTATGAATTAATAGTTCATAACAAAATTGCAATGTATGAACAAAAGTATGATTGTCAGCCTTTAACTATTTGAATTATGAACTAATGTTTCATAACAAAATTTTGTTATGAACTTTTATGGACCTACTATAATTGGGCTAAACTATTGCAATATTATTATGAATTATTCTAATTGTTAGCCTAATTTTAATGAGATTATATTGTCTTAGAATTGAACTGTAGAACCTTGATGATCTTTGAAGATCTTATATTGCACATGTATCTTGTTCACTTTTTTGCTTTTGCTATTAATTAAAATCCTTAATTTATATTACATAAGGATATAAGGAGGCTTCAACATGGATTATGATGCTATTATCCTAGACTCCACTAACCTAGTAAGTAGTAATGAAATCTTTAATTATAAAAAAGTTCAATAATGGTTCATTTTTTATACTTGTTTATGTCATTAACTAAAAGATGGACATGTCATTTTTACAGGTTTTTTTGTGTAATCATGAGCCTTGTCACCTTGATCAAGATATTTCAGGTAGACCAAGTGATGCCCATGTTCTATCCCCCACTTGTGTTTTTCATTAAATATATAAGAATGAATGTTAGATATTAGCAGGGAATGTAGAGTTATTTTGGGGGGAGGGGGCAATTGAGCTTCTACCTTCATGTGGTTGGCCCTATTAAGTAGAGAATAGTAAACTATTCTTGAAAGAAAGAAAATCTCGATACCTAATCACCTTCTCAAACTAGATGATTGTGCCAAATATCCTTCACATTCAAGAGCCCTATGAATGGTCAAACTCCACCTTAGGATCCAGTACTCTCCACATATCACTTACCTTCAACAGACATCCTTGGAGGCATGGTTGGAGCCCCTCAAAAGTCTACCCCTTTTGAGATGTATACCATCTCCTTCTCCCTTTTTTGTATTGGATAGAACTCCTCAACTAGGCTATTGTACCAATTCTTCAGCCCAAAATAGATAAATAATGATTTGAAATGTGAACTTCTCTTTAATACTTCATTTCCATTGTTTGTTCACCCATTGTTTGAAATGTGAGAATAAAATTCAAAACTAATTAGGTATTTGATCCAAAATCGATTATAATTGGTTGAGGTGTGTTTAAATACCTTATTTCACATGTTATTGAATGTTATTTGTTTATGTTTCATTGTTAATGAATGTTATATGTTATCTTTGGATATTATGAGATTACTTTATGGATGTTCATAATTGTTTTTACTTCATGTGATAATTAATCAATGTTATATTTTATTAATGGATGAATGAATGAATGTTAGATGTTAACTAGGAATTTAGAGTCATGTTGTGGGGGGGGGAGGTTGTTAATCTCATATTGGTTTTGACTAGTGAGTGTCTATACACTTAAGTCATTTACTTAGTTCATTTCGAACAAGTAACATATGCCAAGCACAACATATAAGTTAGAGCATGTCGAGTAAACAGTGAGTATTGAGTCACTCAAGTGTCGAGTAGATAGTATATGTAAAGTGATTCAGGAGCCGAGCAAGCAATGCATGTTGAGTCATTAGATGTCAAGTGATAGCATTGAAGTCACATCATGTATCGAGCACTAGATACTTCAGATGCTGAGTAAAATAGTTTTTTCATAGTTGTTTGTATTGACACAAAATACTATGTAAACTATTTTTGGGTGACTTAAAGATTGAATTACGATATTTTTGTGATAAGGACGCATCTTATTTGGGGATCCCTATGTAGTACATGCACCCAATCAAGTAAAGGGAAGGTTTAAGTGGCAATATGGATGAATCAAAGTTGTGATTCATACCTAACCCTAAGTCAAGTAGGTCTTCTTAAGGAGGAATAACCCTAAACTTCATATGGGCAAGTAAGGGAATGAATGAATGATCAAGGAGAGTTTTACATGTGTAAAGTAGGAAATTCATGGTGATCAAGGAATTATGATCTAAATTGTATTGCAAAATCAGTTAAAGGAGAATAGAGAAAGGAAATAGTGAATAGCAGAGAGTCATCTGATCAAGAAGGATCAAGTACACAACAAAAGAAGGGTGATTTTTCATCAAGCATTAGAGTGTTAATCACAAGATCAATGTTGAGACATTCTAATAGGTGAATTAGTTAAATCTCTTAATAGAGTAGTCTTAACAAGCTCTATTGAAATTTCTAACAAGGTGCTTACTTAATTATGAGTTGAAGTCCTTTAACCAGCCACACTCCGAATAGGGTGTTGAAATCCTCTAATAGGGTGAGACCTAATAGCCTTTGTAAGGCTTTAATATGGCAGACCTTTCATAGGGTAGATCACATTTCATGATCAAACATTGTAACCTTCATTGGATACACTTTATTACTGCAGTAGTGAAGATTTGTGGGTGTCATCCCCACCCTAGTTTCACCTTCTCATTGGAGGGTTTCTGGGTAATCATATATGTGTGAATTATTACTTGTTTACATACTTTAGATGTATATGTTTTACATGGTATTTCAATTAAGTTATTGAATATGTGAGATGGATGTGTGGTGAATATTTTATGGGTTAAAGTTTAAAGCACTGATTCACCACCCCCTCCCCAACAGAAGTTTACTTTTCCTATTGTAATTCCAATGGAGGTGGGGCATGGAACCTTTTTAGTTTAAGGTATGTTTATCTCCTCACTAATGGTATTTTATATATCTTTATTATGCATTTCAAACTTTTATGGTTTATCATTTAATGAAATTGATCTTTTGTATGGATGACTATCATAGAGTAGTGATTTGTTTGGCTTCAACATTTTTACTATCCTAGTCAATCAACTATTTGCATCTATTGTTTGTGCACCCAGAATCAAAGGTATGTAACTTTATCACTTGTAACTATGATTCACAAACACTACAAATGAGCAGTCTAGTTACTCAAATATTCAACCAATGATATTGTAATTTTTAGAATTAGCTTACACATTTGTCTGTAAGTCTTATAAAATGTTGTTGTTCATATAAAAATAGTTTACACATGTTTCTTTAGTTGACATAGTGTTGTAAATGAAATAGACGTATAGCATGAGATAACTTAGAAAGTTAAATGGAAAGAGACTATTTCAAGAACATAATCTTAACTTTATGTTTATGTTAGAAACCCATTGTGGGAGAAAACTTTAACAAGTAAATTTAGTAATTATAGTTCAAATTCTATAGAACAAAAACCTCCCCTCCCCCTCCTGTAATGATATATATATATATATATATATATATATATATATATTCTTTCGACACCAAGCAAGCCTATCTATGGTGATGTTTTTCTTGCACATGTACACTCTAGGCTGAGCGAATCCATTTCAAATTGGCTATAGAATTCATTTGTATTCATCTTTGATTTCTACCTCTCCACACATCTCATCTCGTCCTATTTTTCCACCCTCCTAACACCCATATAAGAAGTCAACACAAAATCTCCCAAAACTGGCCACATATCATATTTTGCAAAAGGCTAAGTGGGCATTTGGAGATTTTTGCAAGGTATTTGAAACAATCCATTTATTTTCATGTGTTTCTATGAGCAGATTAGGAAGAGAATTCAACAATGGAGACTCTTAACTATGGTTACATCCTAGATTTAGGTTCCAGCCCACTTATGAAGAGCTCATAACACATTATCTCGTCAGAAAGGTTTTAGATAGAAATTTAATGATGTTATTATATTTTGTGAGTACAAAGAAACTATAAATGATCAAAAGAAATGAAATAATCATATCTTGTGAGAAAGGTTTTAGACAATAGTTTAATTTTCAGATGATCATATGAAATGAAATGGGCATGTGAGTAAACAATACTAGAAATACATTGTGCATAGATGAAAGTATGAAATGGATGATTTTGGAGTACGCAGCACAAATACTCAACATTCAATATGCACATATCATCATTCAAGATCAAATGAGTGTGTGGAATTATACCAACAATGAACAATTAAGTGTGGGATTGTTGTCAAATAATTTTTATAGTTGGAAATGCATTGGTAGATAAGTATGATGTTATTATATTTTGTGAGTACAAAGAAACTATAAATGATCAAAAGAAATGAAATAATCATATCTTGTGAGAAAGGTTTTAGACAATAGTTTAATTTTTAGATGATCACATGAAATGAAATGGGCATGCGAGTAAAAAATACTATAAATACATTGTGCCTAGATGAAGGTATGAAATGGATGATTTTTGAGTACTCAGCACAAATACTCAACATTCAATATGCACATATCATCATTCAAGATCAAATGAGTGTGTGGAATTATACCAACAATGAACAATTAAGTGTGGGATTGTTGTCATATAATTTTTATAGTTGGAAATGCATTGGTAGATACGTATGCAAAATATAGAAGAATAGACAAGGAATGTTATTCTTTCATAGAATATATTGAACAAGAGAATAGTTCATAATAATCTAAATTATAAATTACGTTGAACTTTTATAATTAGAACAATACATTACAAAATTGGGTTGAACTTTTATAATTAGAATAGTTCATAATAATTGAGCTATTCAAAGTATGATTTCTAGTTGCCTTTAACTATTTCAATTATGAACTAATAGTTCATAACAAAATTGCAATAGAAAACCTTGATGATATTTAAAAATCTTCTATTGCACAAGGATCTCCTTCACTTTTTTGCTTCTTCTATAATTTGAAATCCTTAATTTAGATTACATAAGGATATAGAGAAGCTTCAACATGGATTACAGCTATCATATAATCCATTGACTCGGCAATACCCCATTGTAGTTGGTAATATAATGTACATGTTATTATGTCTCATGGAAGCATCCACCTACCCTTGTCATAATCATAATAGCAATACCTATTTGGTATAATTGGAACATCATTAACATGGACCTCCTTTTCTATTATTAAAATTTAATAAATCCATAATGTGCTTGCATATTTCTTATTACTCTATATTATTTGAGCTTGTGATCATTTTATTGTTCTTTTATCGAAGTCCAACAACCTATGTATAGTATAATTGTGTCAAGAAAATTATTTGGTAATTGAGCTCTTTGTGTTGGTAGTGGTAGAATATTCTCTCACCATAACTTATTTTTTCAAGTTTCAACTTAAAAATTGTGGAAATTTTTCTAATGTAACATGCATATGATTAGATGATGAGTCTTTATTGTACAAGTGTCATATATCCAACTTAAAGGCACATTATTGGAATGATAATCAACTTAAAGACATTTGTGCAAGAGATCGTGTCAATCTCTTGTGTAAATGTCTTAAGTTGATTCTCATTCCAATAATGTCCCTTTAGCTGGATATATGAACCTTGTATAATGGACACTTCTCATCTAATCATTTGTATATTATTTTAGAATATTTCTACAGTTTTTAAGTTAAACCTTTAAAATTTTATTTATGGCAGGAGTCCACTATACTACTACCAACATGGAAATCATTAATTTCTAAATCATTTTCCTGATATAATTATACTATGCAGAGCTCATAAGACTTTCAATTCCAGTGCAGTAATTTTCAACATGAGTTCAGACAAGAATGTCATACCTCTAACGACAACATTGTTGGTCAAGTTAATCTTATAGGTTTCACTTCCCCTTCGTCTTCTAGTAGCATATGTCATTAGGTGGCTAATGACTACTCCCCTTGTCAAAACTTTTGATGATAGTTTACTGGTGACCATATTCGTTTGTTGTTTGATGATAATACTTCAAAATTTGCGATGAAGAGTTGTTGAAAATTGGGTTCAAATGTAGTAGTGTTCGAGAAGTTTTGAAGATAAGTATGAAGTTAGTTATGAGATCAATGGTTGGAGAAATTCAAATAAGATCTAGTGAAGGAGATTTAATAATAAAAAATGGAGCACAAAGTTCAAGGTGGGAGTATATTTCTTAAGCATCCAGATTTAATGACTATGAACTTGATGAAGATCTAATGATTGTGATTAAGTGACAAAACCTAGAAATTCTAGAGGAATGGAAAAAAAATTATATATAAAGGATGAACACTGAAATGTCCCTTTACTGATTTTTACATGGTATTTCCAGCCTCAAATAAGATCTTTAAAATCAAACAACCAATATTACAAAGATCAACCAATTTCCCAAATCGAGTATGTCCAAATTAGTGCCAAAAAACTTCACAACTTCACAAATTACTAATAAATCTGAGAATGGACATTTTTATAGAAATTTCAGCAGCATAACAGCCTACAAAATTACATTTCCAGATTTGTATAGCCTTTACACAACAGTTCACAAATGTAGGACAAAACTATGCTCAATCGGGCTCCCGAAATTAACAAACAATGCCCGGAAACACCACAAAACACTCATAAACTATCTCAAAATTTAAATCACGACCCAATACATATATTCAGCTCTATTTTAACATCTTAAAGTCTGAAATACAGTAGCAACCCAAACTGATATGAAACACTCAACTGAAAACACCAAACTCAAACCAAAAAACAACCCCGAAAACCCACAAATCGGCACTATTCAGCACAAAGGCAAACTCTTATATGAGCATGCACATGGAATGGCTTCAAAATCCCATCCTTAGCCTTCTTGGAAACCTGCAAACTCCCGTTCTTGGGTATCCTTCTCCACAGGTTTGGCAGCCTCTGAAGAACAACAAGAAAATTAGCAAAAATCAAGTTCTGGAATGAGTCCAAAATGCCTCCAAACCCCTTTTAAAGAGGGAATAACCCTAACTCACGTCTAAGAGGGGTTAATAAAATATAATTTAATAATAATTTTTATTTATTAGTCCATTGGTTTCCAAAGATTAGCCCCTTTTTTCCGACTTCACCTTTTTGGAGCCTGCCTGCCTTAGCAAAGTTTTTTTTTTTTTAATTATTTGAATAGGGGACATGACAAGTCCTCCCCTCCCAAATATTGCTTGTCCTCAAGCAATGAAGGTTGGAATTCTCAAGAATATGTGCTCCTTCCCAAGTTGCATCCTCTAGTGGTAATCCTTTCCATTTGACCAAATGCTCTATGACGCTCCTATTTCTCAACCTTTTCTCTCTTGTATCCAAAATCTCTTCTGGTATCAAAACTAATTTCCCTTCATCATCAAGAGGTGGTAATTCTGTAGATACTATGGTTTGCTGGCCTAGAACCTTCTTTAAGCAAGATACATAAAAAATATTATGTATTTTGCTGTTTGGTGGGAGCTCTAATTCATAAGCTACCTCTCCTACCTTCTTGATGATTTTATAAGGCCCATAGAACCTTGGCTTGAGTTTCTCTGCCCCACTCCTCTTCAAGGTGCTTTGCTTATATGGCTGCAACCTAACAAATACCAAATCTCCCACCTCAAAAGATCTTTCAATCCTTTTCCTGTCAGCATATATCTTTTGTTGGTTCTGTGCATGTTGTAGATTATCCTTGAGGGACCTTATTATGTCTTGGCTTTGCTTGATGAAATCACTTGCTGTGGGTACTCTGCTATCGGAAAGTATTAGATCAACAAAGGAAAGGGAATCATAAATATAAAGAGCATGAAAAGGATGCATACCAATAGACATGTGATGAGATGTATTGTAACAATACTCCCCTAGGTGTAACCATTTCACCCAAGCATGTTGTTGATTGGAAACATAGTTCCTCAAATATCCCTCTATCCATTTATTAACTATCTCTGTTTGTCCATCTGTTTGAGGGTGATAGCTAGTACTGGGAGTGAGTTCAGTTCCTGCCAAATGAAAGAGCTCCTTCCAAAAATAGCTGAGGAATCTACTGTCCCGGTCACTAACAATGTTTCTAGGCAAACCATGTAATCTAAAAATTTCCTTGAAGAACAATTCGGCCACTTGTGATGCCTTGAAATCAGATGTGATAGGAAAGAAATGTGCATAGTTATTTAGTCTATCTACCACCACATATATGCAATCCTTACCTTGAACCTTGGGCAACCCAGTGATGAAATCCATGGAAATACTTTCCCATTTTTGTTCGGGAATAGGAAGTGGCTGCAACAACCCTGCAGGAAAATTTTGCTCACTCTTTCTTTGTTGGCATACCATACATTCCTTAATGTGTTTAAGGACATCCTCCTTCATACCCTTCCATGAAAACTGCTCTCGAATTTGCCTGTATGTCTTGAAGTATCCCTGATGACCAGCCAAAGGTGTGTCATGAAAGGCCCTCAATATCCTCTCCTTAGTTTTTGACCCTGGCACTAAGAAGATCCTGTTCTTGTAATAAATCAATTCATCAACAACCTTGTACCTGTTATCATCCACTAACTTATCCAAAATCTTGGTGGCAAATGAATCTTTAGCATACTCTAAAATTATGGAGACTTTCCAATCAGCAGAGATAGATGATAAGGAACACAAAGTGGGCTTTCTTGAGAGAGCATCAGCAACCACATTATTCTTTCCTTTCATGTATTCAATATCAAAATCATAAGCTTGCAATTTTCTTACCCATTTTTGTTGACGATCATTCAAATCCCTTTGGTTCAAGAAGAACCTGAGGCTATTATGGTCTGTCTTTACAATGAATCTCCCACATACCAAATATTGTCTAAACTTATGAAGTGCATGCATGATTGCCAACATTTCCTTATCATAGATGGAGTAACCTTTCTCTGATTGATTTAATTTTCTACTCTCAAATGCTATTGGATGTCCCCTTTGAGTTAGGATAGCCCCTATACCTTCTCCAGAAGCATCACATTCAACAACAAAAGGTAAAGAGAAATCTGGAATTGCAAGCACAGGGCATGAACTCATTACCTCCTTAAGCTTATCAAATGTTTTTTATGCCTCTTCTGTCCAAACAAAAGCTCCTTTCTTTGTCAAATCAGTCAAGGGGGAAGCAAGCTGAGAAAATCCCTTGGCAAATCTCCTATAGTAGCTACACAACTCGAAGAAACCTCTCAACTGTGTAAGATTAGTGGGTGGAGGCCAATCCAAAATTGCCTGGATTTTTTGTTGATCAACCTGTACTCCTTTAGAGCTTATAATATGTCCCAAATATAGGATCTCTGTCAAACCAAACTCACATTTAGATAGCTTAGCATAGAAGGATTGCTGCTCCAAGATTCCCAAAACAGTGTCTATGTGCTTTAGATGCTCTTCCCATGTTTTACTGTATATCAAGATATCATCAAAAAATACCAAAACAAATTTTCGAAGATGCTGACTGAATACCTTATTCATACAAGATTGGAATGTTGCAGGTGCATTAGTGAGTCCGAATGGCATAACAAGAAATTCAAAGTGCCCATAGTGACATCTGAAAGCAGTCTTTTCCACATCTTCACTCCTCATTCGAATTTGATGGTAGCCTGATCTTAAGTCAATTTTTGAGAAGTATACAGCACCATGTAACTCATCAATGATTTCATCTATGCATGGTATGGGATACCTATTTTTTATGGTCTTCTTGTTTAGAGCCCTGTAGTCTATACACATTCTCATTGTACCATCCTTTTTCTTAACAAGTACCACAGATGATGCAAATGGACTAGAGCTAGGCCTTATGAATCCCATGTCCAGGAGTTCTTTAATAGTTTTTTCAATTTCTTCCTTATAACCTCTTGGATGGCGATATGGGGTTGTTATAACTGGTTTGGCACCCTGTTCTAACTCTATAACATGCTCAAAACCTCTATCTGGTGGTAATCCTGGAGGCAAATCATTGAAAACTATACTATGCTTATCAAGAATATTTTGAATTTCAAAATGGAAATTACCTTGATTCTTTGGAGAGCTTATTGGTTGGATTATGACTCCTGCTACCCATGTTACTTGTCCTCTTCGAAAAGTCCTCTCCATCCTCTTTGCAGAGACCGCCTTAGGTGCTCCATTCGATAACCCTCTCAATATGACTTCTTTCCCATTGGAATGAAATTTAAACTCCATAGTTTGATGGTTCATGTAATAGCCTCCGATAGAGTGCAACCATTGAACATCCAATACAAGATCTGTCTCCCCAATACCAACCACATAGAAGTCATCACATAACTCATAATCTCCTAAGGTCATCTTGAGTTGTTTACCACCCGTGTGCAAGGCATAGTGAATCCATCAGCTACAGTAACATTGAATCCCTCAAAATCTTTTTCTTTAAGCCCTCTTTTCATGACAAATCCCTCATCAATAAAATTGTGAGTTGCCCCACTATCAAGAAGAACGGTCAACCTTTGCCTTGCTAGTACCCCTCGAATTCGAAAGGGATGGTATCTTGGGACTCCTGATAATGCTGCTAAAGTGCCATCCTTTCTGATTTCTTTTCCTTTCTCTTCTTCTACCTCCTCCTTAGTATCATGAAATTTCTCGTGCTCATCTGAATCAGATTCTAAAGCAACTTCAATATAGGGCACTTGACCTTTCCCCAAACATCTATGTCCTGGAACCCATGGTTCTCTACAAGTAAAAAAAAGCTGTTTCCTTCGTAATTCACTCCTAGTCTCTTCATCTACCTTCTTTTTTGCCACATTTGTCACATCTTTTGGTGGTAGTGTTGGGAAAGTCTTTTTCTGAAAATTTCCCTTATGTTGCCAAAGATTTGGGGGTTTTTTATTAGTGATTGATTTCATAGGCACGCAAGTTTCAAGTTGCAAGCTTCTTTTGATAGCTTCCTGTAAGGTTGAGGGTGAGAAAGCCTTAACCAAACCCTTAACAGAATCTTCTAAACCATCAAGAAAAAGATAAACGATCCTCTTTTCACTCATATCAGGTACCATAACAGCCACTTTTTGAAATTCTTCTATATACTCATTAACTGATTTGGTTTGCTTCAACTTTGACAATTCTTTAAAGTACTCTTCATCATCCTTGAGGTCAAATCTATCTATCACTCTTTGACTAAAATCTTCAAATGTAGTTACCTGATTGTGACCTTGAGTAGTCATTCCATGATACCACCAATCATAGGCCGCATCTTCCAAGTGTAGACTTGCAAATTGAACAGCATCACTCTCTTTCATGGGGTTAAGTGTGAAGAAAGTTTGTAATATTTGTAGCCATGCTCTAGCTGAAATTTTATTTGTTCCATCAAAAGTAGGTGTTGTAAACTTGCTTATTTTATTTTTGAGCTCTCTTCCACTTGTGTCATGCTCCCTCCTGTTCTCTTTCTTGGGCATCAAAGTGTTCATTATATCCACATATTCTCTAAAAGGAACTGAACTACGAAAGTCATCATCTAAGCCATTATAAGTAGCTCTTAATGTAATCAAGTTACCTGTAACATCTTCCACTGAATTAATGGTTGGATTGGTACTGGTGGCTCATCTGCAGGCAAGAAAATAGTTTTGGTTGATTTAGATGGTGTGGATCTCCCATTTCTTGGCTCCTCTGAAGTGCTCCCTTTCTCATTAATAGATGCAACTCCTTGTAATTTTTCTGTCAATATTCGCAAAGCCTCTCTAGTTTTCGCCAAACCATCCACTATTTGCTTCTGAGTATTTTGGATGTCTTGGAAGAATTTCTTTGCCATCTCATCTGGATCAGCCATACTTTTTTCTTCCTTGGATTTTGTACTTTTTCTTTCAACTGGGGGTTTGATCAAAATTTATTTATTCTTTTCTCGCTGCAAATATCTTTTTTCTCTTTCACTTAGTTGCATGCAATCATAAATTTTGACATGCAACTAATTAGAAGCAACATGCAACCATAAAATATGACATGCAAGATCTGGGTAGTTGTCAAAACTGACATGCAAGATCTGGGTAGTTATTAAAACTGACATGCAACTTCTACAAACCCTCAGGCTGGCAAGATCACGGCTCTGATACCACTGAAATGTCCCTTTACTGATTTTTACATGGTATTTCTAGCCTCAAATCAGATCTTTAAAATCAAACAACCAATATTACAAAGATCAACCAATTTCCCAAAAAAAACCCAAATCGGGTATGTCCAAATTAGTGCCAAAAAACTTCACAACTTCACAAATTACTAATAAATCTGAGAATGGACATTTTTACAGAAATTTCAGCAGCATAACAACCTACAAAATAACATTTCTAGATTTGTATAGCCTTTACACAACAGTTCACAAATGTAGGACAAAACTATGCTCAATCGGGCTCCCGAAATTAACAAACAATGCCCGGAAACACCACAAAACACTCATAAACTATCTCAGAAGTTTAATCATGACCCAATACATATATTCAGCTCTATTTTAACATCTTAAAGTCTGAAATACAGCAGCAACCCAAATTGATATGAAACACTCAACTGAAAACACCAAACTCAAACCAAAAAACAACCCCGAAAACCCACAAATCGGCACTATTCAGCACAAAGAAAAACTCTTATATGAGCATGCACATGGAATGGCTTCAAACTCCCATCCTTAGCCTTCCTCGAAACCTGCAAACTCCCGTTCTTGGGTCTCCTTCTCCACAGGTTTGGCAGCCTCTGAAGAACAACAAGAAAATTAGCAAAAATCAAGTTCTGGAATGAGTCCAAAATGCCTCCAAACCCCTTTTAAAGAGGGCATAACCCTAACTCACATCCAAGAGGGGTTAATATAATATAATTTAATAATAATTTTTATTTATTAGTCCATTGGTTTCCAAAGATTAGCCCCTTTTTTCCGACTTCACCTTTTTGGAGCCTGCCTGCCTTAGCAAAGTTTTTTTTTTTTAATTATTTGAATAGGGGACATGAAAAACACGATGTTTATTGTTTTTTATTATGTTGATATTGCTAATTGTATTGATGCTGATGTTGTTGAAGAAGTTGAAGAAGTAAATAAGAACATAGCAGAGTTGCATTGTGAAGATCAAGCCAAGGAAGTGTTAAGTTGATGTGTGAAATGTGTGAATCATCCAGGAGAAATCAGAAAGTTAAAATAGGGAAAAGATTGAGTGACACGGAGATCTAAATAAGGAAGGTAGTACTAAACCTAGTAGCTCATTTTATTTTTACTCTCTAATCATTTTAGCAGAAAAGTTTGTTAACTAAGTGGACCTAATAGTCTTTTGAAGTCCTCTATGGTAACATTTTTTGGAATATTTTGTAAGTGCTTTAGAGTACGACATTCTTTAGAAGTTTCAAGGAATAAACAAGGTCTAGATGATCTTTGGTAAATATCCTCTAAGAAGGTCACATTAATAATGTATATATAATCTTTAGCAAGGTTAGCTCCTAAGAAATCCCACTTCAAAGAGTGAAAACTTTGGGTTGTCGGTTCCCAGGTGGTTTTTCCCTTTACAGGGTTTCCACATTAAATACTTGTGTCAAATTTGTGTGGATGCTTATTATGTGGTAAATTTATTTCATGTTTATTTTTTATTGTTGCAACTCAGTATAAGATGGAAGATAACTCTAATCCTTGCTATATTAAGTTGACACTTTATTGCAAAGTTTATATCTTGATGTTAGATCTGATTACTGAGTTAATGATCTAACAAATTAAAGTATTTAAGTTGGTGAAAAGTATTTTGAAGGCATGTAGGATAAATGGTTGTAACTTATTCACTCCACCCCCCGAGTTGTCTAACAATAATAATATCTTCAACTTATTGTTGTAGCACCTCTATACTTTTCCCTTGGTAGAGTATCTAAGGAATATACATTCATCACTCCTTTCATCAACCTTCCTTATATCCTCATCTATCTTAATGTAACATTTACTACCAAAAGTTCTAAAATACTAAGAATTTTACTCATCCTACATGTAAGGGAAAAGAGGTTAATGTGGACATGGAGTTTGAGGGGGAGTGAGATAGTGAACATGAAGAGAAAAAAAGGAAAACGTAAAGAGGTAGAGACTTAAAATGCTAAGAATATGGAGATGTGGAGTAACTCGAGGCTCAAATAGCTCATCTCATATGTATAAAAGAATAAAATATGGGTCCCATAGACCTCACAAGTGAAGTGATGCTAGAGAAAATCACTACTACCATACCTATTTCTATCAAAATCTATAATGGCATCTTGTCTAGGAACGATGATAAATATGTTTCTAGGTTAGTGAACTTGAAAATATTAGTACTAGAGTTTTAGAGCCTGAATGGAAAACTAGAAACATTTATAGATTTCCACTAAGATTTATGTGTAGTTCAGTCACATCCCTTTTTCTATTGCAGAAGAATTTCTATGTGAAGATGATAGCGATGAGGGAAATCATAAGGAACTTTTCAAGTTCCTAATAGAGGATTGGTTGGTTGCTCCCCACCAAGTCAGATGCAACTACAAGGGAGATCAACAGTGATTATGTCACTTGTTCTATTTTTTTTATTATTGTTAACTACCACTATTGGCATACTAAGAAGATTGTTTATGATTTTCATTTGTTAGCTATGATGGTATATTACTATGTTTTTGTGTGTTTAGTGGATAATTCTAGCTGGCCTTATTATCGTACTCTTAGTAGTATAGATGATATACTAGGTAGTAGACTCGAAGATGTTAATTCCTTTTTTATAGTGTGGATGACCAATATATATTGATGTTTTTTATATTAGAAATTAGTAAATTTGTTGATTTTTTTAATCTATTGATTGTATGCCATCTAGGTCATTGTTTATAAGGGATAGCAGCCTAGTTATTATTGCTTTTGATATAAAAAATGTAGTTCATATATTGTATCTAGTACATCCATACAAATTCAATGATCATGTGACATTCAATGCCATCAAAACTCTCAGTCCAAAAACTTATTGTAAGGAGAAAATATAATATTGTATATCAAATGTCCTCCCTTAACTACTCAAGACACAAGTGTAACCTTTGTTTTCCCCCTAAAAATTTCTATCATAATTTGGTCACTAAGACCACTCAAAGGAAAATAAAAACCCACAAAATCAAGCTAACCAAAAACTATTGGAAGACACAAAACAAATAACAAAGTTTGACAAGGGATGGAGTCCCCAAAAGAGATGTTTAAATACAAGCACTAGCCTAAAATACAAGTTGGAAATGCAATAAAAAAATTCCCTTTTTCTAATCTACTACAAGCCTCAAATACAGCATGCAAATTAAAAGCTAAGCATTAGGACATTAAACAACTATTATAACTAAATACTTTTTGTAAATGAGATTTTCCTCAATGATGTGGATGTTCTTTTTCAAAGAATTTACCTATTTTGACAACATAATTTAAATAAAATGGAATAATATAGGATTTTGTATCAATTTATATAATTTTGGGATGACAATGGGCAATGGAGATATGATGAGAAAAGTCTCATAGGATGGAGGAAAAATGAAGAGTGTTGATGGGAAGTCATTTGAAAATGGAGGGCTCATAAATGCACTTACTAAAGATAGCAATTTGTCACCATCAAAAATTGTGTAACAAATGTGTTTATGCCCCCCTTTATTCTTAAAATTATTTTGACCATGTAAATTTTTTAAATAGGGTAATTAGCTCCATCAATTTCTCTTGACAAAAAAAAAAATGGTGTGCATTATATTTTTTGACATAGCTATATGCATTCAATACAACTCAAAAATTAAAAAATAATAGAAAAATAATTAATAACTCTAAAAATAAAAATAAACATTCATTTTTTAAAATATTTTAATTTGTCACATATATAAGTATGTCACTATGTTAAAAAGTAAAATGTGTTTAAAAAATGAAATACTCCAAATAACCGAAGTGGAATGTTTATTTTTATCTTTGGAAATATTTATTATTAATCAAAGATAATAATTAAACAAAAGTTCTACCATAACTTATCTTTTGAAAAAACTATAGTGTCCTTATTATCATCTTTCTTTTCATTTTTATCTATTATTTTCTTTTTAAGTATGTTTTAGGTGCCTATTATTATTCATTCTCACTATATATTTTCTCTTATTGGTTCTAGAAATACCCCTTGTCAAAATTATAGTATGCTCTATTTAAAGTATAGTTGACATAACTAATGCACTTCCTTTTGGGGCAAGTGCTAGTTTGATTATCTGTGAAAGGATAAAGAGCTAATTAAATTAATTAGGTGTGGCACATTATGAGATAAATTTGTTGGAACTGTAATTGGAACAATTGTTATGTTGTCATTGATGTCAAACCTTATTGGTAAGATAGTTGCTACCTAAGTATAGTGCCATATCAAGATGATTTATGAAAAGGATTTGAGAAGAAGAGATAACAAGATGACCTAGTGGAAAGGTTGAGTTATGAGGAATTACAATGGGCACTTGATCAGTTGGACCTTGACAAGATAATGTGTTGTTTAATCATAACACTGAGTGCAGAAGATAGTTTTGTTAAAGCCTATCAAAGATAATCAATGAAGAACAAATACTTAGTCTAACCGAGCTTCAAAGAAGAAGATTAAAGAACTTATAGTTGAAGTCAAGCTATGCTAGTGTCAACCGAGTGATCAGTAGAAGCTGAGAAAATTTGGTGTCGACTGAGCACCAATAAAAGATAAAGTAATAGAAAAGTTGGATCGAGCATCAATAAAAAACCCGAATGAAGATAGTATAAGACGAGTGAGAGAAAATAGTATTGACTGGGTTATTTAGTAATGACCGAGGCCGAGGAACATAGTGTTGGTCAAGTGACAACATTTTATAGAACAATCTCAATTTCTAGCTAATGTAGTTGAATTCTTCGAATATAGGAAGCATGTTGAAGATAAGAATTGATGAGTTGAAACATTTAATGCAAGGGAAACCATGTTCGAGCATTTCTATGCATGGATTCAAAGAGAAGTTTGGAGAAGTCTCTAGAAGAGGAAGGAGGAAATGAAAAGATGGAAGGATTCGATGAATCTAACCAAAACCTAAGATAAATGATGGTTTTTAAGATGAAAAAGATCAAAATACCTATTTAAGAAGGCATAAGGGCTAATCTAAAAAATTTGACAGAGGTGAGCAGGCCTAAAAAGGTTGGAGCATTTGTTGATTCTGTTGATTGGTGAACTTGAGTTGAAGGTTGAACAGTGAAGTGTTGAGGTGAAGAGTAATTGCTTGAAAGGTTTCCAAGAGAATTAGTGATGGAGATGATAATGGAGGTCACTCAATGAATTAGTTATTGAACCAAATTGTCATATATATTTGCAAAGTGAGTTATATTAATTCATATCAACCTATTTTTGCTTCTAACCATCATATCAGTTAAAATCCTTTAATCAAGGTTGACCTAATAGTCATATCAAGGTGACATTCTAATGGAATGTTATAAAGTCCTCTAATAAGCCCACTCCTAACAGGGTGATTAAATCCTTTAACAGGGTCACACCTAACACTATGTATTGTAACCTTTAACAGAATTGGCTCCTAATAGAGCTCACTTCATAAGAGTGAAAATTTGATGACATGTTGTTGGTAGTTTTTTTCCAAATTTGGTTTCCACATTAAATCCTAGTGTCATACTTGTGTGGATTTTATTTGAGATGTTTTACTGTTAATATTTTACATTCTCCATTTTTTTAACTATTGGGACAATGGACTACAAGTTTCATGTTTGTGATATATTGCTATAGAGATCGAGTGGAATAGACTTTAGATCGAAGTTGATTGAAGTGTTTAAAAGTTTTAATGGTATATTTGGACCTAAGGATAACTAATTCAGCCCCCCCCCCCCCATTTATTATAAATCATTCTAACATAATTAACTAGATAGTGTACTCTTTTTAGTTAAATGGGCATGGTTGTATTAGAAAATATTAGGTGTCTACGATTAGTAGATTAGTATTACTAACAATTAAATGAAATAAAATGCATTCAAACAAATTACATCCAAAAAGTAACAAATGGTATGATGTCACATGGAGGTGCCAAAATAATGACTCCATGTACAACAGTTTCAATCTTTTTCCTTTATATCATTTAACACCTTGGTAAAGAACATATTAGGGGAAACTAGTACATAAACAAAAATAAAAATAAACATTCATTTTTTAACACATTTCAGTTTGTCACATAGATAAGCATATCACTACTTTAAGAAGAAAATGTGTTCAAAAGGGTGAAATACTCCAAATAACTAAAGTGGGATGTTTATTTTTATCTTTGCAAATATTTATTTATTAATCAAAGATAATGATTAAGCAAAATTTCTACCATAACTTATCTTATGAAACACTATACTATCCTTATTGTTAGAGTAAAGGATCGATATCATTTCATTTATTAAATTACATTTACTTCCTACTTAAGATTTCACTTTATGCACATGAATTTCCATTTAATAATTAAATATTGATTATTAAATTTCATTTACCTCTTAGGGTTTTATGATCTCCTTTATTAGGATTGATCTATTGTATTTTCATTCATTATTTATTCTGATAAATATGATCTTTCATATTTTCAAAGCAAAACCCTTGCCTTCTCTTTGTCTTTGCTTCTCTGAGATAGGTTCTTGCATGTAGGTGTTCTACAGGTTTTGTGGATTTGTATTTCTTAAATCTTTCATGGTATCAGAGCAAAACCATTGCCTATGACAAGTTCTTGCATGTAGGTGTTCTACGGGTTCTATGGATTTGTATTGCTCAAATCCTTCATGGTATCAGAGCTGGATCTGTTGTAGTTTCTTCATATTTGAAGAGAAAAGAGGAGCAAGGGTTTGACAGAAGAAATTTGGGATTTTTCAGCTAACTTGATAGTTTTTGGTTGTAGTTTTCAAATCTTGTATACTATGCAGAATGTTATTTTTTGTTTCTTTTTTGCTTTTTTAAAAGAAAGAAAAAATGAACACTTTTTTATAGACACATGCATGTAAAAGGGCATTTTTTGGGAAGGAAAGTAATTGTGTGTCCTTCCCGATGTTGCTTACCAGACTTGCACCTTATTCTTCTGACAGTTGGGCATGAGTTGACGTCTATGTTTGCAGATCTAAAAATGAAGAACTTCAAACCCCCTATGGGTGTCATACTTTGACTTACAAAATTTTTTACCTGTGATTGTTGTCTAGATCTATGGTTATTTTCATCAGCATTTTTCAAAAGGTACACATGATTCTAAACTGAAGCTTTTATGCTCTTTTCTTGTATATGCATTCTTTCTAGCATCTAGGGTTCAATTTTTTGCATTATGGGGGTTGTTTTATATTATTGTTTATGTCAATTACATCAGCAAACTAGAACAATTAAAAAATAAATGCCTTCTAAAAAAATGGTCGAGACCTCTTAGTGTCTAGTTCCTCTAAACCCACATAACTATCACACATGGACAACTTCTATGACATGACTTCTCCATTCAAAGGGTTTGTGGTCTTGTTTCAATGAAGTACAACCAGTTTTACAAATGCCTTTTAAGGTCATGCAGCACAAGAATAAGATGGATGAGGCCATGGGTTTGAATTATGTGAATGTTTTAGATAGCTTGGAGTTTCATCTTCATGGGTTAAATTTCCCTCAAGAAATGTGGGCTAAGTTCAAGGACTTGTTTGGTACCATCAATGAGTTCAAGCAATTTACATTGAGGCAGAGCTTGCATCACTTGTACCAGATTATTTTCCCTCTATTAAAGACTTTGTGATGAGGTTTAAACAACAGATATCTTTGTTACACAATTGTGGGAAAGTGAAGACTGATAAAGAGTGAATTTATCTGATTTTGTCAAAGCTTTGCAGAAACTTTCAGATTTTCTCTTCTACCTTTTGTTCCACTATGGATGCTTTGGGTCCTAGATTTACCATGCCCACCTTTGAGGTATTATGTGATCATTTGACTAGAGAGCAGTCCAAGCTTACACAGTTGGATACTCTCACTGGATCAAAGAACCAAGCATTGGTTGCTCAAACATCTACAAGGAAGCCAAAGTAGAAATCGTAGCTCAAATCAGATTCAGGGCAGTGAGAGTTCATCCAAGCCTTCTCCTAGATCATATGCTCAAAAATCTAATTTGAAGGGTAAACCTTCTAAATCTGGTGAGTCTTGCTCCAAGACTAAGAAGTTTACAGGTGATCCTTGCAGTTTTTGTGTGAAGGAAGGACATCTAGTTTCTAGTTGTTGGAAACATCTTGAGGCTTTAGAGGAGGCCATGAAATAGCATACTATTACTTATCCAAAGCCACCACCTCCTCCTTCATAGAAAGGACATTCCCTTTTTGCACAAGCATTGTCTTCATTAGCTACTTATAATCTCGATTCAAGTAATTCCCACCATACGACACACTCACCTGATTTGGTTACCTCACTTGCTCATAATGTTACTATATAGATTGCAATTGGTGACTCTGCATAGCTTTAAATTTTAGGTTCAAGCATTATCTCTTTAGAAGGTAGCTCCCTATAGGATGTTCTCTTGGTTTCAAATTTCTATGATACTCATGTCTATCTTTCAGATTTTTCATTATGGCTCTAGTAAGACGGTTTAGTTCTCACCACAGGATGTGGTTATTCGATATATCCATAATCCTGACTTGGTTGTTGCTACTAGGAGTATTGATTTCTAGTCTCACTTATATTAGTTTGATGGATTTGAGAGCTCTGATTCTACAAGTGTTTCTCTTATTTCTCATGCAAACATAATGCATGCTTTAGCATGATCATTTTGGCCATCTCAACTATAGATATCTGCAATATATGAGTATACAGGAGCTAGTGATTGGGCTATGGTGTTTGTCAAGTTGTGCACTTGGAAAACATCACAAAGATCCATTTCTAGTAGGTAGATCCACATGTGCCAAGGAACCTTTGGATTTGATACACAATGATCTTATGTCATTCCCCACTTCATATTTTTCAGGTGCTCAATATGTGCTTATCTTCATAGATGACTTCTCTAGACACACATGGGTGTACTTTTTGAAGTATAAGGCTGATGTCTTTGATTCATTTTGAATCTTTAAGACATTTGTGGAGAAGCAATTTGGTCTTTTTGTTAGGCATATTTGCACTGACAATGGCAGGGAATATGTGAATTGGTCTTTCAAAGATCTTTGCACTAAGCATGGTTTATAGCATCAATTCACAATTCCCCATACCCCTTAGCAGAATGAGGTTGCAAAGAGAAGAATGGGACATTACAAGAGATGGCCAATTACATGATCTAGTCTTGAGCTATGATTTCTTCATTTTGGTCTGAGGCTATCATATATGCCAATTATATTCAGAATTGGATGCCTCAAAAGGCATTGCAGCATTTGACTCTTGAGGAGGCTTGGACTCATGTCAAGCCCGATGTTTCTACATTCCACATTTTTTGTAGTGATACTTGAGAATTTATTCCAAATGCTTAGAGGAAAACCATTGAGAGGAAGAATTAACCACTCAACTTTTTTGGCTACTACAAGGATACGAAGGCGTACAAGTTATTTGATCTTGATTCTAGAGAGGTCTTGTTTCGGCGAGATGTCTAGTTTGATGAGCATTATCCTTAGATGGAGCCTCCATCACCAGCTTCTCCCTCACTACCTAGTACTTCATCTTCTCCTCTATAGGATTATGTATCCTCTGACAATTATCTTGATGTTAATCCACCTTCTCCACCTCCACCATATGTTTAGAGAGTGCCTAAGTGTTCTCATTATACTATTGATGCAGCTAGACTTATGACAAGAGATCCTTCAAATTCTCGTCGTAGTCATACTCAAACATCTAGTACTAGACTATTGAGTCATGCCATTTTAGATGATCCACATATTTTTCATAGGCAATAAGACACTTAGAGTGGGATAGAGCTATGGATGAGTACTATTCTTTGATGAAGAACCACACTTGGGATCTTTGTCCTCTTCTGAAAGGAATAAATTTGGTTTGGTGTCGGTGGGTGTACCGTACCAAGTATGTTGTAGATGGTTCTATTGATAGGTACAAGGCATGTCTTGTTGCAAAGGGTTTTTCATAGGTCAAGGGTATTGATTACTCTGAGACCTTTGCTCATGTTGCCAAGGTGAATTCCATTCACCTTGTACTCTCTCTTGCAACTTCTCAAGGATGGACAACCTTTCAGATGAATGTGAAGAGTGTATTTTTGCATGGAGACCTACATGAGGAGATCTATATGGAGCACCCTCATGGTTTTGTGTAGGACTCTTCTATGGTATACATACTTCGAAGGTCTTTATATGGTCTCAAACAAGCCCCTAGGGATTGGTGGGAGAAGATGGATTCCTTCTTGCTCGATTCACAATTCACTCATTGTCATTATGATCCTATAATGTACATTCAGCATCATGGGGTTGATTTATTGATGTGTGTGCTATATGTTGATGATCTCATTATTACAGATAGCTCATCCTCTATGATTTAGAGTGTTCAACGAGCATTGAGAGAGTAGTTTGAGATGCCAAACCTTGGACTTCTGCATTATTTTTTGGGACTATAGGCTGTTTAGTCTTCAAATGAGATAGTCGTACTTCAACAAAAGTATGCTAGTATGCTCTTGATATGCTTCAGAGATTCAACATGCTTGATTGCAAGCCTTCTCCCACACCTTTTCATTCGGGTGTTGTTTTATCTACCACTTATGCTACTCCTACAGTGGATTCCACTTTATATAGACATCTTGTGGATAGTTTTTTCTACCTGACACACACACATCTTGATATATCCTTTGTAGTTGGACTTGTCTCTAGATTCTCACATGATCCACATGAGAGTCATTGGAAAACTTCCAAACATATCTTGAGATACAAGGTACTACATGGCATGGAATTCACTACACATTAGGGGATCCTCACATTATTGGTTATATAGACTCGGATTGGGTTGGTGATATTGATGATCAGAGGTCTACTTCTAGCTTTGTCTTTTGTATTGGTTATGGTCCTATCACATGCTCTTGCGGGGAGTAGCATGCTCACGCATTATCATCTATGGAGGCATAATACAAGGCAATTGTGCTAGCTAGTCAGGAGGTTTTATGGCTTCGATAGCTGATGACAGAGTTTGGATTTCCTCCTGATAGTTCCACCTTTATTTGGTATGACAATCAGGGTGCTATACACATTTCTCGCAACCTAGTGGAGCATCAAAGGATCAAGAACAGTGAGCTTCATATGCACTTCATCGAGCGTTTGATTCAGGATGGCTCTATTAGCGTGGAGTACATTCCCATTACTGAGCAGGTTGCAGACATCTTCACTAAACCTTTTGCATCCCCCCAGTATCTTCAACTTTTTTTTATGCTTGGGGTGAAGGAAGTTGTCCTTAGGAAGTCTCGGTGTTGAGTCCTTCCTTCCTTGTTTTCTATTTTTTAGCTTATTCTAATGGGTAAAAGCACAAATTTGTGTCACCATATATGATACCAAACCCTGTTTTGGTCAAATCTCATTTCTCTATCAAAACTCAATTGTTTTCAAAAACTAAAAATACCCTTTTATAGATCTCAGATTCAATATCATCATTATATAAATTTTTGAGTGTTTTGATTAGTTATAATATGTTATAATCTCAAAATATTATAAGTCGATATTTCAACAATTCGGAAGATGCTCCCTCAAAAGAGGAAAAAAAATAGTAAATTATATCAAAAAAATTAAAAATTTATATTTGTCTCTAGAGGAGAGAATCCTCTTCATGAATATGTAATTTTTTTTCAAGAAGGTATAGATTTGATAGGAAAGTTTTGACGGGAGGAAAAACTATTGAATTCTGATAAGATCGAACTTGAGTACTTATAACAAAGAAAATATACATCAAAAATAATTATTTCTTTTTTTGTTCACTGGCTATACATGTCATCTATATGATATTTTCAAATCAAAACAAAAAAAGATGATTTGCATATACTTGTTTGACGAGAACTACACTCTACATTTTTTATAATTAAAAAAGGGACTTCAAAATAAAATAAAATGAATAAATTCTTACTCAAAAAAATTATAAAAATTATAGGCATAAAATTCATCAAATTCTACACATTTCATCAGTTTACATCATCTTCATATTTTAAACACAAATACCATTTTTTTGTCATTAATGTTGAACTGTCACATTCTGATATCTCATTTCTTTATAAAAGGTGACATAGGTTTGTGCTTTTACCCTATCTCTTTTTGTAATAGGGTTTTTCCCACATGGTTTTCCCTATTTCTCCATTTTTCAGAGATTTGGTTGTGTTGGGTACCTCACCAGGCCATGTTGTAAGGACCCACTTATGCTTTCGGCATTGTAGTTTCCTTGCTTTTTCATGCATTGTTTGTAGCTACAATGTTGCTCATCTTAAGGAGGGGTGTTAGAGTAAAGGATTAATTTCATTTCATTTATTAAATTACCTTTACTCCCTACTTAAGATTTCACTTTATACACATGCATTTATATTTGATAATTAATTATTAATTATTAAATGTCATTTACCTCTTAGGGTTTCCCTTTTAGGGATTTACGATCTCCTTTATTAGGATTGATATATTGTATTTTCATTCATTCTTTATTCTAATAAATATAATCTTTCATATTTTCATAGAAAAACCCTTTCCTTCTCTTTGTATCTACTTCTCTGTGACAGGTTCTTGCATGCAGATGTTCTACGAGTTCTATGGATTTGTATTGCTCAAATCCTTCACTTATCATATATTTCTTTGCATTTTTATCTTTTTTTTGTTTTTAAAGTGCCTATAATTATTCATTCCTACTATATGTATTTGTTTTTATTAGTTCTAGCAATACCCCTTGTCAAATTTATATTAAGCTCTACAAGTAATGCACTTCCTTTTGGGGGAAGTGTTAGTTTTATTATGTGTGAAATGGTAAAGAGGTAATTAAATTAATTGGATGGGGCACATTATGTGAGATGAGTTAACTAGATAGAGTACTCTTTTTAGTTAAATGGGCATGGTTGTATTAGAAAATATTAGGTGTCTACGATTAGTAGATTAGTATTACTAAAAATTAAATGAAGTAAAATGCATTCAAACAAATTACATCCAAAAAGTAACAAATGGTATGATGTCACATGGAGGTGCCAAAATAATGACTTAATGTATAGCAATTTCAATCATTTCCCTTTATATCTTATAGCACCTCAACAAATAACATATTAGGGGAAACATGTAGCAAAGTCCAATATTGGGGATGGTAGTTGGGCAAATGGGCGAAATTGTCCCTTTACTAGAGTATAAAAAGCATTATGTCAATACTTATAACAAAAAGCTTCTAGAAATCTTTTTTTTTTAAATGTGTGATATGCATGCTAATGTAGCATCATAGTTCACAATGTGGACTCAATTACCCTTTTTTTAATGCGAGGAACTTGAGAAGTAAGCATCACACAAAATTGAGAGTGATTTGAGATATTCGTATAAGGTTTGGTGAAGCACGAAGTTAGACTGCTCCACTATAGGGCCATCTCTTCTATAATGACATTATATTTGACGATGTGGATCGATTGAACATACCCAGGTCTATAATAAATGGTCCAAAAGAGATAACACTTGTTAAAATATTTGAAGATTAGATAGTAAGCTAAGTGCACATGACCTTGAGGCAAAACTCATGGTTAGACACATTTGGGTTGAAGTAGTTATACGAAAGTTGACCTCCCAAGAAATCTTAAATGTGTGACCCAGACCCCTATAAGCATAGCCTAGATATAGATGGTGCAAATTGAACCATTCATATTCATTAGAGATTGATTGGTGAAGAAAATATGGATTAATAAAGACCATTATTAAGTCAATAAAATAAGTCCAATAATTACACCTCCTATCACTGCTATAACCATCATCCAGATAGAGAGAGTACTAAGTAAACCATACGTGCTCTTGGGAGATGGATTCTTGTGAACCAAATATGGGTTAATAAGGGTCATTATTACTCATATAATCCAATAAAAGAAGTCAAAAAGTTACCCCTAGATATTATAAATGTTAGATCATTCATACTTCTAAACTACTAATGAAATGTGGGTCAATACAATATCTAAAAGGTATAATTATAACATTGTCATTTTACATTGAATGAATGGTCAAATCTCACCATCTATGGTTTCATTTTCATTTTCACTCTCTCTTGAGCAAGGCTTAAGATCTATTTCTTGGGAGTTGGAGGTGCCATGTGAAGTCAAAAAGAAAATTGTTATAACATTAATTGGAATCTTTCTCTTAAAAAATAGCATCCCCTACTTCTTAGGGATGTATATTTGAGGGCATGGAAAAGGTATATTTCTTTCATAAGTTTTGGAGTTCAAGTTTCAAAGCCTCAACTGAACCAACTTAATTTTTTTAGGAAGCACTTCAACTTAAAGATGGGGTCCTTTGGAGGGGCCTTGCACTTCTATAAGATTAGGAAGAGAAAATGCCAAGAAAAATAGTTGTGAGTGTAGACACCTAAAAACCTTTAGAAAATAAAGTATTTTTATTTTCTGAAAAAGTTCTGATGACATCATCATTTATTAATTAATTAATTATTTAATTAATTAATTAATTTTCATGCCATTAAATCCCTTTATCTTAATTTAAAATATTTAATTAAGGAATCCCTCCCAAAAATGTTTAAATCTTATTTAAACATTATTTCCTTATTTATTAATTATTTAATTAATAAATTGACCAAAAATCCTAAAATAAATAAAAAATTTATTTTTTGCCCAAAACTTGGCCAATTTCCTTATGACCAATAACCTCTTCCAAAATCTTCTAATCCTTCGTTAATTTCGATTAAAGGCTAATCTCATCATTTCCTACCCCTAACCCCAACTCAAAATATTTAATTAAAATTAAATATTAATCCTCATGTTTATTAAAAAAGTTTTAATAAATATCTCCTCAACCCAAACCTTTGAAATAAATAAAACTTTATTTATTTCCTAAAAATCTAATTTATCCTCATCGTAAGAAGTTCTAGACTCTTCTAGAAAGTCTTCATCCTCATCCTAGGAAATTCTAGACTATTCTAGAAAGTCTTTATCCTCATCCAAAATCTAGACTCTTCTAGAAGATGTCTTTAAACCTAATCCTAATCCCCTTCTAACCTTGTCACATTCCCTAAACATGGGTTAAAACTTACTAACCCAAGCCAAAGTTAACAAATATCTCCTCCTTCACCCACCCTCATTAAATGCCATCCACTTGCCTATCCCTAAGCTAATCCTAAACCATCTTAATCCATCCTCTAATCATTTGCACAAGCCTAAACAAGCTTAAAACTTTCCTAATCAAGTCCAAGTCGAAATTGCTCTCATCACCCTCAAAATATCTCAACCATAAAACTTTATGAAGCCCACTAGGCCATAAATGACTCTTCCAAGCCCTTTTATTGCTCTTACAAGTCATTATGAGGGTCTTTATGAAGATTTTATCCCTTGAGCCTCCTTTGTTGACTCATCCTTCCCCTTTCCTCCATCCTCTCACCATGTGACATGTGTCACTCCTTGATTGGCTATAAGGAAGCACAATCCATGTGCTCTCCTCTCATGCAATCTGAGCCCTCCATAAGCTTTTTCCCATCCTTACATCTTAGCCCTCAAACCCTCAAGCCTCTTGCCTATAAATTGGATCCTTCCCCTTTGCAAAATAACACAATCCATGAAGTAAAGTCATAATGCCATTTTGAGAAGCAATTTTACATCAAAACCATACACTCACACCCAAATTCCAACTCCATTTGAAGCCCTTTTTGAAGCATAAGCTTGAGCATACATCCTATCTATTTAGACAAAACTACTCAACAAGAAAGCTTCTCATTGAGAGAGCCCATTAATGGCTCATATTCTCAATTGAGAGTTCATCTTAGTCTATCTTGAAGTTTATGAATTTTGTTTAGTTTGTAGAAGCTTTATTTAAATTTGGTTTCTATTAGCATACTAACATTTCTCATATACATTTTGGCACGCCCGGTGGGACCCCGCATGGGTCATCTTCATTAGCTTTTTTAGTCAAGTTTTGTATGTCATTTGTTGATTTTGGCTAATTTTGCTTGTTTTTGTGATTGGTAGGATTTTATAAATTGGTTTTGTAGGTCCACATGAGCATGAAGAAGACAAAGGAACTCATAGTCTATCTCATAGTATTTGCAGATTTTTCAAGCTTATAGGTGGACAAAGCACTTGGAATTCTTCTTTCTCTTCTTGTCTATATTCTTCTTATTCCATCTACTTCTTCTTCTTCTTGTGGGAGATCTTGGCCATTTTTTTTTAAGGAAGCAAAATCATACACACTTCTTTTTAGTGCTTAAAATGAACCCCCAAATCATACTTAAATCCATTAAAAAATTAAAAATTTGCAAAAAAGAAAAAATCTTTTAACAAGTGAAACTAAACCAATCTAATCATTTGCATTCTTGCAACATCAAGGTTTTAGATGCATTCATGCAAAGTTAGGAACACTTCATTTTTGGGAATTTAAAAAGAACTTCAAGTTTCTATTTCAAAAGGTTCAAAATCAACACTAAGTGCACACTAAAATCTAAATCAAACTCAAAGCATCAATCAAGGATAAAATGAACCTCATTTGCAAATATGTTAAAGTTCTTTTAAAAATCTCATGAAAACTAAGAGTCCTAAATGGTTTCCAAAATTGTCCTAAAAAGCTTTGTTATTTGTTCCAAACAAATGTCTTGTTGCAAAATCTTGAATGTTTCTTAAGTTTTTCATGCATCAAAACAATCTAGGAATATCATTTTTGGGCTTAAAACATGCAAACTAGAACACAAAATCTTGAATGAAAAGCAAAGTCCAAAGAGTCATTTTCACTTTTGAGTCCAAAAATAATCTTGAATGATCTAAGGTTAAAACAAAGCACTTCAAAGTTCTTAAAACAACACACAAAGTCTCAATTTTGAATGCTCAAAGAAAAAACTTGAATATTTAACCACTTTTCTTTGAATGCATGTTGCTAAAATCACTCTTGAATGCCATGGATTAAAATCAAATTTTCCTTGAATGCACATTAATCTCGCTCACACTTTATTTGGGCATAAAAATTGGACAAATCTTGACATGGAGGGCCTCCGGGCGCGCGCTTGAAATCGAATCTCACACACTTTTGTTTTGGGCTTAAAACAAACTCACACTCAATCTTGAATGCCTTAAAAAAAATTAATCGATACTTGACGTGGAGGGCCTCCGGGGGCACGGGTTTACCTTCTTGTTGACCCTAACTCTTCTTCTTGTTCACATTCTTCGATCAATTTTATTTTTGTCGACGCTTCAAAGTTGGAATAAACATTGTATCTTAAACATGAGTGCTTGCAAAGTCTAGATCAGAAAACTTAAGCGTCAGTTGGTAAAAGAACAAGCATGCTTTTTAGCCCAAGATCATCCAAGTCTTCTCTCCCCTTGTCGTCTTTCGAGGCCATCTTGGGTGCATAAGATTAGGATCCAAAATCTTGTCTTAGCTTTTTAGGAGGCCTGCTTGGGGATTTCATCACCCCTTGGGACGACCTCAACTCCAGCGTTCCGGCGGAGTATAAAGATTGGGAGGTGAATCCAAAGACACCTCTCTTGGGATCAAAATTTTGTCACTCAAGCTAAGCCTCAAGGAACTTTATACCCTTGAGAAGTGAAAGAGGAGAAGTGGGTTACCGCTCCTCTCGGCTGTGTGACATCTTTTTGGTTTCATCTACGGATTTGGGCCTCAAGTACCTTGCGTATATCGAGGACTCCCTAGCTAAACCAAATTTCATCCTTGTAGAAAGCTTCCTAGGATGTTGGTGTATTTGACGTGCTTGCTCAAAACTTTTATTTTCTTGTTTGTTCATAGCTTTTGAATGAATATTTGCCAATTTTGGTCGAAATCCCAGAAAAGCAGAAATCTCCTAGCTCAAGGCATACTTAGCGTAGTCACTGCCTTATCAGAAAATCATCCAAGCTCCCCCACTGCAATCGAATCTATCTAGTTCTTTGCCTTAGAACAATCCCAAATCCAAAGTCCATCCAAATCATCCCCCCAGCCAGCTAGCAACCCAATCCAAAATCACCCAAGCCTTTAAAGAGTTGTTGTCACTTTGCTAGATTTTGCTATCCAATCAATCCTACCAATCAACCAGTCTCACCAAGGTTATCCCTTTGACAGAGCATTGTCTAGGGTAATCTAGCTTTGTCACTTGCATCCCTCATCACCTTGAGCTAAAGGTTGGGATCCACAAGTGGTCAATCTCGTGTCATGCCCATAGGATCATTAGTCTATTCTTAGGTTGACACAATCTCCACCAATCCAGCGCATAGGAAAGCAAAACTCTCACCTTTTGACAACATGCCCTTGAAGTCTTCCATCCACAGGAAAGCCAAAAATCTCCAACCAATCCTCCTTAGGTCTGTTATGCAGCTTTGACTCTCCCTAGGAAATCTTTCATCAGCCAATCCAAAATATGTGCTTAATCCAAATCCAACCATGAGCTTCCGTGTTCATCCATATGCAAGACCCCATCCCCTTCAAACTCATCATCAAAGCATGAAGTACCAATCCTATCATGATGTGTTTGGTCGCATTGTCCTTGCTCCTGCCACCTCCTATTCCAATGATGGTGAAAATCTTGTTGACTATGACGGGTATATTGAAAGCCTTAGAAACATTCCCCCAAGCATCCCCCAAAATCCAAAAATTATTCCAAACTATCTAGTCATGCCATCTGATATTCCAGCTTCCCATCCATCACCCCATCAACCAAGCTTCCAATCTTCCACCCCCATCACACTAGCTATTCATGTCAATCCACCTCCAGCTTCGACACACGAGTCTCCAAGGAATCTCCTAGAGGAAATACAAGAAAAGTTGCCTCCAACAGTCGATAAGCCATGTCATCTAATCCAACCATGTGAAGTAGTCAGTGATGAAGCTTCCCCATCTATAATATCACCTCCATCTCCCATAGCTATCATCCCCATACCATCCATCAAATTGCTTAAAATCCTTCCACTTCCCGCAAGCATCAAAATCCCACCACCTATCAAATCACTCCAAATCCTATCCACATCGCCTCCAAGCATTTCCCAAATCTCTTGTAATGACCCTTATGCATCCATCTTCTACTCACCCATCTCCACTACTGAATCTCCCATCTATCCATCCGCTACCTTTGAAGAATCCATCCCTTCACCTCCTATCGCACCATCCACTCCAAACCAATCCTATCAAGATCCTGCCCAAAAGCATGTTGACATCCCCCAAAGCATAAATGAAGATATCATCGTACCATGTCTTCCATCCATAGTGCAGTCACCATCTCCTCCATCTCCAAAACCTCGAGCCATATCTCCTCCACTACAAGATATCTTGTCATTCCACCAGCTACATCAAGATCCTATCCTTCCATCTCCCCTACTCCATGCTTCCATCTTACCACCTATCCAAGCTATTCCACCATCTATAATCTACCCTCTTGGTTGACTTACATTCATCCACGGTGGCCCTCTCTCAGCAGAAGAATTAAGAACAGTACCTCCCCATTGCAATACACCTAATAAAGCACTTCCACCATTTTCTACAAGCAAAAAGTTTCCTCAGCTTGTTCAAATGCTCAATCGATGGCATTATCAAGGTCAAGGTTTAGGACCACAAGAGCAAGGAATCAGAGAGCCTATTATTGCACAAAAAAATCTAGGATTTCATGGTCTTGGATATGTATCCAAAGGCTCACCATCTAAAGGTGTTGGTACACCACACCCCCAAACCAAGCCTATCTCCAAGCCCACCATGCCAGCCTCCCATCACTCCTTCAAGAAATCTTATGTCATCCCCCCTCCACCATCTTTGCAACCCAAAACAACCTCCATATCCCCCCTTCATCCGCTAAATCTATTTTGGGTCCCTATGTCCCAAAATCTACCATCCTCCATCCTCTTATCAGCCATCATAAAAATCCTATTCCATCCATTCCTATGCAAGATCAACAAAGGCACATATCAGGGCACATCATCCATCATCATCCCCCTACATGCTCTTTCATATCCTCTCCATCTCACAAAGCTTCTCCTAACCATCTTACCAAAGCTTACCACAACAATGTAAATGCCAACTTCAAAATGCATAAAGCTAAAAATCCACATCCTAGTCAATCATATGTCTATTCTAAAAGACATACTCCAAAAAGGCAAAATCCAATCAAAGAATGCAAAACAATGCAAAAGCCTATGAAAAGAAAATCCAAAACCATGTGGATCCCCAAGAAAAAAGTTGAAACCCAATGCATAATGGCATCAGCCATTGCTAATCCCCGATCTAGTGACTCGTGTCCCCCATCTCCTAACTCCATCTTGGGTGCCTATATCCCCAAGCACGCTTCCACAAATCCTCCATCACGCCCGCATCTACCATCTATCCCCCATATGCTCTTTTCACACCCATTCCAACATGTGCCAATGTTGCTCTTGCAAGCATCCCCATCTCATGCTCCTTTCCAGCATTTTCATCCCTCCATCTCCTACCATCAATCCCATCTAATCCGATCTATTGCATAAATCACACATCCGGTGTACCAACAACTAGCAACAAAATTGAACATTCCAACAGCTAGTGAAAAATCCCAAAAAAGCCAAAATAGCTGAAGAAAGCCAAAATCATTCCAGCTAAGTCCCAAGTCAAAAAGTCAAAAAAGAAAAGAAAAATAAAGCGTCCACTGGTGAAAACTTGGCAATTCAAGCGCCTTGGACAAGTACCATGATGAAAACTTGGCAAACAAGCGTCATGCATAATCCCTCCATCCCCAGCTTAGCCTATCACCCTCATGCTTTTGGTCATCTCTTGACATCCAACTCCATCTTCCAATCTATCCACCTATCCTCCACCCTCCATCTTCCATCTCACACCATCCACTTATCTCCTGTAGCTTCAGCCAATCATCTCAGCTATCATCCATCTCCCTAGCCCCTTCAACTTTTTCCATCCTAGCTTCAATCCTATCACATCCATCATAAGACCTCCTTCCACATGTTATCTTCTGATTGGGGGCACTATATTCCTTGGAGATCTTGTCTTGTCCATCCTCCCTTGTCATTGGTATCTAGCTCTAGGCTATCCTCATGCAAACCCAATGTCATCTCTTTATATCCATCATAATCCTAGCTATCTACCATCCTATCCAGCCATCTCATCCTGCTCCTCTAGCTATCCTTGGTCACAAAATCTCTCATCATCATTGGATGCATCCTGCCAAATCCATATCTTTCGCTATCACCCCACCCTTAGCTTTCGCATCTTGCACAACATCGAACCATCCCGCTATCCTATCATCCTGAGCTTTTTGCCTGCTTGTAACTATCTTGGTCAGCTTCAGCTTGTACATATCTTGGTTCGTCAGCTTGTACATCCTCTTTAGCTTAGTACCATTGTATCTATCCATCTTTTGTGTCAGTTCCTCCTTGATCAGCATCTTACACACATCACACATCTTGGTTAGCTATTCCAATGCATCCTTTAGCTAGATTTCCTGTCACCAAAGTGTTATCTTTCTTAGTTCAGCTTGCCAGACGCATCACTCATCCAAATCCACCACCTTAGGTGCTCTCCGATAGGTCCTTACAGGATATAGCTTTCCTCATGTCTGATCTTGGTCCGTTAGTACCTCGTCCTACCCATCTCGTTGGCAAATGGTTCTCTTTTGGATTTTCACTTTCTTTTGATTTGGACTCTTCCCTGTTGGGTCTTGAAATATCTTTTCCAAGCAATCTCCTTGTTCCCTCCTCAAGGTTGCCACGATCTTCCATATCATGGTATACTGCGAATGGGGCAATTAGAGCGTAAGGTCTTGATCATGTCTTTTGCTTGTTTTCTTTTTTGCTTGTGGGTTACCCAGTGTCATTTCCACACTGCTTTCTCTGAGATTCATGTGTGATACTGGGGCAATCCTTGCGTGTTTTTTTTGAGTCAGTTTGTCAGTCCTCTGGACAGTTGGTGAAAAGGCCTTGATGTTCTTGGTAACCTTGGCAATTAACCAACAATCCTATAGAAAATCTAGTGCTCAACTACATGGTGGTACTTCTCTTTGAAGTATCCCCCCGCTCAAAAAGCTTCAATGGTTTTCCTTTATCTCCATTATCCCCCATCCATATCCAGCATCCATCTCTCCTACCCCAGCTTATGCATCAGTATCTCTTTGAATCACTCATCACTCTTAGCTTTAGGGATCCACAATCCTAGTCTTAGGGATCCACCAATCCAAATCAATCCACCAAGCCTCATCTTTTGAGATCCACAATCCTAGTCCTAGGGATCTCCGAAACCCATCTTCCACTAATCTGACTCTTTGAAATCCTATTGCATCAACTTTATAATCCCCTCATCCATCTCCCTATCCTGGATTCCTTTTTATAGCGCTCTACTCCTTCATCCTCCACCTTCCCTAAGGTCTTAAGCTTGCTTCCTCTTGTGCATCTGATTCTCCTTTATCATTCTCCCATAATGAGAGTTTGAGCTAATTCAGCCCCTTCTCTTTGCCAATCTAAGTCTCCTTGCTCATCTCGGATTCTTGTACTTTTCAAGAAGCCATCGAGCCTCGTTTTCTCTCCTCGCTACCTTCTTGAGGGGGCATCTCACAGTCCATTCTCTCCTCTTCTGCTCTAGCCTTGGGCATCTTATTTTCTTATCTTTGATGCCATGCCACTTGCGGCATCACATCAAAGAGGGGCAAAATGTAGACACCTAAAAACCTTTAAAAAATAAAGTATTTTTATTTTCTGAAAAAGTCCTGATGACATCATCATTTATTAATTAATTAATTATTTAATTAATTAATTAATTTTCATGCCATTAAATCCCTTTATCTTAATTTAAAATATTTAATTAAGGAATCCCTCCCAAAAATGTTTAAATCTTATTTAAACATTATTTCCTTATTTATTAATTATTTAATTAATAAATTGACCAAAAATCCTAAAATAAATAAAAAAATTTATTTTTTGCCCAAAACTTGGCCAATTTCCTTATGACCAATAACCTCTTCCAAAATCTTCTAATCCTTCTTTAATTTCGATTAAAGGCTAATCTCATCATTTCCTACCCCTAACCCCAACTCAAAATATTTAATTAAAATTAAATATTAATCCTCATGTTTATTAAAAAAGTTTTAATAAATATCTCCTCAACCCAAACCTTTGAAATAAATAAAACTTTATTTATTTCCTAAAAATCTAATTTATCCTCATCCTAAGAAGTTCTAGACTCTTCTAGAAAGTCTTCATCCTCATCCTAGGAAATTCTAGACTATTCTAGAAAGTCTTTATCCTCATCCAAAATCTAGACTCTTCTAGAAGATGTCTTTAAACCTAATCCTAATCCCCTCCTAACCTTGTCACATTCCCTAAACATGGGTTAAAACTTACTAACCCAAGCCAAAGTTAACAAATATCTCCTCCTTCACCCACCCTCATTAAATGCCATCCACTTGCCTATCCCTAAGCTAATCCTAAACCATCTTAATCCATCCTCTAATCATTTGCACAAGCCTAAACAAGCTTAAAACTTTCCTAATCAAGTCCAAGTCGAAATTGCTCTCATCACCCTCAAAATATCTCAACCATAAAACTTTATGAAGCCCACTAGGCCATAAATGACTCTTCCAAGCCCTTTTATTGCTCTTACAAGTCATTATGAGGGTCTTTATGAAAATTTTATCCCTTGAGCCTCCTTTGTTGACTCATCCTTCCCCTTTCCTCCATCCTCTCACCATGTGACATGTGTCACTCCTTGATTGGCTATAAGGAAGCACAATCCATGTGCTCTCCTCTCATGCAATCTGAGCCCTCCATAAGCTTTTTCCCATCCTTGCATCTTAGCCCTCAAACCCTCAAGCCTCTTGCCTATAAATTGGATCCTTCCCCTTTGC
This sequence comes from Cupressus sempervirens, assembly GCA_028749045.1. Lineage (NCBI taxonomy): Eukaryota > Viridiplantae > Streptophyta > Pinopsida > Cupressales > Cupressaceae > Cupressus > Cupressus sempervirens. The sequence goes on from CM053786.1 coordinate 732,329,907, forward strand.
AAAATAACAAAATCCATGAAATAAAGTCATAATGCCATTTTGAGAAGCCATTTTACATCAAAACCATACACTCACACCCAAATTCCAACTCCATTTGAAGCCCTTTTTGAAGCATAAACTTGAGCATACATCCTATCTATTTAGACAAAGCTACTCAACAAGAGAGCTTCTCATTGAGAGAGCCCATTAATGGCTCATATTCTCAATTGAGAGTTCATCTTAATCTATCTTGAAGTTTATGAATTTTGTTTAGTTTGTAGAAGCTTTATTTAAATTTGGTTTCTATTAGCATACTAACATTTCTCATATACAGTGAGATTATTTGAAATATTTTTCAAACAATAAATAAAAGCTCCTATTTTAGAGAGGGTGTGAAAAGGTGGGGCTAAAAGTTGCTCCACCTAGGAATCTATATATGTCAAGTTTTGATAGCATGAAAAATAATTTTTAAGGCAAGCTAATTTTTTAACTTATTTATATGGTGTCCAAAATATAGCAACAAAGGTAATGTATTGACAACACCACCATCTTCCCTAAATTTGAGGGCTTAAATCTTTAACTTGATGTAAACTAGCGAAAGAGACCTAGTAGTTGCCAAGACTAACTTCATTTACCTAGATCTCCTAAACCATATGTCAAATAATGTTGATTTTTCCAATGTACCTCTATAGGTGACTCAAGAGCTTAAAGCTAAGGTTTCAGTGTTTGGCTTTTACAAGTCACTCTGTAGAGGCCGTGGAGTGCAAAGCGGTTGAAAAGTGTCATTGCAAGACACTTGTCTGATATTTGTTATGTTCACCCCACCTGCCCCCTTCAAATAGTCACTCACCAAAAAATGCCCATTACTTAAGTTAAAATGTATGCACAAATGAGTCAATGCCAACCCAAAAGGTTAAAAAATAATTGACTATTAGTACATATATGATGAATTATTAGTCAATATCTATGACTTATAGTCTATCACTATCATTGTACCCGAGAGAAGTGAATCTCTTCCCCTATCCTACTTCAACAACACCCCCTCAATTATTTTAAAAAACCTGTCCACAAAACTAAATGGTAAACATCCCTCAACCCAAGTACAATTGAGAGTCACTTGTTACTTGGGTTACTGTCCCCTATTCAACGCAAATTCTATCAGATAGAAAGGCAAAAACCTGCCCATAACGTCAAGCATTTACTGATCCTAGGAGCTGAATCAAATGATAGACTCACCGACAACTGCCCTTTCCCCCACTCTACAATGGGCGAATCATACTCTCAGTGGAATGCAACTTTTGTTTTAATGCTACTGGTGGGGACACTAGTACTTCGTCCTACCATATACTTGACCCCCTCCTTCCTTATCCTCAAATACTCGTACTCTAATTCTTTACCTCTCGAGATAAATAAAAAGCCTTGGGCAAGTAGTAAGGACAAAAGATATTTACATATACCCACCCACCTCAAGGGGCGTCAACTGTGTGCGACCGTCGATTTCGCTCCACTATAAAAGATCTAAATAATAATTTAAAAAGTCTTTCCCGCGCCTGAAAAGACGGAAAAGCTTTGCCGCCTCATCGACGGCCTCTATTGCGCTCACATGGCCATCGCATTTAACGGCTAAACTGACGCCTCGTCTGGCTTCATCTACTACCGTACGGACGGTCCAGATTCGTTCTGGACAGACTCAGTGAAGATGATGTTCCGTACAAGCAGCAGTGGGCCCACCGTCCGACGTAGCTTTATGGTTACAGCTGCCATTGCTAGAGAGAAAGAAACAGTTTACTGTCTTATCGCAGGTTATCCCTTGGCTTCACACGTGCTTATGATTATGTATTTATTATTTAATTGGGGTTTTTTCAAATGTGGGAAAAATATTATTGGAGATTTGCAAAGATGAGGCGAATATTGTATTGTGAACCATCAGATTGATTCCTATTATTGGAGGTCTTCGATCGATGATTGGTTTTCGCCCTAATAATATAGGGTGTACTGTTTTTCGTAGGCTGGGTCAATATTAAAAAATGTTTAGTTCCAACAGTGAAGTCAAAAACGAGGCAAACGAAAAAGGAGGGTCCTGGATCTATGAACTTAGAAAACAACTCGTTTTTCGAGAAAACGTGGCGGTGGTAATTTTAAATCCTGTGTTAGGGCTAGCTTTTGTTGGGGCTGAGTGTGATAATATAGTAAGAAAGAGTTGTTTTTTAGATTCTATTGTGTACAATATTTTTCGATTAATATTTTAGATCACATTGTGTGATCTATCACTATGTACTCATTGACTCTCTTCATCTTGATGATGGATGAGAGTGTGATCAAAAACATTGATTTAAAAAACCCAATCAAATTCAAAACAAGATGGATTGTAAAAACATCTTTAAAATACATTGAGGAATTCTATGACGTCTTTTTCTAAAAGTTAAATGCAAATTATCTTATCTTAAATCCACTACACAGCCATGCACAGGCGTACTAACCCACAACCTCAAGATGAGGACCAATTATATGCAAATTATTATTGTACCCATGAAAACTTCCCCTTCTCTCCCAAACGTCCCCTACCCTAAACAACCTACCCATGAAAACTTCCCCTACCCTAACAAGCCCTAGATTAATATTGGCAGGCAGTTTGACTGATCTTGCCGTTTCTCCCTACCCTAACCTCTAAACCAGAAGGATACCGAAACACTCATGTGACGTATAGATCAGTGTGGCATCACCTTTGCACCATGTTGAAGTTTGGGTTAGAATTGAAGGGGATCAGCGGAAATAATATAGAAGGGGGGACCCTGCAGGCAGGCCTATTAGAGAGGGAGAGGGAGAGGGAAGCCCCTACAAATTCTATGGCAGCGTCCCGGAACAAGGGGATGCCCCTACAATTCTATGGTTGGCCCTACAATTCTATAGGCTAACTTTGACTTCTATGTCTTTTATCATCCACCATAAAATAGAATCTCCATTTCAATAAAGAAGTCAGTAGTTCAAATTCTACAAGAAACATGGTATGCTCACCTCATTTGATGCATCCCCTGAATACCGAATTATTCCATGTTACTCTGACCACATACACTCCTATTTGATTGTATCGAATTACGTTATCCTCTCTTTTCTGCACCAGTTATTTAACCACTAGCGATCTACCCACGTAGTCAATGATCAAACAAGGTGAACTGTATAAATGGCCCCCACAGTAGACATCATCTGGATTCCCGAAGCCTCTTGGCACTAGTATATATAGCATAAGTATATATAGCATATTTAAAGACGTTTTATTCTCAATGTAACGGACTACACAGGTCTAAACAGCTGTGTTTTAACGGACTTCATTTAAATGACTACCAACAATCAAAATATCCGTACCAGTCCACATGGTCAGTTGGGAAACGCCTAAAGAACTTGGCATATTGTTCTCCAAACTCATTTCTAAAATATTCACGTTAGCTACAAAACAAACGTGTAATGGAACATTGGGTTCTGTTTCGTTTGCCGTGAATTTCACGGCGTTTGATTACTACTGGTCTTGATCATATCAACCTACTTCACGTAAAACAATACGGCAACATAGTTAATAAAACATTTTATTACCTTTGATAGCACTAGCTCTTATTTGACGCCTGGCGTTATTTGTGTGGTCTTTATCATCGGACTGTAACAAGGACAAATCTTACGCTGACTTAAATTCCACTCCACGCACCTAAAGCTTTTAGGAATATCTTACCTGTTGACAAAAAGATGGTGATGCACTCCGGAATATAAAATTAACCCCACCAAATGCTCTGCCTCCTGTTGACTGCCATGCGCATTAGCACGAATTGTTAGGGCCGGCTGCCATATGTCCCTCTCGAGTTCTTTTGAAATGCCAATGGCTATCGAGCATCAAAACTGGATAACATTGGATCATAAATAATCATCGCTGTGAAAGGAAATATTAATTTGAGGATATGATAATATAGAACTAACAAAGTTCATTCAAATTTCTTGATGGACAAGAGTAAAATTTAATCTTACGGCTGTTTAGCTTTAAGGCAACTTGTAGTTTAGATGTACATATATTCAAATGGTTACAATCCCCTATATGAAAACAGACAGCTATGTCTTCCAATTTACTTGAATTTTCAAATACTAGTTTAATTAAAATATGCATCCAATATATTGTATAAACCATAATTCTGCAAACCCAAAGATTATATTTATACAAGAAGAAGATATTTTTCCACCGCCTATTGAGCTTTTTAGTCCTACATTGACCTTGACTGGGTTCTCAAATCCAGCTCAAAGAATAAGGATAATTATAGTCATTATTTTACACGGATAAGATCACAAAGAATAGGCTAATGAAAGCTAACGAAGGGCTTATTTAGCCAAAATTTTCCTAGACATTGTGAACACTAGTGTTATCACAGAATATAACAACTCTACAGACACTGTCATTTCGGCTGTGATGGTCACTTGCAAAGCAAATTCCAGTCATTGATAATAGGCTATAGCACTAGTCCTCATCAAGAAAAACTGCAGCATTTGAGATGTCACCCACAATTATGCAGACATTGGCTGTCTGTCCTTTATTCCTCGGATTTTTTATGAGCCATATCCTCTGTATTAACAATCAGAAAGTTGTTCTATGCATCGATCAAGGCTTCCAAGTCTGGCTGTTCTATCCAACCCTGATAAATATGCACTTCAGAAATTTTCAGGCCATTTGTTACTGCATTTGGGGTTGACCAGAATGAGATAAGTTTGCTACTTTGTAGTCGGTACATGTTAAAGGAATAACCATTAATAGTTCTTTCAATGAAAGATATGATTGTCAATCAATGAAATGTCTGGATTACTCTGAAGCATGAGGATAGGGCACAGAATGGCAACTAGATAATTTTATACTTCTTGAAATAAGACATCTGCAGGCAGTGTTACATATAGCCATAACCAATATTTTCCCACTTGAACGGTGCAATTGAACCAATGCGTGGGGGTCCCTTGAACAATAGGCAAACACATACACACACTGCTGCAATAGCCAGCATGGTAAGCATGTAAGGCCGATATAAGACTCCTTGACTACCAGCCACCCTTCTTAGTTTCTTGTTGGCAAGACTCGCACACTGAGCACAGGTTTGTGAAAGCTTCTGTTGTGATGATATCGAAAGTGTCTTCGATTGGAAAGTGCCAACAATTGCTTCTGCTGCAAGCTCCTTCTTAGGTGTTTCTGAGTTGGCAACTGTAATTGACACCTGAGAATTCCTCCTATCTGACAGTTTTCTTTCAACTAATTTATTATACGAGTGATTGTTTCTCATTAAGGCATATGCATAAGGGGTCTGGCCACTTGCATCCAAGGCCATACTCCACGATTGCAAACCAACCTACAGAAACAACAAACAGTTTTGTCATCAAAACACTGAAACACCTACCTAAACTGTTATGTTAATTTTCAAAATAGGAATGCAGGATAGATCCTAATTTTACTTACATTCTGTGGATCACTTGTCAATGCATCTACCAGGACCTCATAGTTCTGCATACTAGCTGCCAAATGCAATGGTGTAAGGTCACCTGGACCAGCTAACTTTGGATGGAAAATATACTTAGATGAAAACAAACTTGTTGAGACATCATAGTTTAGGAGCAACACCACCATTTCCTTGCAATTCTTTTTCACTGCCCTGTGCAATGGGTTAGTTTCCAGCAGGACCTCGTAGGTTGATTCATGCCCTGCAGCCATTTCAAAAAATATATCCAAAAGCTTCTTGACAAGAGCACACCAGTCCCTTTCCACAGCATATATGAAAATGGACTTGAAGCGCTCAGATGAAAATTCAGGCAAAATAGGTTTACTGGCAAATTCTGCCCCTGCTTGCTGCCTGCTGCTTCTCTGGAAGAGCCATCCCAACTCATTTAAAAAGTTGACAACCTCTTCCCTTGCTCTCGCTCTACTGCAATCTTCAGAATTTTCTTGTAAATGCTCTGTTACTAGCATGCATGATTTGTCCTCAAAGAATTCATCTTCAAATGCAGTTTCAAGACTTTGTAACTCTCTACATATGGCAGCATCTGCAACGATAATAGGAAAGCTATTGCCCTTTAAACCATTTTCCACCTACATAACACCACAACCAAACACAGTTATTAGGACAGCTACAGAAGCACAATAGTCCCTAAAACAAATAAATTAACAGCATAAAATGCCCGACTCAGATTTGAGTTAGAAACCACCTCTATGAAACAACGACCAAAGACATTTGCTGGCCCCCCAGAAAATGTAAACTTTTGCACTCTGTGATTAGTTAGTATAGTTTCTGAGCAGCTCATTGCAGTGCTGTCCCCTTCAAGAACATCTTTGGAGGCATATTTCCCCCTGTAGGCACAAAGAATCCTGCATTTACAACTCAAGAATATTAGAATTGATTATGACAACTCAATCCAAGTATAATACAAACTGACTCAATTACATGACTTACTTTGTCTCAGGTACAGCCAAATTATGGCCTCTCAAGGTAAGAATAGTTTCTTGGCCGGCTACAACAGCTATGGGTAGCACATAGTAAATCTCTGGAGTATTCCATGACCTCCAAGATCTGCATAGCCTAAGCTTACCTGTAAAAGAATGTTATACACAAAAGTTAGATGACATGTTAATTTTTAGTAACATTTATATCATATATGCACCATTGAACTAAGAAAGATGTAACATCAACAAAAAACCAAGTATTATTCATTGCTGATTAATTACCATTCTTGAGAGAAGCTAACTGCTGCTCAGCTTGCACCAATACTCGGCCAGTTCTCCAAAAATCGGTGCTGGCATCCTCCACAAGTATTTTCAGGCGTTGTTGCAAGTCTTCACGTAACTGCAAGATTCAAAATAGGAATTTTAAGTATCAGTCAATCCAACAAAATTGATCGTCAAAACAAAGCTACTATAATTGATGAGGCCTCACTCAAGCGATATAACAATATCACATAATTTCTTTATACATAATACCCTTCCCATTCTCAAATGGTATTTCATGGGACATTTTAATCTTGTACAAATAGGTTGCATCAACATGTTGAAAAACTTTTGTTACAACCAACATGCAAGGAATGTTATTGCGAGATGCTATGCGTACTTTTGCATTCAAGATAATGTGCATACATTGTGATTTTGACAGAAGACTGACCGAGTAATTTTGCAGCGCAGGAAAGTAAATATAGAAAAGCTTGTAATGGACCTACCTCAATTGGTGTCGTCAAGCTTAAAAGATGCAACCTTGAAAGAAGTTTATTTGTTCTGATGCTACTAATAGGAATGTCTTTTCTTGGAGCATCTTCCACTAATTCACCTATAGTAGTTCCATGTCACCTTTTCTTGTTTAACATATTTGTATCCTCTTTTGTTATTTTAATTTGAATGATATGCATGAATCTACCATTATAATACCTGTTCTACGTTCTGAATCTTGTACCGAAATATTTACTTGTGCCTCCTATCATTTAAGATTGAGACAATTCTATAACTATTGGATTATACCAAATTACACTTTAAGAAATTTTATAGAGGTATTTACAACTACAATCTGAACTATAAAACTCTTCCCCAGTAACTTTCAATCTTTTTTGGGGGCAGATAGAGACATATTATAGGAGCTAAACAAGAATTAATTGATACATACACAGTCCCAGCTGGCAGATGGCATTGAGACAAATATGGAAAGCATCACACATCCGGGCTTTATGTAACTCTCCATGTCAGAAGGGCTGTTTGAAAGCCACTCCAGAATCTGCAGTATAAATTTGTCCAATTATATTATAACTTGAAGTTCTTCAACTCTATAAGCATCAGGAAAATAGACTAATACCAGTATATTTACCTGTGAGCGCAATGTCAAAGGTAAATTACTTGGATCTTTATCAAATAGCTTGAAAATAATTCGCCCTGTTCTTTCCTGTCATAATATTCAAGATTATTATGTAATGACAGTTTGTCCAGCAATACCTCCATTCTAAGTGCACAAATAAATACAGGGGCTATCCCTTTGAACACTTGCAAATATCAGATTGAGAATAAGCAGCAGGACAGTATACCTGTGAATCAGAATTAGAGCTAACAGGAGATAGATCTGATCCAGAAGAGGATGAGGTATAACCAGCCATTGGTGCAGGAGACCTGGAACCTCCACCTTGAAATGGTGATCTTGACACTAAATTCTGGTGAGGCCTCCTATTACCAACCTTTGGAAGGTTGTATGGCGAGCACCCATCATTGCTGGGGCTTGCATCTAGAGTTAGATTATCATCCTTGCAGATAGAAATGCTGTCATTCTCTCTGCCTTCATATTGGGCATGCAAAGGAAACAATTTATGCACAAGAGGAGGTGAGGAAGATGGAGATCTTTCGTCAGTAGGATTGCTGCTATCAGAAGAAAAATATTTTCGGGCAACGCTATTCTGAGTAGGGTTGATCCTATCAGAAGGATTGAATAGCTGCAATGGCATCGAGCGTGTGAAAGCATGCTCAGAAACCCCGTCAGAAGGGCTGGAACTGATCTTTGCGGAACCAAAGATGTTAGACTTCTGAGCTTGTAAATTGTTGTCTTGAGATTTTGTCGGAGCCGCTGGAGCAGGAGGTGAAGGCATTGCTTTAAAACTAGTTGCAAGCTCAGCAGCGAGGGTGTTACTCAGAATGGTAGTGAGGGCTTCAGGTGAAGAACCTGTCAAACCTGAAAGGATTGCCATTGCTTCTGCAGTAGTGGGTGAAGAGGATTGATGGCCATTTGCCTTGGGATCATCTAGCCTAGGGGCTTGTTGCATACCTTGAGCAATGTTAAGATCAAAACCCAAAGAAGACCCAGCTGTTTTTTCTGAGGAAGAAGAAATCGAGATAATCTTGTTCAATAACTGAACTAACTGATCTCTGTCGGAGGATAGCTTTCCCACTGTAGAATTATTCCCTGGAAATAAATTTTAATGCAAAATCAATATGAAGTACGTCAAAAGTCGGTATTTCGGAAGAAAAAGTCAACAGTAGCCCTCACCTTGAAGCCGTGATAGGATGCTGAGAAGGTTCACAATGTTCAAATTTCCTAAGCCCCCATTATCCTGTGTAGCAGCAGCAGCAGCTAACAGCCCCCTGGACAACGCATCCTCTGGCTGTGTCTTTCGCCTACGCCTGTTATGCCCTGCAAGTCTTCTTCTACAGCTTCTTTTTCCCTCATCAAATTCTGGAAGTGGATGAAATCTGAACAGGGCAGACATTCATAAGCTAGAGGACTTTTATAAAATCAAACCCTAGAAAGCAAATGAATGAGAGAAAGAAACTTTCAAAGCTACACACAATCGTGACAAATCATTAACAAACATCTGAAACCAGTACAACGTAGGGGATGACAATCACGCACGGAATTTCTGTAAATTGAAAAGCATTTTGACAGAAAGAATTCAAATCCCATCTCTACCATCTATTAATCAATCATATTTTGAAAAAATGGGATTTAGTTTCTCATGTTGGAGATTCATAAGTCCAAATGAAAATTTTGGAAATATATAATCATATGCGAATTCTTCCAACCTGCTGCACTGCTGGCAAAACCGTTGCATGAGATTACCAACAAGAGCTTTTGAGGCCTTGGAATGTGCCTCGCAGACCTTGTGGCGCCTGTGGTAGTCCTTAGCGGCAGTAAGATCACCGCGGCAATCATCTACTTGACACATAGGATAAGAACTACCCGGAGAGCCTGATCTTACGCGCTTGGTCTGCCTGGACGAGTTTGCATCATCAGCATAGGAGTAACAACTCGCTCCAAGCTTCAAGGCCAGGTTCCCATCAGCATCCTCCTCTTCTGATGAATCTTTGCTAGGAAACAAGGGTTTTGTGGCTTCCTCCAGCTTCCTTTTCTGCTCTGGAGATGAAGAGCCATTGTTTCCCGGATCCAAGCCTGTGTCATCGCTAAGTCCCAGTCGTAAGACCTCCGAAGGGGCAACCTGTGATTTGGGGCTGCTGGATTGGATAGGCTTTGCCAAAAACATGACATTGTCCCATTCCCACGAATTAGGGTTCCAGTTAGCCCTAGAACCCTCAAAAGTTGAGCGATTCAATTGTAGCTGTTGTTGATGTTGATTTTGCTGTTGCCAATTTGCTCGAGTCCATGATGAATCCGCTGGCTCGATACAACGCTTGGCAGGAAGCGGACAATGATCGTAATACCTGCCTGGAAGAAATTGATTATGCTGGAAAAATGGCGTGGCAACCTGTGGCCCTGCCTTGCCGTCCATTGTAGACTCCTTTTTCAACCTAATGAAAAAATATATAACCGTCCGGCTTCAGATGGTCAAGCCTCACCTGCAAAAATAGCTGATTTCTCAAATGTCTATCGCTGTTGTGCTATTTTATTGTCTACGATCGTAAGCTTCGCCATAACTCTAAACTTTCAGAGGCTCAAAGCTCGCAAAACCTTACGGCTCAAAGCTCGTAAAACCTTACGGAAACCCTTCCGTTGTACAAGCCATTTCTCACAAACTATATGATTCAAATCACAGCTCTGAACCACTGATTGTTCTGTGCAGTAAATCAAAACACCTCGAACTACCTCCTTCAGATCAGCAAACTTTAAATTTAAACAGGCTTTTGCCACTAATTATCCGAGCATCAAATCCGCAACACCGACAAACGTTGTAAGCTACCATTTGCTGCTATAAGATACTTCAAAAGCCAAAGCCAGCAATATCAACTCCCGTCAACAGCCTATGAATTTTGGCATGCAATTGCCATCTTCTAGACCGTCTATGTCTCTATAAATCTATAACCCCACATTTCATTGCACAGATTTTTCCAAATCACAACACAGCAGATGAAAAGCTCCTCCTACTTTAGTTTACTTTCCCTGTATATTCGCTCCAGACGATCTACCACTCCCAAATCCCAACAGCGCATCTGTAACCCGCACAACTATCTCAGAACCTCAACAAGCAAACCGCCCGAAACCCTCCAAAACAACACCCAAAATATCTCGAAGAGCTCCCTCTCCCAAGTCCCGCCTTTAAACCAGCATTTGTACCCAAATCAGACCAAAAACCAACACATCCACACGATTTACAAAATCGCTGTACACGTACAATCCACTCCCCAAATTTACAACCTTCCTCGTACAAATTCACAGTCTTCCCCTCTGACAAATCGGTCTTTCTTCAATTTCCACCCAAATTCTCATCATTTTCCACGGGTAAAAGCTCAGAAAATGAACAAAAAATAGAGGAATCAGTGCAGGCTGTCAATGGCCACAATAATTTGAGCAGTAAAGCAAAAAAAAATTCCACCATATCGCCGTATCTGTACATTCTGCCTTTCACGCGATGCTTGCCTAGGGTTTTCTTCCTAACCACACCTAAACCCCACCCCATAGTTTGTGAATCAGATCGCCAAACGCTACACGCAACAAGTGGAGATCTTCGTACAGTAGTCCCACTCCCTAACACCATTCACGCGGAAAGAAACCCCCACGATTTCTTTACCCATCCACCGACTGACCGCCTAAGTCTCACCGGGAAACCGTCTACATCCAGTTCAAACAAAATAAACATTTATTTTTATTATTATTACACCCCTTGCAGGACGTTGCCCCCCGCCAAAATGGTTAGTGAAAGCTGAGTCCACATTATTGTCCTTCGCTTTTCCATTTTCATTGGTTGTCGATTTCAGTACGTTGATACTCCACGTCAGCGCACAGAAAGTATGATGACTAAAGGACCAAACATTGTAGTGCCCAGATTTATTCCAGAGACCTCGGAGCAGTTCTACACCGTTCCACCCGTTCCTTATTCGAGCCTCTTCGGGAATTTTTAATTCAACCACGTTGCCACTTGTGCTTTGAAGTTTTGGATTTATTTTGTACCTTCGTGACAGTATTCTTAATTGAGCTTTCATTTTTCCATCATTTATAAGCAGATAAAAAAAAATTCGTTCAACCAAAAGGATCTTAGTTGTCAAAGTCGTTCACGGGACTATTTAGTCTTTTTACTGTTTATTATTATTTATTGTTTTTTTTACTTAGAGTTCTCGGAATTTATGACAAAAACATAGGGTTCAAAATTTTGATTAGATTTCGATAATTTATTTAATATTTATATGGAGTAGTATTGGGATGGAATTTATGACAAAAATATAGGGTTCAAAATTTTGATTAGATTTCAATAATTTATTTAATATTTATATGGAGTAGTATTGGGATGGGTACTAACTGAATGGGTTCTTATAAAATTTTACTCATGAAATAAGGATTGAATCTTGATAGCAATATTATAATTTGAATTGTTGTGGAAAAATATCTCCTCCCCATAAAATATTGTTTTCAATTATATTAAAAATAATTGTTATTCCTTGTAAGGAATTACTATTTATTTACACTTACAATTAAAAAAAATCTAATATCTTAAAGTTTGAAATAGTTTATTTCTAAAATATATTTTTGCACCTTAATATCTAAATGCTTATTGGTTAGTCACAATTTTACTCGGGTTTAATTATCTTTTAAACTCAAAAAACAAGAAAAATAAAACTCAAGGTTCATTCTTAAATCTTCCAAACTTTGTTGTTTTCTTACAGGTTGAGCCAACACAACAAGATCTATAAGTAGAAATGATTGTTGCATGTGCTCCACTCAGCAAGTTTGGAACCTATGATCAATCAAGATCTCACAAGCTCCACTCAACGGCATTCAAAATTTATTTTTTCACTCAAAAAAACTTGTTTGTCAATCTCCCCATAAATTCTATGTTAGTTGAAGAGGTAAAATTGTGACTAATTCTCTACCATGATTCAAGACAGTCAGTTTCACATGCATTTTCCACTTTGACATAGAAACGTTATACATCTCTTATACCTCACTCATATTGTAGAAGTTTTTGCCTTGGTAGGTAAAAATGTGGGTGAGACATGGAGAATGAAATTATGTTTCCTCTAAGAATTATGCAGTATCAGTTGTAGTATTAACTTCTTGTTCCCCTCCTAAAGAATTTCCACAATGTGCATAAAGCTTACATCGGGCATAGCCAACAACAACAATGTAGACATCCTCCTCTTGAGTATTTGGCCTCGAAAACCTCATGTGTAATCTCTTTGTACTATTCTACCAGTTGTACACATAAACCTAATTAATAAAATGTCACAAAACACCTACTATTTAAATATTTGGCAAGTGGGTATCTGTCATAGAGCATGTGAATGGGTTGGTGTAGATTTGATGCATAATTTTGGACTCAAAACCAAGACATGTGGATGTTTTGCCAAAAAAAAAATTGAAGGCTCAATCAAGTAACACACATTATTTTGTAGAAATACAAGCATAGTGAAAGTGTATTATCTATGTGGAAGTCTCTAAAGTCTTCAGTATTTTTATTTAGATACTTTTCGTATGAAAGAAATGAAAATAAATAATATTGCAAGATGATTCAAGCATGATTTAATGATGTTATGTAATTTGATTATGACACCTTGAATAGTGTGTCTATCATGTAATATTATTTGCAAATTTTTAATGATACTTTATTTTGTTAAAAAAATATCTCTAGTAATTTATTTCCTTCTACTTGCCACAATAGGCATGGACTCCTAACTCTTGTTGAAATATTCTTTAATAGATTTTATTATGTATGATCTTTTTAGTTAGAGTTTGAATCTTGAGGCAATATAAAGAACTCAATGTCCATAAGTTAAATTGTATTTAGCCAATGTTTGTTTTGATGGGTATTTTACTAATGCTTATTATGTATGATTATTTTATTAGAATTTGAATCCTGAGGGAACACAAAGAATATAATGTTCATAAGTTAAATTGTATTCAATCAATTAAACAATAATTATTTAATATTTATATGAGAAAATGAATTAGGTTACAACTACTTAATATTTATATGAAAAAATAAATTAATATTATCAATGATATATATATAAAATATTGTCTTTGAACTAAAAAGTAGTAGAATAAGGTTGTTGTCCCCTATAAACTAAACACTAAACGTAACTAAATATTACATTGGAGACAAAACATTAAACTTAACTAAGACAATAGATTATAATCAACTAAGATTCAAGTAACAACAAAAGGGAAACAAGGAATCACAAGACAAACGCAATCAAGCTTTGGGGTTGTGTTTCCCACTTGATAGGGTTTTAGGCCACTTCTCATAGAGAAAGTTGAGTAGTTATTTATTATTAATACCCTCATTCCTTGGGCATTTTGCTTCAAAAGATAGAAGGTAGTTGTGGCACTATACATGACTTTAAAACCAAATTTTGCAATGTTTTGCATACCTATCTCCATCTCAAAAAGTTTTTGAATCACTTGCTCCACATTTCTATTCATATTGTTAGAGTAAAGGGTTAATTTAATTTCATTTATTAAATTACCTTTACTCTCTTCTTAAGATTTCTCTTTATGCACTTGCATTTCCATTTAATAATTAAATAGTAATTATTGAGTATCATTTACCTCTTAGGGTTTCCCTTTTAGGTTTTACAATCTCCTTCTATAAGGATTGATCAATTGTAAATTCCATTCATTCTTTCAATCTGATAACATATTCTTTCATACTTTTAGAGCCAAACCCTTGCCTTCTCTTTATTTTTTCTTATCTATAACAAGTTCTTGCATGCAGATGTTCTTCGAGTTTTGTGGATTTGTATTGCTCAAATCCTTCACATATCATGTATATGACTTTTCATCTCAAAAAACTTTTCTATTACACACTCTATTTTTCTATTTAGAACTATATACCATTCTAAAAAGGCAAGACAACCGACACAACCATTAAAGGTTCAAAAAGAATCATCATCCTCCAACATCATTTCTCAAATAACCTTTAGGTTGTCACAGTTATGCAACACGCTAATAATATTGTGAAGCCCCATCCAAAGCTTGTTGGCTCATATTACTTTCATTTCCCTATCTTTAATAATAACATTCCCCATAAAATCTAATTTAAATCCCCCATGTATTTGTTGGGGTCCCCATTCTTTCAAAGTTGGTTTGAGTTTTTCTTTTTCCTCCATTTCCAACGCATGGTTCCACAACACATGCTCCATTTCGAGCACTTTCCTTAAATAGGGACCCTTTTTCTTGCCCTTTGGTTGAGTGCCTTAGATGAACTTAATTTTGGACATATATCAATCAAATTGTGAGTCCCTTGAGACCCTCGATTGATAAAGAGTCCCTTTAGTCTTCACCTGGGTTTTTGCTTTCCTCACCCCCCTTTTTCTAGGTCCTAGGTTTATCCTTTTTTTGTCTTTCTGAGTTCTAGATCTTAGTGCTTTGTAAAGGAACTTTTTTCAAACTTTCAAAATTTGAAGGTCCCTTGACCTCTGAAAGTCCAATAAGTGTGATCTTGTAAGAGCCTGATGTTACCCTATGTTCAAGAAAGGGGCTAAGACATGGAGAATTTTTAGACTTTCACAATCTAAAGGCTTTCTCCTACTAGTGTCACCCAAATTCTTTGCCTATAAAAGGAAGTTGGAACCTTTGTCTTACCATTATGCAATTAAACCTCCAAACTCTAAGTGACATTACTACCAACTCTGTGACTCCTTTGTGAGTCATTAGCAACCTATTTCTCTTCATTCTACACTCTTTATGGGTCCACCACACCCTAGACCATTCTCATTGAGCTCACCTTCATAGATTTTATTAGCTTTTGTACTTTTGATGTAGGGTTTTTGTGTGCTCTATATGGTTTTCTTTCTTCTTTTTTAGTTTTTTTAGTTGGGTAGGTTTTTTTGTTTGGCGCTTTGGTTAGACAGGTTTTTGAATTTTTTAGTTTGTGAGTACTTTAGGTTTTTCTTTAAGTGTGTTTGGAATCAGGAACTTTTTTGTCTCATCCCTCCCTTTGCGCTATGTGAATTCCATTCAAACTTTCATAATGCAGAGGTCTAAAACTCCATTCTTTGTCATGCATAATGATACCATTTAAGTAACTAACACATCATTTCTTCATTGTGAAGTCCTTTCAAACTTTTACAATCTAAAAGTCTGAAAGTAATTTTTGGTCTGATAACTCCACTTTCTCTACACAGCCAAACTTTGCTTCTACTAAGTTCTAACCCTCACCTAAGTTTCATGTTTGTCAAAATATGACAAGTCTAAAACTCTGACATGTAGAGCACTTTTCCAAGAATGAAGAGTGCCAAAAGTAAACACAAGATAGCCTTTAGTGAATTGGACCTTTCATAATCCAATCTTATTTAGACTGCGATAAGTCCAAAACATTGAAAGGGAAATGTGGATAGTTTTCAAAAATGGGAGATTTTGATCTCTTAAAGGGTTTCTTTCTTGTTTTTTAGGGGTTTTTAGAATTTGTGCTTACATTGAGTGATTTTATTAGTCAATTTAACATATTAGATGTTTTTCTTACTTTCGATAAGGGATTTTTTATTACATATTTTGCATGTCGAATGCCTAAGAAAATAGTTGTGCTCCCAATGAAGTACCACTTTAAAAGGTACCATAAACCAAAAAGAATGAGCAATGCTCATAGGGAAATAATTGATAGTAACATTGGTCACATGGGTTGGGTGACCTTCTAACAACACTTCAACCAACCGCAAGGAAGGTCTTCTAATTCCACTACATTTTGTTTATTTAAACTTGTTATTCTCATTATCAAACTTGTTCATGATACTACTTATCATTATGTTTCAGATGATAATGCTTTTAAGAACAAGAATGGAGATATTGTGCTAGACTTAAGGCATGATGTTAGAGAGGATGTACTTAACTAACAGAAGGGTCTAGAGAATTTTTACCCTATATCTAAGGAGCTTGGTAAGAAATGGTTTTATGACCATACCGAGGATGCTTATTTATAAAAAGGTCAACAAACACTACTTGGTGGTCAAGATGCCCATGCACAAACTAGAAGAAATGATATGAACCAAGGGTATATGAACAATGACATGCAAGCATTTATTACTATGATTAGTAGGGAATGGGGTCTACCTTAAGTGTATTAGTTTGAGTCATGGATGATTTATATTATAGAAACTATAAAAGGAAGGCAGGCTCACAATGATTGGGGTATTATTCTCAGTGACAACCTTGAAAAGAAATTAAGATAGGTAAAATATAACCCAACCATTTTCATAACATCTCAAGAAGGGTATCTAAATAATGAAACATGAGCAATTGTCACTATGCTTAGTAGAGAATGGGTCTACCCCTAGTGCATAAATTTGAGTCATAGATGATTCATGTTATAGAAACTATTAAAGGGAGGTAGGCTCACATTTATTGGGTTGTTATTATCAATGACAACCTTGACAAGAAAGTAAGAAAGTTAAATATAACCCAACATTTTCATGACATTCTACATGTTATATCTTCTCATCCCAAGGGCTGAGTATCCAAGCCTATACAAGAAGGCTAATACTGAACCCATCTAGTTGGCTATATCATGTGTATCCTCAACTTTAGAGGAAAGGAGAATTGGATATGAAAAGTAAGGAATATAGGGTGGTGAATGATGTCTTTTGTGGGAAGTCTTATTGTGAAACAAGGTACTAAGAGGGGGAGGGGGCATGAATTAGGATCTATAAACTTTTCACTTCTTGAAAAAAATAACAATTTAATTGCATTCACTCCTAATCCATCTCATAACTAGATCATATACTATATAATCATGAACTATAAAATTGAAATAAATCTAGCTATGCATGACATCCATCAACATGAAAATGTAAACACATAACACAAAGATTTTGGTAAACCAGAAACCCTCCAAGGTGAAGTTAAAATAGGGGTGGGGATGACACCCTTAAATCTTCACTATTGCAATAATAAAGTTCGCCTATTAGGGCTGTAATTTTATCACTTTTGATGATCTACCCTGTGAGGGGTCTACTCAATTAAAAACATTACAAGATTGTTAAGTCCACCTTGATTAAAGTAATTAAACTTATAATGAAGTAAGCACCATGTTAGGAGATTTAACTAGGTTTGTTAATAAACCACAATGTTAAGAGATTTTCCCTGATAAACTGGTTAGAATGTCTTAGTACCTGATCCTTCAATTTTCTCTCACAAAGTTGATTACAAGTCTTCTCTTTTCAATGTCTAAATATGATCTCCTTATCTTATTTGGTTTGTTCTTCCCTTCAATGCTTGGTTGCTTTGTTTGATCTCTATATCAAACTTAGCCTTCCTTGCTCTATCCTAGCCATTTTGCACATTCATGATCTTCCTTCGCACACCATAATGTTTTAGGATTTGATCCCCTCTTAAATACATAATCAGGGAAGGTTCTAGATCATAGTCAACAAACCAAAATTTATTCTTTTGATGCTTAGTCTTTCTGATTTTTTTATTGGTTACTCTGCCTTTCTAGGGATGATGTCCTCTGACAAAACACGAATTTGGCTAAAATAATTTACATAAATTTTGTGCCATTACAAACACATATGCCAAAACTATTTTTACTCAGCAATCGAATGTCTTAATGCTCAGTCATAACTAACATTCATGTTGTCCCTCAGCTTCTATAGGTTTGACATGTACTAACTCACTCGACATGTATTATCTTTACATCGCCCATTCTCCATATGTTTCACTCGACATGTATTATGAGTTAGTCTCTACTAGGGTACTCAATAACCTTTGACTTGTTCTGCATGTAGTGAAATATAAGCAAGTCCATGTAACTCAGCCTTCTTAGGATGGCTCGGTAGCAGTGATGACTGACCAATGTTGGATGGAAAATGATTAAGTGTTAGACACTAATAGGAAACAAGGCTTAGACATTGACAATCTCCCACTTTGACATTAGCAGCAAAAACACTTTGTCATGACTTAGCAATTTAGTAACATTCCAAAATATCAAAAAATAACACTCCCCTTAATTGTGATTTAGTCTTCAAAAGCTTAACTCTGCTATACACAATATATATATACATGTTTGTGATCATGTGATCTCTAATGTTGACTTGTCTAATTTTCTTTGATTGTTGATCATTTTGATCTGAATTCCCCTGTGAATGACGTCAAATATTTCCCCCCTTCTTTTTATCACTCTATGGTGTGGGGTTTGCAGGGGTCAGCTTATACTTATCCAAAAATATTTTGTGATTTAATAAAATCACCTCTAATCCTTGATTTCAT
Source organism: Cupressus sempervirens (assembly GCA_028749045.1). NCBI lineage: Eukaryota > Viridiplantae > Streptophyta > Pinopsida > Cupressales > Cupressaceae > Cupressus > Cupressus sempervirens. The sequence continues at coordinate 732,349,004 of CM053786.1, forward strand.
CTAGATTGGGTTGATTCCAAGACCTGAATCTAGATTTCTAGCTAAGCAACTAGATCAACTAAACTATCTACAGTTGAGAGATGAGGATCTCTCTTAAACCAAATCTTGTGCAACTGATAGTTCCTTCTATATTACCTCCAGATGAGGTAGCAACATGGTTTGGATTGAAATTAGTTTATATCTAATGTTGTTATCTTTATTCATTAGCATGGATAACCTCCCTTGACCAAATATTAATTTATTGTATGAATGTGAGCTTGAACTTGCATTTTTGCTCAATGAATTAACAAAAGCCTTCAAATCTATTTGTAGTTGATCAATGGATTGTTGATTCTCCATAGTGACGAAATCAACATCACAAAGGTTTGTATGCAATGAACGAATAATTGTCAAAATCCCTTCCAAACTAGTTACAAGGTTAGAAAGCTCAACCTGCCTTATTGTAAGTTTTGTTGAGATTTTCTCCAAAACTTTGTGCTCGAACTTTTTCTCAAACCATCTCATCATCTTATCATTGGTCTCTTATCTTCTTTATTCACTTTCTCAACTATATACACCAACTAATCCAAAATTGGATTTTGCCCATTTACATCTTGAATATCAAAAGCATCTACAAAAATGTCTTTTATATCATGGATTACCTATTTTTTCTTGAACTCCCTTCTTAGTTGTTCTTTCTTTGTCTTTTGACTCAACAAAGCTTGTAGATCTTGCATTTTCTCCAATGTCATATTGTTAGGATCATACTTGGGTAAAGTAATGACCTTGTCTAAGCTTATTGTAGTCTTAGGTGTGTCAAACTTTTGTGCCAATATCTGTGATCGAGGGGTGCTATCACCAGACAATGATATTTTCAATTGTTTTCCCTTTGTACTCAGTCTCGGTGTATGTTGTTCAGTGTGCTCCTGTTGAGTTTATGCAACATGTTGAACATGTGTATCAGTATGAACAACACTCAACAACTCAATAAGATATTGAATAACCTCTTGCTCCTTAGGCTTCTCAATTTTTGTTAGCTTGAATATTTCTACCTTATTTTCTCCCTCTATGGCATCTTGAGCAGATTGATCTGCTTCACCTTTCTCTTCAATTTTCTCACCAACAACATGTGTAGACTTTGGTATCACAATGATCACCTTGTCCTGTTGCTCAACACTTATTTCTAAAAAAATTGTGAAATATGTAACCTATGCAGTGTCATTTGTTGCACTATCAATCCATGGATACTATTGTATTTGCAACAAAACAAGATTGGTGTGGGGGGGAGAGGTGTTTGAGGTATTTGATTCAATATTTTTCAAGTCTTCCTCAGTTAATATATTATGATTAAGTGGTGATGAATCAGGAACATCCTTTACAGTGACAACATCTTGTTGTTCACCCCTCTCTACCAACTTCCTCACTTCTTCTTCTTCTAGTCTATTAAGTTCATCATCATCTTGATTCTCTAATTCAATAGCATCTCTGCCCTTTTCCTCTTTTTCTTCTTATATCAATGGAACTAGAAATCCAAATGCTTTCTTCCATATCAAAATGCTTTCTTTCTCTACTTTGTCTGCCTTATTCTTCAAAATTTTCCATGCCCTTACTTTTGGCACAAATTTCTTGGTAAAGTATTTTAGTGAAATAGACATATGTGTCTTCATTAGATCAGGCATTGTTTGTGCCAATGTAATATCTCTTATTTGCCTCTCAGTGGATAATGCCCACTTCCATTTTGCATCTAATTTATTATACAAATCCTCAGGAATGCCTTTACCTAATTTTATAGGTGTATATCTAAACTTTTATCATCATATTCATCATTGCTTTTTCAATCTTTGTGACCTTGGTCATGTAACATAATTGAACATCATGAACCATTAAGACTCTAGTTGGAATCAACGATAGGGTGACAGATGCATCTCTAGTCATCACAATGTTAGGGTACATCATAAATTTGGGTGGAGGACATTGGTCATTCCTCACAATCTATGTTGTTTTCCTTCAACATCTCTTTCCTAGATACAGATACAGTAGATGCCATTTTGAAATTAGGATTTAATCAACTTCACTTCAACAATTTCAAAATCAACTTAACTTGACACCTTAAATCTTACTTAATTCTTCAAATCTTGTCGATGACACACTATGATTCACTTGTTCTTCTGCTAAAATCACCTATGTGCATTGAAATAGATGGGTAACTAAAAATGAATTTCAAAATTTGGTATATACATCCAATTTGTCGAATTAGGTCTACAATAAATGTGTTATACTAAAGTAGGAACATTACAATTGTCTTCAACCTTCACATAGCAAATGGGTTCTCACTTCTTTCCTTTCAATGCTTGGTCTTCATTACTTAGCTTAGTCAATACCATTTAGTTTAACCAACACATCATCTTAGTCGTTGTAAACTTTTGGTCCATATTGCAATGCTTGGTCAATACAGACAATATTATTGATGCTCCACACTTGATAGTATAATTGATTCCATTGCCTAATTCTTCTCTTAGATATGTCCTAGTGCATCTTGATTCATGATGATATGGACTTTTAATCATTTCTCTTGTAGTGTCTCTCCCATTTGATTTCTGTAAGCCATCCTGATGGATGCAAACTTGTTGATCTTTTTGTGTGAAGTGATCATGTTTGGGACCATGAGTGGTCTACACCCTTGAGGTGGTTCGATTTATGTTACGATATCAATTGCTTGGATTATGCTTATGGCTAATTTATGAGATTATGATGTGTTAGATGGTTTCACTAAGGTTTGTGCCAGTGGTTATCAAGATCGATGTGGTATCATGATGTTGTTCCGTGACTACCCTGAGATGTGTGCAGAGATTGCGCTGTGTACTATTACCGGCTATAGTGGACTAGGTTCTCATAGCAATGGTTAGTCATGTTATGACTATGTTCACTTATGTGTTTTAAGTGTCTTTTCGTGTTGTTCAAAACAACCATTATTAAATACTTAAATAATTAGAAATGAATTGTCCATATTGGATTCATTGGTTATGTGCTACGGATATTTACCTTTTTATATTTTGATCTGACAGATACTTGTTATTCATGATATGTTTCACATTTGAGATGGCCTAAGAGTCAGATATTATACTTAGATTTCAATATCATAGATGTTAGACTCCTATGTTGTTTAGTGGATCGTAATTGCATGATGATGCCATTTTGAGATGGCAGAATGTTTTAGAATGATATCTAGTTTTCTGGAATTTGGACATATCTCTGATTATGTTATATGTCGGATTTGATGCTATGGTTATTTACTTCATTCTTGCTTTGTTATGCTTTATGCGAATGTGAGTGATGTAAATGGATTATTTTAGTATATTTGAATATGTGGTTAAATTGGGTATTTAATGCATTTATCATTTCAGCTATGTTATCATATGCAATTGCACTTGATCATGTGTTTTAGTGTGCAGGATTTATATCCCTGGCAATGGCACATGGAGTTAGTGATTCAGCTATTCATATTTACCAATGTCATCCTTGTATGGTTGACGTATCTTATTTAACTATTTAAATTGAACCTTCTAGTGATTTGATAAATCCAGAATCATTTGCGTCGTGTGATTAGACCTGTGAATGTGTCTATGCATTTAGAGGTTTGCATTATTGTGAATTTTTTAAAGATTCTGTGATTTTGGTTTTTGGGTTTTCAAGTTTTATTTTAATTAATTTTAATTTCTAGTAGCATTGCCATAGATGAATTCCAATTACTTGGAATAGTATGTTTTTGTTTGGGTTGATTTGGGGTTTAACTAGGTTGGCTGGTTATTTACCCTAATTGATTATTCACTCAAAAAGTGAATAAGTATCAAAAGAGGAATTTAATTCCTCACTTCTTACTTTTGAATTAGAAAGTTTGAGAGTAAAACCCAAAACCCTCTTCATGAGGAATTACTATTCTATTTGTTATGGGAGCTATGGGCATGGGATCATCGTGAGCTCAGTCTCATTGGATCTAGCTCGGGGAAACCTTGGATTAAAGCAATTTTTGGCTACTTCTGCGGGATTTTTATTTTATGGTTCATATTCCTATTTTGCCCTTTGGCTATGAGGTAGGGCTCTCCCATTTTATTTTTTCAGCTCCATTTCTACTTTTGTTTTTGGTAGCCATTTGTTAGGAGGCTAAGAACTAGTGTTCCCCCTCTGTTTATGTGTGCTAGCTTTAACCGGTTGGGTGGGTATGAGCATTTCGCTATTTTCTAGGATGAGGGTTTGGGGTTTTGCACCATTATGCTAGTTGTTTTTTCATACGAACTCCAAACCCAAATTTTGTTTGATATTTGTGGTTTTTATGCCCTACGACCAAATGGGTTTTAATTTTGAAGTTTTTGAATTTTGAGATTTTTTGCCTCGATTTACATGCCACCCAATTTTTTCAAGTTTTCTTGGCATGATGTTGGTTGTAGACTTGGATCATCCGTAGGATGTCAGTTAGACTATTGTTGCACTTTTATGTTTGCATTGGGATGCATGCCACATCTATACTCTCGACTTTGTGTTTAGATGAGTGATTTTATACCCAGTGTTATAATTTCTTTTGGACCCTTGTTATTGTTTCATGGACACTAAGATTTGTGTAGAATCCATACTCCAGGATTGAGGTTGGTTGAGTGAGTTCATGATGTCTAGTCTTGTTACATCATTGGGATTCATGTAGAATCCACACTCTTGGATTAAGGCCAATTAAGTGAGTTCATGATGTATGGTTTTATTGTTCATTGGGATTCATGTATAATCCATCCTCCCGAGCTTAGTTTTGACTGAGTGATATTTTGCTTGTGTTCGCATCCAGTCCTTGTGTTATGATCTTCGTGATGGTGGTGTGCCACATACTAGCATGTGTACATGAATTTGTTGGGTGATTTGCGAGGCCTAATCTTTCGTGGTATTTCTGGGAGTTATGATCATTTGGGGTTGGGTTGGGAATATGCATGTCTATAGGCACTCATCATTGGATGAGCATGGGTAGGGTAGGGTAGCATATGGAGGGGGCTTCTATCTTTGCAGCCCGATGAGTATTTCCTATAGGTTGGCGTGCTGAAGTTTTAATCAAGTGATAACTAAATAAAATAATGGGTGGTAATAAAACTAAGATAATAAAAAGGTTCTGGATTGTGCTCCTTTCGTTGGGAAGTGTGAGATGTTAATACTAGCTTGGGTTTTTTGATGCCAAGTGACTCTCCATGATGTCATCCCTTAAATAGTAACCTTTTGAGTGTCTGACCAGGACCTATAGTACTTGCATTGTCTCGTGTTCTTGGTTTTAGTCATCATTGTTGTCTAGCATGAGTGTTAGCCATGGATGTTTGCTTTATGTGTATTTGTGGTTGGATCATTATATCCATCAACATGGTGGGAGTGGACCTATGGGTTTCACGTGGTTAGGAGGCATAGCTACCTATACCACTGCTAGGGACTGGTGTACAGAGATGACCTATTGTCCCAGTACGACCATTGTTGGATATTTTTACTTGATACTTCAGGTTCTAGAGTATGCTTTCTTGTGATTTATGCCTTCATTGGAATGCTTGAATATCATGTTTAGATGATGTTAGTTTATTTGAAGCATTCCCTTATTATGATGTTTAGCATATGATTAAATGATGTTATTTTCTTAGTTGGAGTATATATTGCTTATTAGATTAGCATGTTAGATTTCATGTTCTTATGATGTTATTACGCTTTAGTAGTGATGTCCTCATAAGATAGCTCTAACTATCTAGTTGGCAGTTTGGGGTGTTATGCACGGGGGATGGCTAGGACCCTCAAGGTCTCATAATACTATTATGGTTGGGAGGAATCTCACACTTAGTTCATTATTTTAGTACATTGCAATGTTGCTTTCAGTTCATTTCCTTCACTACTATGTTTAGATGGTTAGATTTAGTTTCCATCTTTCTATTATTGATTCGAGTGTCGATGCCTCAATTGTGGACCTGATACTACCATGTGTGGAGGAAATATTCTTCCTACCTTTTTACCTTGTGTTTTTTTGGCCTACTTTTGTGAATCTTCATGTGAGATTGTACTTTCTCATGTGAGAGTGCAAAAGTTTGTGTGGTGTGTTGAGTTTCTTCATGCAGCTCATAGTGTTTCCTCACACGAAACTCCACACTAGAGTAGGGTGTTTTGGCTATGGGGCCAAGCATTTTCTCGCACTGTTTGGTGCATTTCCACATGTGAAAGGAAAATCCTTGCGTCATGCAATGTACTTCCTTGTGCGAGACTGCTAGTTGTGTTTTCTCACGTGGAAAAGAAGGGGCACTTTCGCTATTTTCTAGAGAATGCAATTTGGTAATTTGAGTACCCTTTGGGATTGCTTAAATTCTTAGGCTTCAACATATCAAAGATTATGTGTTATGTTGTCATCTTTGGTTTTTGTCTTTTAGTAGAGTGTGTTAGTTGGTAGTGGTATTTGGAGATTCGTTGGTTGTTGGGATTATGGTTAAGTCTTTTGTTGTGATCTTGATAATCCATGTATGATGTTGTCATGTGCATTCATACTTGGAAAATAAAATATATTTCTTTTCTTGTATTGAATCCTTGTTCCAAGGATCTCCAGGTGGGGCATTACATCTCTTGTTGGGAACTAGTGTGTAATATATCATTCAAGTGTATAATTCCTCACATACCTCCTTTGCTTAGATGGATGTGGTGTGATCAATTGATCCATTGGACTGGGTGATCTCAGTTTTGCTTAATCTACTACCTCCAGCTTCTACTTTCCTTTTCTAGGTTTGATTCATCTCCTTTGTTTGTTCCATGATATTTTTTCCTTTTCCTTTAATGTGCTCATTGCTTGGTGTTGGTGCTTGGGTCCTGTAGTTCAAATTGACATGCCCAACTTTGTGACAACTAAAGTAAACTAAGCTTCCATTCAACCATTTCTTATAATTACCTTTGAAATGTGCCCTAATGCAATTTCTTGGAATGTGAACATACTCTCCACAATAATGACAATTATACTAAGCATTGTAATTCCAGTTGTAAAAGTTACCTTGCTTAGGTGCATGCGCTTGCTTTTTAGATTTCCTATTGGATTTTTCTTTGGATCTACATTCTTGAGCTCTATCTCCATATTTCTAATAGATGTAGAAATGTCCCTCAAATCTAGGTGTAGTAGGTGCATCACTTGCCTTTGACTTGCACTCATGTTCTTGATGTCCTTGCTTCTTGTAGTTAAAGTAGTTACTAGGAAAATTAAGTTTAGGGTATTGCTTACCATTATTGCTTCTATAAATATTTGTTGTGTGTCCTACTTTTCCACAATGATGACATGTAGGTTTACTTTTAGGTTTTTTATTTTTGTTTTCTCCACTCTTGGGTGACTCTCCTTCTTTATTAGATGAAGAGTTCTTGATATGTCCTAGACCAGAAGTATCACTAAATGACCTTGTCAATCTCATAAGTTCTTCAAAGTACCTTATAGTTTCACTTGGTTTATTCATTCTTTTATAGAAAATCTTTCTCAGATCTTAAATCATTCCTCAGTAGGTCACTTTGTGATCTCATATTTGTAATCTCCATATTCTTTCTGTTCATCTCTTGATTTGCAAGTAAAAATTGATTCATCATGTCCAACTAATTGTTTGTAACCTTATGCACATTAGATGACCTTTCTTCAAGTCTAGTAGCCTTTTGTCTTTTGACTTCTTCAACTTTCTTCTTTTGTTTAGTCACTTCACATAGTCTTATTGATTGGACTTCATGTTCTCTTCAATCCTCTGACTTCCTCACTCATAGTGTTGTTCTTCTCCAATATGTCAGCTATCACTGCATCACTTTCATTGGAATACCCATTGTTAAGAAATCATTTGGTATCTACTTCTTTATATAGTGTATCATTTAGATGAATGAACATGTCCTTCCTTTTCTTTAAGGATTTCCTTAACTCTTCTTTTGCTGCTTTAAGTTGCTACAATATAATTTGCATGTCAATCATCTAATTCTCAATAATCTTTCCCAATTTGTAAGCCTCCATCTCTAAGATCTGAACTCTCAAAATGTTAGACTTCTTTCAAGATTACTAGGCTTTAATACCAATTGTTGGAAGTCTTACTGGGAAACAAGATATTCAGAAGGGGGGGGGGGGAGTGAATTAGGATCTATAAATTTTTTACTTCTTCAACAAAATAACAATTTAACTACATTCACTCCTAATCCATCTCATATCTAAATCGTATACCATATAATCATGAACTATAAAAATGAAATAAATCTAGCTATGGATGACATCCATTAACATGAAAATGTAAACACATAACACAAAGATTTTGGTAACCTAGGAACTCTCTAAGGTGAAGGTAAAATTGGGGTGGGGATGACACCCACAAATCTTCACTGCTGCAACAATAAATTTTTATAGTAAGGGCTACAATTTGATCACTTTTGATGATCTACCCTATGAGGGGTTTGCTTGGTTAAAAGCATTACAAGACTTTTAAGTCTATCTTGATTAAAGTATTTAAACTTACAATGAAGCAGAAACTCTGTTTGGAGATTTAACTAGGTTTTTTAAAACAACTATGTTAAGATATTTGTTTTGATACACTAGTTAGAATGTCTCAGTACCTAACCCTTCAATTTTCTCTCATAAAGTTGATTATGGATCTTATCATTTCGATGTCTAAATATGATATCCTTATCTAATTTTCCCCATTATCCCTTCACTTCTAGGTTGTTATGTTTGATCTCTCTATCAAACTTAGCCTTCCTTGCTCTTTCCTTAGCCTTTTCACACATTCATGAACTTCCTTCACACACCATAATATTTTAGGGTTTTATCCCCTCTTAAATAGATAATCGTGGAAGGTTCTAGATCATAATTAATGTTCCAAAATTCATTCTTTTGCCACTTAGTCCTTTTGGTTTTTTGATTGGTTACTTTACCTTTCTAGGGATTGATGTCCTATAAAAAATGCTTAATTAACTCCTTAACTATCTCTATAATTCAAAAATATCATGTAGAAGTCAACTAAAATGATTTACATAAGTCTTTGTGCCATTAATAACACATATGCCAAAACTATGTTACTTGACAATTGAATGTCTCGATGCTCAGTCATAACTAACATTCATGTTGTCCCTTAGCTTCTATACATTTGGTATATACTAACTCACTTGACATGTGTTATATTTACATCACTTAGTCTCCATATGTTTCACTCGGCATGTATTGTGACTTGATCTCTACTAGGGTGCTCGTCAACCTTTGACTTGTTCCACATATAGTGAAATATAAACAAGTCCATGTAACCCAACCTTCTTAGGATGGCTCAGTCCCAATGATGACTGAGCAAGGATGTATAGAAAATGACTAAGTGTTAGACACTAATAGGAAACAAGGCTTAGAGATCAAAAACCTTTACCTTTGTAATCATCTGCTCTATAGAGGTAGAGTATGCAAAAAGACTATACCTGAAGGTTAAGACTATGGTGAATTATCTTGGGGATTATTCCATAAAATTCATAATACTTACACACATAAGGATTTGTAGGAGCACTGTGAATCCAAAGAAACTTCCAAGATATCCTTTAGATAGAATTATATTGATGGAGGTGGCTAGGAAAATAGTGAGTGCTTATGAGGTAACTAAGGTAAAAAAGGAATATTTTTGTTACTTCCCCATTTCTATTAGTGCTCACTCATTGCAAGACGTAAAAGGATACAAGTCCATCAGGTTAGAATGGGATGATTTATCACTATAAGAATTTAAGGTGAGTTTAGGGCCAATTTTGACCCTATCGAGAAGTTCAACAATATTGCAGGGATAACCTTTTAACATATTCCTCACATAGAAGGTCATTAGAAGAACTACATGGATGATTCTAAGGTCCATATTTGTAGTTATTGTAGGATGGATTTGAATTTGAAAAAAAGTTGTTAGAAAGTTATTCCACGAAGATAACTGAGAGCGGTGGGGGGGGGGTGAATCAATTATCTAATTAGAACAACTCTTATTAGCCTTATTTAATATGAAACATGTAACCATCAAGTGCAATAACCACAAAAAGATAATCATACACAATAACACCAGATTTGTTAACTAGGGAAGCTCTTGATCAGAGGAAAAACCTTATTGGGGATGGTACCCACAAAATGATTTACTGATTGTTGACATTTTGGTCAAGTTTTTTGATTAGTGAATCACACTTAGTCAAATGGTTAGCAACTATTGAGCTTATCTTGTAGTTTATAGTGTTAATCGAGTAATTCAAGTTCTACCAAGTTCTACAGTTGCTACCAAGCTCTAGAATTAGTATTCAGTTCACATTGAGCGATATCTACCAAGTTGATGAGTATTAGTGCAAATTGAGCTTCATAGTATTTACTAAGTTGCATAGTGCAAACTGTGGTCTCCATTATTTTTTGAGTTTGCAACATCAGTGATGTGAATCAAGTGTTGACCAAGCCAAGAAGTGTCAACCAAGTGATTTAGTTTATATTGAGCTCGCAATGCTAGTGCTGACCGAGTCTTGTAGCATCAACCAAGTGATTCACTTTATGTGTTGAGTTTCGCAATGTTCACTGAGTCACCATTGTTGACCGAGTTCAGACTACTTGGAAGTGATTAGTATGAACCATACTTCTACGTCTATTATGAGCATGATGATGCTGAGTGTTGAAAATGGTTGCTGAGTATCAGAACCTCACCGAGTTTGTCTTCAGAACCCGAGTACTAGTAGTTGAGTTGACTTTGTGTACTTTGGTGAAACTTATATTGTAGGAAACTTTGATGAATTGTAATTTGGATTAGTATATATGTCATGTATTGTATCACATCCAAATAAGATATAGAAGAACATATGATGCGAAAATAATAAGAGCAGAGGTACGAATTAAGAAGGCTACAAGCAGTATAAGAAGTGACAAAGATTTATCTATCACAACAAGTTGATCATTACACTCCAAAGGAATCTCAACTGGCAAGTCAAAGTTGTAGATTAGAGATCAGCCATTGGTTCATCCTAACAGGTTGAACAATTAAATCCTTTCACAAGGTAGACTTAATAGTATTTTGCAAATCTCTTTACCAAGTGCATACTTCATTGTATGTTTTGTAAATCCTTTAACAAGGTGGACCTAGTAGTCCTTATTGCTCTTAACATGGTAGATCATCAGAAGTGATCAATTGTAATTCTTAACTAACCAACTTTATACTACAGTACTAAAGCTTGTGGCTATCATCCCCACCCTAGTTTTACTTTTTTATTTGGAAGGTTTCTAGGTCACCATATCTTGTGTCAAAGTGTTATGAATGTTTTAATGCTTTCAATTTTTCATGTGTGCAATTAGATCAGAATATATATGAAGGATTAATTGGTGAAATAAGAATAATTTTTATTGGTTCTTGATTCACCCCTCCCCTCTTAGTAAACTAGCTCATCCTATATTTCCAATACTAATATATAAGTTCCTTGTAAGAGGATGAAACCTTTTAGGAGTCAATGAAATACATTCAATACATATCAGTCCCTATTAGGAGACTTTGAATCCCTATGAGGAGATTCCAACCCTGTTAAGAGTTGTGGAAGACAAAAGGTCTCACTTTCCAAACAACTTCAGGGGCAAGACCACTGGACTCACTTTACAACTAGCCTTTGTACTCTCTTTCATATATTAATATCAATAAACAACTATCCGTAACAACATTTTTTCAAAATATAAACTCTTTGTTAGCTTGTTATGCCTTAACTGCACCAAAACACTTCTTTGATACCAAGATATTCAATATCAGGTTCACTGGGTCTTACATCCAAGTTCACATACTCAAATTACACATAAAACCACACTTATTACACTTACAACCAAGAAAAACATCTTTTCTTTATACCAAGCTATCAAATTGACTTACTAAGTCATCCTTGAGGCTTTCTCAATTTACAATTGCAATAGGACCACATTAAGATAATACAATACATGTTACATTATATCTTTTCACAATTATAACACATTGTCAACTCACAGTCTTTAGAATCCTTCACACATGTAACATTGAACTTAGTATGATCAACCACACCATCTCTAGAATGTCTTCGACCTCTATCCAATTATGCTTAACTAGATTTTATCTCCATTAGGAGATATAATCTATTTACCATAAACTATTTCTCAAGAACTCTACTAGAATGTTTTCTTCAATAAATCTCAAATAATTGTCATCTTTCTTCATATTTCCACATGTGCACTTAGCCACATTATTAGAATACTTTGAAAAACATGTCATCAACAACACTTGTTCTCATCTTCAATCCTCATACCTCATGATCTTAATCTATGTGTGTTGCTTTGTCAGTTCACAAAATCATTAGTATGTTGACATCAATGACAAATACTACCATGAATGTAATATATAATCATGATAACAATCTCCCAATGCTCTAACAATGCTAGTATACTTCCCCATAGGAATACAATTAGCATTCATGCTAACAAAAACATCTCTTTAACTTTGTGTACCTCAAAGAATGTGGGACAAGGACCCAAATAACATGTTAGATCCATTGTACAACCAAGATAAAGTGTACACTAATGCCATCTCAAATGTAGATATTGGTAAGGATGAATATGAAAGCCTTACCCAAGGACTAAGCATCTGATAATTTTGACAAAGGAATGAGTGCATAAGATTATTCCCTTGGATCAAGTCTAGGGAAGGCCACAAGTCGATCCAATTTTTAAGATGGGAAAAAGGAAAGGTGTCCTACCTTTAAAGAGGCCCCTCTAGAGAAATTCACTATAATTTATAGACATGGGAGACATGTTAAATATTGTCTAAAGGTAAGGTGTAAGGTCTTGAAGAAGAAAAGGACCAATGATGTCCCACCACTTTCAGAGTAATAAGTGTCTACTCAAGATACCTAATAGGCTACACCATAGTCACCTTCTTCCTCTATAAGATTATAATATTACATATTTCAAGCTACAAGGGTCACATGAAGGAGTACCTATAGTTAAGGAGAAGGTTTATAAGTATAAAATATCTTCAATTTCCTTGTAACTTAAACTACAAGACCTTGAATTTAGACTTCAATTATTTTTTCTAAATTTAGGCTTTATGGAAAACATTATGAAGATGGTATAATACCCTTAAAAATGTTCTTATACTAAACTAAATTTTCCTTCTTCCATGAACACGTTCATATGAACTTGCATCATGTCATATCATGAACTATCAACTCACCTATGTTTGAATCATTCATGAACTAACACACAACACCAAGTTTATTTGCACAAATACCATTATCGATTGGACATTATCAAATTTATTCTTAACATCAAAGACAAACATGCCAAAGCTCAACAAACTCCCCCTTTAGTGTAATGCCCCACTAGGGGACCCAAAATGATAAGACAAATTGATACAAAGTTTGATGAATATATATATATTGAATTGCTTTCACCCACTATATCTTATATGTAGTGGTCCTAACAGGTCCCCTAATGTCATATTTAAACAATATTATTTAGTTTCCAATCTCAAGAGTTAGCTTTTAACATCTAATCAAGTCATTGCATTTGGCATTGATGTAAAAAATTCATGTCTTTTATTTCTCCCTTTTTTTGTCATATATGACAAAGGGATAAATAATAACTCATCATGCTACCCCGTTCAAAGATAATAAGAAAAACTTAGTTGCATGTGTTGATCCAAAGTCATAATCATATCATATTTGCACCACCACATTAGTATCCCATATCATATCAAAGGAACATGTTTCACCATACTTACCGTACTCATACATGCGTTGTTTCACCATTCACACCTTAAAATGAAATTCCTCATTAGTCCAACACAAGCCTTCATATACCAATTTTTTGAAGACTTTTCCATTCTCCACATCAATACAACATCACAACAATTGTCTATGTACAAATCTTATTCACAACCTTAGAAAGAATGTCAGACCATGTTGAATATTATCACAAATTAGTTAAGTGTGTGCATATGGTATCTTGATTAACCATGCCACCAAATTTCAATACCTTTCAATTCCAACTAATGTTTAATATATGAATTGATAAGACTTGATGCATATGAAACAATTATTACATTTCATGCTTTGCAATTCACTAATCCACACCTCTACATTCTCAATGTTGCTTCAAGTATTATTTTATTTTTTCATCACTTTAAATCACCTTACCTGCCTTCTCGAATTGATCATCTTTTCACATCTCCATATGAAACATGTTAGACATTAATATAATCAATAGACCCAAAAATGAATCTAGAATCATCATCAATTTGAGGATCATAATTCTAGGAATAAGGTTTTAAGTAACAAGTGAAGATTTATTCAATGTAGACCAAGTATAGGAATTACACTTCATCCATAAGAATATGACAACCATGTTGTTCCAATTTTACTGTTGACTTCATGTTGTAGTAGTGAAAGGAATGGGATGATCTTAAGAAATTGATCCATTTGACCTCCTGAATATTACCAAACAAAAATTTATCCTTAAGAAAATTTGTAGGTAACACCAATATCTATCCACTCACAAATTTATAGGATCATACAAACTCTTATGTAGTCTCACTAAATATTTTACTAACTCTACGTTCTAAAAATCCAAATAGTGGTATACCTTGTGAATAACCTTTACACTATGCACCTCTAAACCACCTCAACTTATCTCATATAGAATAAAAAATAGTTCAAAACATCACAAACAAGAATTTCTCTATGAATAATCTAGAATGTACATCAAGAAAATGACATGTGTAAACAATTGTAAAAGCACAATATACACCAATTATTAACCTTTACCAAACACACTTCATCAAATATACAACTATCCAAATAGATATATAAATAAATATACACTATCATCCATAAACCAACTTAAAAGCTTAATCATAGTAGATCACAATATACTTCATAAAGTAACTACATCTTTATGAAAAGGGTAAAAGAAATTTCCATCATTATATCCTTTGGAGTACTTGATACTCTTCCCAAATATCAAGATATCAACTTCTTGAAAATATTTTCTTCTTCAAAACATAAGAGTTACTTTTTTCTTTTCATCTTTAGAATAAACATTCTTGTAAAAGCTTTCTCTATGTCCAAGATTTTTACATTCAAAACATCTTATATCGTTATTTTTCAAGAACAAATGATTTTGCATACCATCTACATCTTGTAGCCTTGTGACCAAAATCATAAAATTATAACATTGTTGATTCATGAAAGAATTTCTTTTTGAATAACCAAACCATCTTTTGTCAATGTTCCTACAACTTACAACTTTATCACTATATGCATTACAACTATAACAATAACCTTGAAAAGAATGATTATGCATGACTATCTAATTGTGCCAAGGATTTAAAGATCTAAAAGTACTCCTTCTATAATTATTATTATCACTTAGCTTCTTCTTTTTTTGGTGCAACACTATGATTATCTAGATAAATTTTATTCTTAGGTGTTTGTCTAACTGTGTACTCCTTTCCGTATGTAGTAGTTGTACCCTCTTAAAATTGAAGCACTTCATTTTGAGACATTTTATCCCTTCTTGGTGAAATTTTGGTCACTCTCCCTCTTCTTTTGGTCATATATCTTGTTCCAACATGGACCTTAGATGATATTTTATCACCCTTTTGGTCATATCTCTCAGTTGTTTCAATTTTCCCTAATTCTTTCTCCACCTTCTCCAAGGCAACATATTTCTAAAGAGTTCAACTATCTCAGAAAAAAATTGACCTAGGTCAACCTCTTCCCGCCCAATGTGCCTTGGGCACAAATATTTACTCTTGCTCCCCAATCAGATTGCTTTGTTTTCAATCTAAAAAACTAGTATATAAGAAGGCTTGGCCATCTCATTTTCATCCATCAAGATATGTCACCATTCTACAAGAAACCAAGAGCAATCATTCACTCATCCATAAGGAATTCTTCAATCATTTCAAGGTACTCATCAAGTTCAAGAATTTCCTTCTTGCATCAACCTTCTTCCTTCAAAGTGGTAGTGGATTTTAGCTTCTAAAGAGGATATCTATCATCCAAATCATTCAAGTTATTTTATCCTTCATCATGGAATATCACATACATTCCCATTCATGAGGTTTTGATTTTTATTGTTTCCTTTTGGTTTCTTTAAGTCAAGGCTATTACATTTTCACACTCGATCACATATCAAAGTTAATTGCATCTACAAGGGTAATTGCATCTTTCATTTGATATTTTGAATACTACTACATGCTAGAATTTTAGTTATTAACACTTTTACATGTCAATTTCAAGTATGATTCCTCAATCTAGGGCTTGACCAAGAAAATCCCTCATCCAACCAAAACAAAAACCAAGTTATACTTTGTGCAGAAGTAGGATATCCAAATTGCAACCATAGATTTAAAAAATAATCGATGAAACATTTATGAAGAAGTTGGGTTAACTTTGCTATTGTATCCCAGGAACATATCCATCTTCTGATAAATTGTATTGACATTTGGCCACCAGGTCAATATCTTCTGAGAGGCCAAAGAAAAACAACATTTTCTAAGTTTTCTATTGCAATCATGAATTATAGTTGGAGATTATGTTATAGTTTTGGATCTATGATTTTGAAAGCAAAAAGATATATTCCCTTACATATTTTGAGGTATTAACTTCATTATTTAGTCTATATCTATTTCCATATATTAATTGGGTTGATTGCATATATTTATACCTAGGTCTATCTTACACTTCTTATTTAACCAATTATCTCAAATTCACATTTACATTTATAGATCTTTAATCAAACTTATCATTACATAAAAGAGGACTTGCTTGCAAACTTCCTTGATGCATTTTGATCCTAGCATTGGCATCCCTTTATCTCTTTGGATTTCACTTATCTAACTTAGGTTATATTGAAAGTTGTATTTGGAAGCTCCTCTTTCTCTTGTATTTTGAATGTTAGTATGGAAGTGGCTAGTTAATAAAATCATATTACACAGTTTTCTTAGAAACAAATAATATTGAAAGGGCAGGTGAATCAATATTCTACAAACTTTTTCCCAAAACTAGATATTGTTAATTACTTTATAACTTGCATAAGAAAGTAAACCAACAATATTGAACAATAAATAAAACCATACACCTAGAGAACTCATAACACCATTATTTTTTAACTAGGGAAACCTTAGCCAAGGGAAAAAACTGGTGGGAATGATACCCACAAGATGATCCACTAAACAAAAAAATCATGTTAAGAATATTGACCCTATTAGGAGTCTATCAAATACATATAGTGTCTCAAGTCCTTTTTAGAGGAATAGACTGTGTTAAAAGCTCCAACCCAGTTACAAGTTGGTGGAACAAATACAATGTATGCAAGAAGAGCCCATTGCCCTAACATGCAATATACAAATAAGTTTCTTCACAAGAATAAGTATACATACAATATTGTCTCATTGTTGTACTTTGTGAATCCTCTAATCATATACTAGATCTCACATCATAAAAAGCTCACATATCATATAAACTTCCTTCACAATCATTTGCATCACTTTCTCACTATATTTTAGTTGCGCAAGATATGATCTTTACTTATACCTTGCAATCTAAAAAAACTCTTGATCAGTTAGCCTTATAGCTTCCACATGCTTGGCTAATTATAAAATGACTTTGAGGTTCACATCTAGGATGTCGGCCCATCATGATTAAGTAATTTTTTTTTTACCTAAATAATTCCTTAAGTCATAAATTTCAATTTGCTGACCTGCTCTATTAATTACCTGTATTGGTAATTCCTTTGTAATTAATGTTGTACTATCTATACAGACCTGTACATTGACATATGTCATCATGATAGTGTCATCGATCATTCTTCAACTGTAGAAGAGATAACTCAAACTCTGCCATCTATACATACAAAAAGCATCACTATGTTGCTACAAACTATCCAATACTTAGAGAATTTTTTATCACTAATTTCATTATGAAATACCAAAATATGTATGTTACCATAAATGACAACACTATCACATCTACCTAGCCATATTGCCAACAATCCCCCCCTTTGGTATTGATGGCAACATTTGTAAAAATTGGCTAAGTCCCAAAACGATGTCATACAAAACAATAATACAAAAGTAACTACTCAAAATTTGGCCTTCAAAACTTCAAAATTTATATTCATATCTTGATTGATCATTATATTCCTTATCACTTCTTTGCAATGATTTCCTACATACATAGCTAAGCTCCCCCTTACATGTATGTGTATCTTCTATACAATTTTCCATTACATTCTTCCCCCCCTTTGACATCAATGACAAAGGTGACAAAACAATAAGAAAAAATCATGTTACCTCCTATTGATCAACTTGAAATTCTAAATATACAATCTGCAAAACCAAGTTTTAGCCATTCAAGCTCCTTCTTCCAGTTCTCTTTAACAATATATGAAATACTAATGAGTGCAGAAAGTGCATAAGATGCCACTTTAATTGTGCTTAGGTCAGTATAGGCAAATTTGTCATAGGATACCTTTGCTACTAGACACTCCTCCAATTGCCTCTGTAAAATGCTAAATTTTGATGACAAATATTCTCTAAAGGTACAGAATCTCCTAATTACCTTCTCCTTATCAGATTCAATGCCTATGATGGCATTGTGAATTTTCCCCATCTCTGCTCCAATATCTTCAATACTTGCTTCTAGTTGTTGTAATCTAATAATGAGTATTTGAAGCTCACTCATTTGGCTTTTGATTTGTACATCAAATTTTGTCAAGTAATTGTATGACAATACACATTGTCCATACAATCTCTTACCTTTATCTAAGCTCTTCCTTATCTCTTTTATGCAAACATTTAGAGTATAGAAATCATTCCTAACATTAGTGCATATTGTGTCAAATAGTGATGCATCATGCTTGGTTTGTGCTTGTATTGAAGCAATATCATACAAGGTGGTGAACTCTGCATCAAATGCTCTTATTATTTATTTTGCCTTCTTTTGTATATTAGGTTCTGTAATAGTTGTCTGCACTATCTTCTACATCCTTTCCATAACTTCTGCTAATGTTCTCTCCAAAGTCTTCATTGATTTGTTCTCTCTAGTAATTTGCTCAAAGAACTTATTAGACCCTTCTAATCATCATCATTATCAAATGTTTCTGGAGCTAGGGTAGCTACTATAATAAGTGAAACTACTTTTAATTTAGTACTTCTCTTCTCTTCTTCTTGCCTCTTATTTTCCTTTTCTTCTTCTCTCAATCTTTCTTCCTCATCTTTCTTTCTCTCTTCTTCTATTCTTTTCATTCCTTGCTCTTTCCTTCTTAGATTCTCCTTTTTCTTTTCTTCTTCCTTTCATTCCTCTTCTTCCCTTTCTTCTTTAGCTTTCCTCTTCTCATCTTCAATCCTTTTTTTATCTTTTTCATGTTCTACTCTCTTCTTCTCTTCCTCTTCTAATTTCCTTTTTTTTTTTCTTCCTAATTCTCCTCTTCATCAAACCTAGAATAGGTAGTAATATTGCCAACAATGTTGGTCCCATATCCTACAAAAGGATTCTCTTTAGCATTTACAGTTATATGAGTACTATCCACTTGCATGGATTTAGTACCAATAGCTATATGAGGAGGTGAGTTAGTTTGCTAAGTTACCTCAACCTCTTCTTCATCATCAGTATGTGTATTGGCCTCAACATACACAGGACTTGTTGTCTCTAACTGTGAACTTTCTTTAGTGGCCTTAGGCATGGAAGTCATATACTTAAGTATGGCTTCTTATGTTTCCTTCTTTACCTCTTCATAGTTACCTATTAGAAACAATAGTCCACCAAGATAACTATGGGCTGGGGGAATCAGTTATCCAACAATTAAAACATTTATCTTCTTTAAACAAACTTAACCATTCAACCAAAGTAAACAACAACCATAATAAAATGCTCATGGACAAATACACTAGATATGTTGACTAGGGAAACCCTTGATAAGAGGGAAAACCTCGGTGGGAATGATGCCCGTAAGATGATGTACTAATATAAATATCCCTTGTTAGAGGATGGACCCTGTTAGGAGTCTATTACAATATTTAGTACAATGAGTCACTATTAGGAGACTTTGAATCCCTATTAGGAGATTCTAACCCTGTTAGGAGTTGTAGTACAATGTATGCAAGAAGAGCCCACTACCCAAACATGCAATTTCAACTATAAGAAGAGCTCACTACTCAATAGGTAATAACTATTATCTTCTCCATTCCTTTCCTCTTTCCTCTATCCTATCAACTAGACCAATCATTTTCAGACCTTGTAGAATAGGTCATGAACGTCGGATCACTCAACAAACCTCGATAATTAATTTTCCTTCACTTCCACACTGCTCTGCTCAACTTCACATTCTGCACTCTTTGTTGCTTGTCATTAATCATCAAATCATATCATCCATCATACATGATAAAGGAAAATGTCCTTCCTTTATATCGAGTCCTTAAAACAATTCCTTGAGTCAGTTGTTAGAACTTCTCAATTAATTATTATAGGACTACATCAAGAACACATTACACTTAGTGATAACATTAATCTTCTACCTTGAAACTTGAATAAATTTCTATACACACAACATTATGACGAGCAAGCTTAGCCATGTCATCACCAACATGTCTTCTTCATGTCCCCAATCTTGATTCTCAGAATAAAAATTCTACTAAGAGATATAACAAGTTTACTAGAACACACCTCTGTAAACTCTATCTTAGAACAAACATCACCAAAAATTACATAACTTCTTCCAGATTTATCCTTTCTTCTTCCAACGTTAACTACATATACCAGATACTCAAGAGTATCTTCCATAACCTCGGGTGGTTATAATGCTCAACTAGCCATCCTTACCAACTTGATCTTTCCATTGTTCTTCTATCAGATACCACATAAAAGTGCTATGTTGACATCAATGAAAAATTCAATCATGAATGTAACATATCATCATAGTAGCATATCTACAATACTCCCCCATAGGAATATCATCAACATTCATGCTTGCAACCAATCTTCTAAAAATCTCCCAAATCTTCCAACAATCTTCCCCTTTGGCATTGATGGCAACATAGATGAAAAAACATCTAGTTCCAAGAATACCAACAAAAGATTGTTAGAATTCTTTTCAAATCCGCTTCATAAATCATTCTCCCCCATTAATGTTCCATAATTTTTTTCATGCAATACTCTCCCCCATTGACATCAATGTCAAAGGTTTCTGCAACCAAAAACTCTACATCAAACTCTGCAACAACTGATATTTACTAGCTTGAGTGTCAAAAGACACTATTCACAATAATATCCAATAAGAGTCCCAAATGACTCTATCCATTACAAATACTCCCCCATTTAGGAAGTATTCACATTTAGTCTAGACAAATATTGGTGCTTTGTTACCCTGGATTGATGCACTCTTGCATCTTCTACTCTGATTTAGGAAGGGGCATAACCCCAAGCATACCTCACAAATACTCAAAAGCCTCTTTGGGAAGAGGCTTAGTGAATATATTTTCAATCTTCTCTTTAGTCATCACATACTTCAATCTGATTTCCTTATCTGCAACTTTCTCTCTCAACATGTGATACTTGATAGAAATGTGCTTAGTCTTAGAATGTAACACTAGATTCTTAGACTTGTTTACCATGCTTGTGTTGTCATAATGTATGACAAAAAGTTCATTGATTTCTATCCTTATATCCTTAAGCATCTACTTCATCCAAATGACTTGATTACAATTATTTGTTGCTACAACATACTCTGCTTCTACTATACTTTGTGATGTACAATCCTACTTCTTGCTTAACCAAGAAACCAATCTTCCTCCAAGAAAGAAAGTTTTGCCACTGGTGCTTTTTCTATCATCCATACTGCCTACCCAATCTACATCAGTATAAGCACTTAGAGTGAAATCATTATCTATTGTACATTAATCTAAATTTTGAAGTTCCTTTCAGATATCTAAATATCCTTTTTATTGCTACATAATGTACTTCTCTAGGATCAACCTAGAATCTTGCAACAATTCCAATTGCATTTGCTATATTTGGCCTTGTGTGAGTCAGATATTGTAATCCTTCGATCATAGATTTGTACTTTTTTTGCTCAATAATAGGTGTCTCATCCTTTGTAGATAACTTGTGTCTAGTTACCATAGGTGTTCCAATGGGTTTACATGCTTCCAAACCAAACCTTTTCAGTAAATCCTTCAAGTACTTAGTCTAAGAAATAAAGATTCCTTCTTTATTTTGTACAATTTGCAATCTCTCAAAGTTCTATAGCTCCAAGAGTGAACAACCCTAGTAGTGGACCTCATAGCAAAGACAAAGCCAGAAAGCCTAAAGCCAGTAAACCCAAGAAAGGTCAAACCCTAGTATCGCCTTTGCCATAGTAGGGGTAGCACCCCCAAAAAGAAAGCCCTATAACTAAGCCCAACAAGCTTAGGCAATATTTCATCTCTCCTATCATACTCATTTAAAATTCTTTATTCATCTCTTCAGCAAACTTTTCACTTTCTTTATCATTTCCTCCAAATATGATGTCATAAAAAATATTACCAAAATCATCAAACCATCATCACTTTATTTCCAATATAAATTATTGTTTGCCATACCTTTTCTATATCCAAGCTTTGTCAAATGCTTGTCCAACCTAGCATACTAAGTTCTTAGTGCTTACTTCAATCCATACAATGCTTTCCTTAGTTTGCATACTATGTCCTTATCATCTGTCAAAGGACATCCTTTAGGCTACTCAATGTATACCTCTTCTTCAAGTTCTCCATTTAGAAATGCTGACTTGACATCCATCTTATATACTTTTAGTTCCTTCTGTGCTACATAGCCTAAGAATAATCTTACTGCTTCTATTCTAGTCACTGGAGCATAAGTCTCCTCATGATCTATTCCTTCTTGCTATGAGTAACCTTTACATACCAATCTTGCTTTGTTTCTTGCAACTTCTCCTTGTTCATTCATCTTATTTCTAAATACCCATTTAGTTCCTATCACATTCTTATCTATTGGTCTGGGGACAAATTTCCATGTCTCATTCTTTACTATCTGATCCAATTCATCTTTCATATCTTGTTTCTAATATTCATCTTTACATGCTTCATTTTCATTCTTAGGCTCAACTTGAGATATCAAGCATAGTTCTTCATTTACTCTACTTCTTTTCATCACTCCTTTGTCTTTGCTTCTGATGATCTGTTCGAATGGGTGATTCTTTATCATATTCTTTCCTAAAGTAGGAGTTGCTATCTCAACTCTTGGCTCTACTAAAGGTTCTAAGATTTGTTCTTGCCTTGGCTCTCCTTCATTTTTCAAATCATTGTTAGTCTCAAGAAATACCTCATCATTCCTTGGCTTAGTAACAACATCATCATCTAAATTGCAATAAACTATTCTCTCTTGTATTCTAAATTTCTCATCAATTCTCACATTTTCACTTTCCATAATAGTCTTAGTTCTTTGATTATAACATCTATAAGCCTTGCTTTTCAATGAATAACTAAGAAACATACCTTCATCACTTCTAGCATCAAACTTATTAATATCATCATCTCTTTTGATATAACACTTCCAAAAATTTTGAAATACTTAACTGTAGGTAGGTGACCAAACCATAGTTCATAAGGTGTCTTGTTTGTGTCCTTCCTAACATGCACTTTGTTCATAGTGTATACTGTTGTATTCATAGCTTCTCTCCAAAATTTCTTGGATAAATCATTCTTTGCTAACATAGCTGTTGCAGCTTCTGTAACTAACTTGCTCCTTCTCTCTGCAATGCCATTTTGTTCAAGGGTTCTTGGAGCTAATAGCTATCTTTTAATTCCATTTTCTTCACAAAACATGTTAAACTCATTTGAAGTAAATTCTCCTCCTCTATCTAATCTTAAACATTTAATCTTCATACTAGATTCATTCTCAACCCTATTCTTGAATATCTTAAACTTATCAAATGCCTCAGATTTCTCTTTAAGAAATGCAACCCACATCATTCTAGAAAAATCATCAACTAGAATCATAAAATACCTTTCACCATAGAATCCTTTAGTATTTAGAGGACAACTAAGATCTGTGTGTACAATTTCCAATTTTTTTGTAGCGGTAAACTTCTTGCTTGGAAAAGAAGTTCTACTATGCTTTGCCAAAACACACTCCTTGCAAATTGTGTTAGTAGGCTTTACAATCTTTGGTAAATCTCTAATTACAAACACTCTACTAGTCCTTACAATACTACCAAAGTTTATATGACAAAATCTCTTATTCCATAACTAACCATCATCTACCTTTGCAACCAAACATGTCATTTGAGTAGGATTCAACTGAAATACATTACCTCTAGATTTGGTTCCTGTTCCAATTACCTTTCCATCTTTGTCTTTGATCATGCATGTCTTTTCTGTGAACTGAAACTAATAACCTTTGTCTACTATTTGTCTAATACTCAAAAGATTATGCTTTAAACCATCAAAAAAGTATACATCCTCAGTATTAATTTTACCATCAAGAATTATAGATCCAATACCTTTAACTTGGCATGTTGCATTATTTCCAACTCTGACAATTTGCCATCCTGACTTTTCAAGTCAACAAACTTGTTCATATCACCAGTCATATGATGTGAACAACCACTGTTAATTATCCAATTAGATTTCTTCTCAACCTATGATACCAAAACTACGTTCTCTAGAATTTCTTCTTTAATTTCCACAAATCCAATTTCATCATCACTAGTACTTAATGCTTTGTACGTCAGAATCATTATCTTCATTTGTATACAAACACTCTCTATCTTTTCTAGGTTTATGATTTCCCTTATACTTTTTCTCTCTTTAAGGACATTTAGATGCATATTGACCATATTCATCATAAGGCCAACATTTGAAAATTTTCTTACCTCCTTTTTCTATTCTTACTAGAAGGGCTACTCCTTCAATCTTTCTGTCTTCCTTAGGCCTGTTGCTGCTAGCAAAATCTCCTCTAGCACTTGCGCTCCTTTATAAGTTAGGTCAAGGCACTAAAAGTTGTCTCTATTCTACTCAATTCTCCAGACTGTCTAAGTTCATTCTCAACTACTTCAATTCTTCCAAGAAATGTCTCCTTTGTGAAATCTTTAGTACAATATATCAATAATTGTATCATTTGAACTACTAACTTAAATGGTGGTGTTAATGTCTACAATATCTTCCATATAACCTCATCATCTTCTTTGGTTCCTTCTTAAGCTTTAATACTTGCAGTAATTTTTGATATTTTGCCTATACATGTTCTTTCAGATTCATCTTCCATCATTTTAGTATCTTGAAATGCACAAATCCAACTTTGTAGCCTCAACTTTTGGGAATGTGCATCACCTTCAAAACTATTATCCAAAGCTTTCCAAATCAAATATGAAGTAGCAAGTGATTTTACCTAATTTTACTCAATTTCAAGAAGTGCAGTCAATAGTGCTTCTCTACCTCTCATATTGTACATGAAAAGATCTCTTTTTGCCTTGGTACAAGTTTCCAAGTCTTCTCTTCATCAATTATTATCTTCTCTGATTTTTTCAAGATCTAATATCCTGGACCCATAAACAAAAAATGTATCTTCATCTTTTCTTTCCAGCTATCATAATTTGTTCCATCAAACTTTAGACTATCTTTCTTGTACATGTTCGCCATGGATCTCCCAAAGTTGTTAAACTTTATCTTCAAGGACTTGATGCTTTGATACCAATTGTTAGAAACAATAGCCCACCAAGATAACTGAGGAGGGGGGGGGGGGCGGTGGTGAATCAGTTATCCAACAATTAAAACATTTATCTTCTTTAAACAAACTTAGCCATTCAACCAAAGTAAACATCAACCATAATAAAATGCTCATAGACAAATACACTAGATATGATGACTAGGGAAATCTTTGATTAGAGGGAAAACCCTAGTGGGAATGATGCCCACAAGATGATGTACTAATATAATATTCCTTGTTGGAGGATGAACCTTGTTAGGAGTCTATTACAACATTTAGTACAATGAGTCCCTATTAGGAGACTTTGAATCCCTGTTGGGAGATTCCAACCCTATTAGGAGTTGTGCCAACCCTATTAGGATTTGTAGTATAATGTATGCAAGAAGAGTCCACTACCCAAACATGCAATTTCAACTACAAGAAGAGCTCACTACTCAACAAGTAATTTACTGTTATCTTCTCCTTTCCTCTCCTCTTTCCTCTGTGCTATCAATTCAACCAATCATTGTCAGACCTTGTAGACCAGGTCATTGCAAACCTAGAATCTAAATACCAAACCTTGGATCACTCAGCAAAACCTTGGCAGTGAAGTTTCCTTCACTTTATCACTACTCTGCTCAACTTCGCATTTCACACTCTTTGCTACTTGTCATCAATCATCGAACTATATCATCCATCATACATGATAAAGGAAAATGTCCTTCTTTTATACCGAGTCCTTAAAACAATTCCCTTAGTTAGCTGTTAGACCTTCTCAATTAATTATTATAGGACCACATTAAGAACACATTACACTTAGTGATAACATTGATCTTTCGCCTTGCAACTTGAATAAATTTTGACACATGCAGCATTATGATGAGAAAACTTAGCCACATCATCACCAAAATGTCTTCTTCATGTCCTCAACATTGATTCTCAGAATAATAATTTTGTTAAGAGATATAACAAGTGTACCAGAACATGCCTTTGTAAAATCTATATCATAATATACATCACCAAAAATTACATAACTTCTCTAGACTTATCCTTTCTTCTTTTGATGTTAACTACATATACCAGATACTCAAAAGTATCTTCCATAAACTTGGATGGTTATAATTCTCAACTAGTTGTCTGTGCCAACTTGATCTTTCCACTGTTCTTCTATTAGATACCACAAAAAATTGCTATGTTGACATCAATGACAAACTTAGTCATGAATGTAATATATCATCATAGTAGCATATCTACAATACTCCCCCATAGGAATATCATCAATATTCATGCATGCAACCAATCTTCTAACAATCTCCCAAATCTTCCAACATTACCTCCTATAAGAATAATTTCTCTTCTTTTATTCCACAACAAAGGTTCAATATCTTTGAAAATTCTTTTAGTGTCCTCATCAATACTAACTCTGCTCAATTTCTTATCATATTTTCTTTGAGTTTTGTATCTTCTTCTACCACTCTTCTCTTTCTATTTATTAGCCTATTAAAAAAATCTTCTAGTATCTTATTTTGAATACTATTAAACCTCTTATTTCTCAAAATCATGTTCCTCACTATAACATTTTCTAATTGTCTTCTACCCATGTTATTGTACAAACTATAATACTTATTCAATTGAAAAAAATTGTCATGATTAATAATATGCATGTTTAGATTCTCAACCTTAGGTTTCTAGGTTTTCTTACTAACTGAAGTTCTTCCTTCTCCACCTACCTATTCTACTACTTTGTCTTTAGTCTCTTCATCAGACTCTTTAGAATCACTAATCTACAATGTCTTTCTTCTCTTTCCTAATCCATTGGTGGTTTTCTTTGTCATTTTCTTAGAAGATGGTGTAGGTTCTTGCTTAACCTTCACTAATCTTTCAAAATTTCACTTTGTAGAAGTTGAAACCACATTTTCATTAGATTTCCTCTTCTGTTGACCAAGTTGCACCTTGACTGGTTGAACTTGTGCAACTACTACATAGGGTGCAATAGGTATCTATGTTGTAGATCCTACTACTATCACTTCTATAGACAATGTTGCAAAGGAAAAAAGAGTAGTTGCCAATACCTCTATTTTCTCACTAGCCTTCATTTCCAAAGCTATACCTTTGATCTCATCAAACTCTTGTCTTGTCATGCCTAATTCCTTTAGAATGGATTGTATCCTTTTCTCCACATTTTTCTTGATTTCTTTACTATGAATTTCATAATGAACTTCCTTCATCTTCTCATCATATGCTCCCCATCTAGGACATTCTGAATCTTTCTCTGATTGTAGTATAATCTTTGCATATCCTTCTATGAGTTCTTCACTCATTTCATAGCCCATAGGTTCAATAAATTTCACGCTTGGTTCTACTACCTCCATGTAGGTTGTATCAGTCTCTACCATAAATAATTTTTGATCTTTGTACTTCTCTACCATAACAAAAGGGATCCTATATCTTTTCTTCATTTGCACTTGAAAACTCTTCATCATTCTGTCAATGTCTTTTTCTCTAACATCTTCAAGTCTGGCCTTGTAGAACTAGGTAACCATCTTCATAGTACATTCATTACTATCCTAGTTGTCATTCTAGGAAATTGCTTGGTTTCATAGAAAAATAGATTTGTCAACAAAGATTCAAATCTAAAGACTACATTCTTAGATTTCTTGAACTTGGCAATTTTATCCAACAATTGTACTCTGACAATTTCACACATATTTACCTTCAACTTTTCAACAACCATCACATATACTGCATGTAGAAATCTTGTTGGCATAGAATTTACCCTTGAACTGCAATTTATCTTATATCCTAAGATCTTTCTTAGCATCCTGACTCCAATGTCCTCAATTAGATCACCTCTCATGTTCCTTCTATCAAAAATTTTCAAGTTTTTTTCAACAATCTTCTTAACATTTATATCATTCATAACCTTCATTGCTTAAACCTGTGATCTTATGAATTAGGTTATTATTGATTATAACATGTACATCACCTACCCAAAACATTTCTTTATGAACTCTACTCAGGATAATCCTAATTTACTCATGATTATCAAATTTTGTATAAAACATATACTTAATTAGGTTTAGTTCATTTGGGTATGCATACTCACGTTTTAGGGTTAGGTTCCCATTGCACATAACTCCTAAATCATTGTGAATATCTTCATCACCAATACTTTCAAATTTACAATGAATGTAGCATCTAACATCTTCTATATGAAGTACATTAGGCAGGATTTGAGAAAATGTTCCCAAAGGATCATCAATGAGGGACACAAATAGGTGCTTCTTGAACTTATACCTAGGTCTCTCACTAACATCACATAGTGATTGGTTTTCCATAATTGATTATACTAGAATTATAACTAAAGCTTTTTAAAATACCTTAGTTATCATGTGATAGGGCTCCTACAACTTTGCACTTCAAATTCTTGACTTCTCTCTTAAATTTGCTATCAAATTGCTCACAAATACTCTAAATTCTTTACACGAATAAATGATACTCACAATCTTGTTTGCAATCCTTAAATCATTTCAAATTTGACTTTGCAATAAATGTGTATCTACTTTATCTTCAAGAGCTATCACTGATTACTAGTATAATTGATTTCTCCTATACAACTCATTGCAATCATACAAATACTTGCATATTTTACCATAGCTTCCTGACTATGTCTTCTTCCTTCTGCTGACTGTACAACTTCTAATTCAATTTCTACCATTAGTTTTTATCAACTGATGCTCTACTTCAACTATAAATCCTTACTTCAAATACGATGAGTCACAAACAACTGCTAACTTTAATCTTCCATCAAATGCATCAAAATACTGCTCTTCCAAAACTAGATAAGAACTTTTTTAATGTCAACGTTGATGCTTAAAAATTACGACACAATCAAACTCCAAAAATTCTCATGATAAGAACTTTTTTGATTATTAGCTTTCACAAATGCTTCCTTGAATTCATCAACATGCTCTTTAAGCACTTCCTTTTGACTGTTATCACTTCCACTATTATTTTTGTTATTGTTCCTTCTATAATTTGGATTCTTGTTGAAGTTCCTTTTGTCCATTCTACAAAATCTTATTGTGTGTCCAAAGTTATTGTATAACTTACATACAGGTGCATTCCTTCTTTGATTGGTTCCATTTTGACTATTAGGTGCTCTTCAATTCCTTGCAATATGTCCAAAATTGTTACATTTTTAACATAACATTAATTTCCTTTCACCATTAGATTTCTCTCCATCATTGGATCTTCTTGGTGATCTCCTTTTCTCATTTCCTATAGGGTTAGTATCCCTAAACATTCTACTATTTGCATTATTACTATCAAACTTAGATTTCTTACAATCAACTACTTTATGTACCATGATAATTATAACAATATAAATTAGTAATGGGTTTAAAAGACTTACTTGTACTGTTGGAAGATTTGTTTGATGATGATATGTTACATTTATGATAGAGTTTTTCATTGATGTCAACATAGTATGTTTGATGTCTTTTGTGGTATCTAACAAAAGAACAGTGGAAATATCAAGTTGATACAGATGACTAGTTGAGCATGATAACCACCCAAGGTTATGGGAGATACTTTTGAGTATCTAGCATATGTAGTTAACGTCAAAAGTAGAAAGGATAAGTCTAGAAGAAGTTTTGTAAGTTTTGGTGATATTTGTTTTGAGATAGAGTTTACAAAGGCATGTTCTAGTAAACTTGTTATATCTATTAACAGAGCTAATATCTTGAGGATCAAGGTTGAGGACATGGAGAGGACATGTTGAGGATGATGTGGCTAAGTTGGCTTGTCATAATATTGTGTGTACAAAAAGTTGTTCGAGTTGCAAGGCGAAAGATTTGTGTTATCACTAAGTGTAACCTATTCTTAATGTGGTCCTATAATAATTAATTGAGAAGGACTAATAGCCAACTCAAGGAATTATTTAATGGACTTGGTATAAAGGAAGGATATTTTCCTTTATCATGGTATGGATATATGCAAATTGTGAATATTTGAAAAGCAGTAGAGAGTGCAGAATGCATAGTTGAGCAGAGCAGTGTGAAAGTGAAGGAAACTTCAATGTCGAGGTTTTCCTGAGTGATTTGAGGTTTGGTATTTGGGTCTGAAGTTTGTGATCTGCTCGACAAGGTCTGATAGTGATTTGTCTAGTTGACAAGATAGAGGAAAGAACAAGGAAAGAAGAAAATAACAATAAACTATTTGTTTGAGTAGTGAGCTCTTCTTGTAGTTGAAATTGCATGTTTGGGTAGTGGGCTTTTCTTGCATACATTGTACTAGAACTCCTAATAGGGTTGGCACAACTCCTATTAGGGTTGGAATCTCCTAACAAGGACTCAAAGTCTCCTAATAGGGACTCATTGTACCAAATGTTGTAATAGACTCCTAACAAGGTCCATCCTCTAACAAAGAATATTCATATTAGTACATTATCTTGTGGGCATCATTCCCATTGGGGTTTTCCCTTTGATGAAGGGTTTCTCTAGTCAACATATATAGTGTAATTGTTAATGTGCATCTTTGTGTGGTTGCTATTTACTTTGGTTGAATGGTTAAGTTTGTTTGAAGAATATAAGTGTTTTAATTATTAGATAATCAATTCACCCACCCCTCCTCTTAGTTATCTTGGTGGACTATTGTTTCTAACAATTAGTATTAGAGCTTCAGGCCCTTGAAGAAAAAGTTTAACAACTTTGGGAGATCCATGGAAAACATGTTCAGGAAAGATAGTCTAAAGTTTGATGGAACAAATTATGATAGCTGAAAAGAAAAGATGAAGATACATTTATTGTGTATGGGTCCAAGATATTGGATCTTGACAAAAATAGTGAACACAATCATTGAAGAAAAGGACTTGGAAACTTGCACCGAGGCAGAAAGAGATCTTTTCATGTGTGACATGAGAGCTAGAGAAGCACTATTGACTGCACTTCTTGAAATTGAGTACAATTAGGTAAAATCACTGGCTACTTCACATTTGATTTGGAAAGCTTTGAAAAATAGTTTTGAAGGTGATGAATACTCTGAGAAGTTGAGACCACAAAATTGGATTTGTGCATTTCAAAATGCCAAGATGATGGAAAATGAATCTATAAGAACATATATAGATAGGATATCAGAAATTAGTGCAGGCATTAAAGCTCAAGGAGGAACCAAGGATGATGATGAAGTTATATGGAAGATATTGAAAACTCTAACATCACCATTCAAGTCAATAGTTCAAATGATATAGTTGTTGAAATCATGCACCAAATATTTCATAAAGGAAATATTGCTTGGAAGACTTGAAGCAGTTGAGAATGAACTTAGATAGTCTAGAGAATTGACTAGAATAGAGACTGTAAGAATTTGGCTTATGGTAGAATTCAACCAAGACCAAGGAACTCAAACATAGGCACAATAGTAGACCAAAGAGAGAGTATGATTAGAATGATGATATATTCATTCAATATGCCATATGCAAGTACACTAGGAGTGCTTATATATAAAGGCCTATGGAGAGCTTCTAGAATGCATAGAAGTTAGCAACATAATAAGTCATACAACCAGGCACATGTCCACCAGATATGGGTTATCCTCCATTAAGCATGGAAGTAAGTGCGACGATGAGAGGATAAGCCTACAATGGTGTAGCACACAAATTAGTGGTGTAGACAACATGTGCTAATAAGGGAGTGCGAATAATTGTGTTGTCTACATGACAACTTAGTGAATGATGTAAACTCCAGTGTTATGGACACCATGTGTTGAAATAGAGTTGCGTACTTCT
Organism: Cupressus sempervirens; assembly: GCA_028749045.1. NCBI lineage: Eukaryota > Viridiplantae > Streptophyta > Pinopsida > Cupressales > Cupressaceae > Cupressus > Cupressus sempervirens. Next base: position 732,381,504 of record CM053786.1, read on the forward strand.
ATGTTGTCAACATGACAACTCATGAGAGTACACAAAATCCTAAGTGTCTCACCTAAATAAATAATAAAATAATGCATTAACCTAGTAAACTTAAGTAAAGTGTAAATAGTAAAGACTTATTTACACCAATAGAGACAATTTTTAGTGCCTTAAGTATTCAACCTAACCAATCAAGGAGTACAAGTGCTAGAGGAGATTTTGCTAGCAGCAACATATTCGAAGAAGATAGAAAGATTGATGAAGCAGTAGCCCATCTGGTAAGAAGAGAAAGAGGAGGTAATAAAATCTTTAGATGTTGGACTTGTGATGAATATGGTCATTATGCATCTAAGTTTCCTAAAAGGGAGAAAAAGTATAAGGGAAATCATAAGCCTAGAAAAGATAGAGATTGTGTGTATGCAAATGAAGATTATGATTTTGATGAACAAGGATTGAGTGCTAGTGATGATGAAATTGGATTTGTGGAAATTAAAGAAGAAATTCTAAAGAAGGTAGTTTTGGTATCACAAGTTGAGAAGAAATCTAATTGGATAATTGATAGTGGTTATTCACATCATATGACTGGTGACATGAACAAGTTTTTTGACTTCAAAAGTTAGGATTGAGGAATTTTCAGAGTTGGAAATAATGCAACATGCCAAGTAAAAGATATTGGATCTATAACTCTTGATGGTAAAACTAATACTAATGATGTATACTTTGTTGATGGTTTAAAGCACAATATTTTGAGTTTTGGCCAACTAGTAGACAAAGGTTATCAGTTGCAATTCTCAGAAAAGACATGCATGATCAGAGATAAAGATGGAAAGGTAATTGGAATAGGAACTAGATCTAGAGGTAATGTATTTCATTTGAATCCTACTAAAATGACATGCTTGGTTGCAAAGGTAGATGACAATTGGTTATGACATAAGAGATTCTATCATATAAACTTTGATAGTATTATAAGGACAAGTAGAATGTTTCCTGTTATAGATTTTCCAAAGATTGTAAAGCCTACTAACACAATTTGCAAGGAGTGTGTTTTGGAAAAACATAACAAAACTTATTTTCCCAACAAAATGTTTACCACTATAGTGAAGTTGGAGATTATACACACAGATCTCAACAGTCCTACAAAGAATAGAGGATTTTATGGTGAAAGGTATTTTATGATTTTAGTTGATGATTTTTCTAGAATGACGTGGGTTGCATTTCTTAAAAAGAAATATGAGGCATTTGACAAGTTCAAGATATTCAAGAATAGAGTTGAGAATGAATCTGGCATGAAGATTAAATGTTTAAGATTAGATAGAGGAGGAGAATTTACTTCAAATGAGTTTAACATTTTCTATCAAGAAAATGGAATTAAAAGATAGCTATCAGCTCTGAGAACCCCTGAACAAAATGACGTTATAGAGAGAAGGAACAAGTTTGTTACAGAAGCTACAAGAGCTATGTTAGTAGAAAATGATGTATCCAAGATATTTTGAAGAGAAGCTATGAATACAAAAATCTACACTATGAATAGAGTACAAGTTAGGAAGGACAAAAACAAGACACCTTATGAACTATGGTTTGGTCACTCACCTACAGTTAAGTATTTCAGAATATTAGGAAGTAAGTGTTACATAAAAAGAGATGATTATATTGGTAAGTTTGATGCTAGAAGTGATGAAGGTATGTTTCTTGGTTATTCATTGAAAAGAAAGGCTTATAGATGTTATAATTGAAGAACTAAGACTATTATGGAAAGTGCAAATATGAGAATTAATTAGAAGTTCAGAATACAAGAGAGAATAGTTGATTACAATTTAGATGATGGTGTTGTTACTAAGCCAAGGAATGATGAGATATTTCTTGAGACTAATGATGATTTGCAAAATGAAGGAGAACCAAGGTAGGAACAAAGGCTAAAACCTTCAGTAGAACCAAGAGTTGAGATAGCAACTCCTACTTTAGGAAAAAACATGATAAATAATCACCCATTCAAATAGATCATTCGAAGTAAAAACAAAGGTGTCATGAAAAGAAGTAGAGTAAATGAAGAACTATGCTTGATATCTCAAGTTGAACCAAAAAATGTAGATGAAGTATGCAAAGATGATTATTGGAAACAAGCCATGAAAGAGGAATTGGATCAGATAGAAAAGAATGGAGCATGGGAATTGGTCCCTAGATCAATAGACAAGGATGTAGGAAAAAAATGAATAAATAAGGAAAAGTTGTATGAAATAAAGCAATATTGGTATGTAAAGGTCACTCATAGCAAGAAGGAATAGATTATGAGGAGACTTATACTCTAGTGGCTAGAATAGAAGTAGTAAGACTATTTTTAGCCTATGCAACACAAAAGAAATTCAAAGTATATCAAATGGATGTCAAGCCAACATTTTTGAATGGAGAACTTGAAGAAGAGGGATACAGTGAGCAACCTAAAGGATATCCTTTGACTGATGACAAGGATATTGTATGCAAACTGAGGAAAGCATCGTATGGATTGAAGCAAGCACCCAGAACCTAATATGCAAGGTTAGACAAGCATTTGACAAAGCTCAAATATGGCAAAGGTATGGTAGATAGAAATCTATATTTAGAAGAAACTGATGATGGTTTGATGATTTTGGTGATATTTTTTGATGATATTATATTTGGAGGCAATGATGAAGAAAACAAAAAGTTTGTAGATGAAAGAATTTGAAATGAGTATGATAGGAGAAGTGAAATATTTTCTAGGATTATAGATAGTACAAAATAAAGAAGGAACCTTTATTTCTCAGACTAATTACTTAAAGTATTTACTAAAAAGGTTTCGTTTGGAAAGATGTAAACCTATTGGAACACCTATGGTAATTGGACACAAGTTATCTAGAAAGGATGAGACACCTAATGTTGAGTAGAAGAAGTATAGATCTATGAACAGAGGATTGTAATATTTGACTCACATAAGGTTAGATATAGAAAATGTAGTTGGAATTGTTGCAAGATTCTAGGTTGATCCTAGAGAAGCACATTATGCAATAGTAAAAAGGATATATAAATATCTGAAAGGAACTTCAGAGTTTGGACTATGTTATGACAAAGCTAACGACTTTACTCTAAGTGCTTATATTGATGCAGATTGGGTAGGTAGTATGGATGACAGAAAGATCACTAGTGGAGGAGCCTTCTTTCTTGGAGGAAGATTGGTTTCTTTGTTAAGAAAGAAGTAGGATTATACATCTCAAAGTACAATAGTAGCAGAAAATAATTGGAATCAAGTTATTTGGATGAAATAGATGCTGAAGGATATAAGGATAGAAATCAATGAACCTGTTGTTATACATTGTGACAACACAAGCATGATAAATATGTCCAGGAATCTAGTGTTGCATTCAAAGGCTAAGCACATTTCTATTAAGTATCATATGTTGAGAGAAAAAGCTACAAAAAAAGAAATTAGATTGGAGTATGTAAGCACAAAAGAGTAGATTGTAGATATATTCACTAAGCCTCTTCCCAAAGAGACTTTTGAATATTTGAGAGGTATGGTTGGGATTATGCCTCTTCCTACATAAGAGTAGAATATGCAAGAATGAATCAGTCTAGGGTAACAAAGCACCATTATTTGTTTGGATTAGATGCTAATGCTTGTTGTATGGGGGAGTATCTATGATGGATAGAGTCATCTAGGACTCTTGATTGATATTTTTGTAAACAATTTCTTTTGACACTCAAGGTGAATAACTATTAATTGATTATAGAGTTTGAAGTCGCGATATTAGTTGTAGAAACCTTTGAGATTGATGTTAATAGGGGAGAAGTTTGGCATGAAAAACATTATGCTAAATTGGGAGAAGTATTGTAGGAAAACATTATGATAAGAAGAAAAGTTTGGCAATATGCTGAGGAAGATGTTTGGAATAAGCACAATATACATAATAACAATTTATTATAGAGCACATTGAGGTATATCAATCTTGGACTCTTGATTGATATTTTTGTAAACAATGTCTTTTGACACGCAAGGTGAAAAAGTATCAATTGATTATAGATTTTGATGTCGAGATATTGGTTGTAGAAACCTTTGAGATTGATGTCAATAGGGGAGAAGTTTGGCATGAAAAAAATTATGCTAAATGGGGAGAAGTATTGCAAAAAAACATTATGCTAAGAAGAAAATTTTGGCAGTATGCTGAGGAAGATGTTTGGCATAAGCACAATATACAGAATAACCATTTAGTATAGAGCACATTGAGGTATATCAATGGGGGAGTATGATTAATAAAACAGATTTGAAGATGGACAATCTTTTAATAAAAATAATTTGAGGATGGACAATCTTTTGTTGGTATTCTTGGAACTAGATGTTTTTCATCTATGTCACCATCAATGCCAAAGGGGGAGATTGTTGGAAGATTGGTTTGATGATGATATGTTACATTCATGACTGAGTTTATCATTAATATCAACATAGCATATTTGATGTCTTCTATGGTATCTGATAGAAGAACAACAGAAAGATCAAGTTGATACATATAGCTAGTTAAGCATGATAACCACCTGAGGTTATGGGAGATACTGTTGAGTATTTGGCATATGCAGTTAATGTCAAAAGTAGAAAGGATGAGTCTACAAGAAAATATGTAAGTTTTGGTGATATCTATTATGAGATAGAGCTTACAGAGGCATGTTCTAGTAAACTTGTTATATCTCTTAGCAGAGTTGATATCTTGAGGGTCAAGTTTGAGGACATGGAGAAGACATGTTGAGGATGACATGGCTAAGCTCGCTCATCATAATATTGTGTGTATGGAAAGTTATTCAAGTTGCAAGGCAGAAGATATGTGTTATCACTAAGTGAAATGTGTTCTTAATGTGGTCCTATAATAATTAATTGAGAAGGATTAATAGCTGACTCAAGGAGTTTTTTAATGGACTTGGTATAAAGGAAGGATATTTTCCTTTATCATGGTATGGACATATGTAAATTATGAATATTCAAAAAGCAGTAGAGAGTTCAGAATGTGAAGTTGAGTAGAGTAGTGCAGAAGTGAAGAAAAATTCATTGCCGAGGTTTTACTGAGTGATCTAAGGTTTGGTATTTGGATCTAAGGTTCGTGACTTGGTCTACAAGGCTTGATAGTGATTGGTTTGGTTGACAGGATACAAGAAAGAACAAGGAGAGAAGAAAATAATAGTAAACTATTTGTTTGAGTAGTGAGCTCTTCTTGTAGTTGAAATTGCATGTTTGGGCAGTGGGCTCTTCTTGCATACATCGTACTACAACTCCTAACAGGGTTGGCACAACTCCTAATAGGTTTGGAATCTGCTAACAAGGATTCAAAGTCTCCTAACAGGGACTCATTGTACTAAATGTTGTAATAGAATCCTAACAAGGTCCATCCTCTAACAAGGAATATTCATATTAGTACATTATCTTGTAAGCATCATTCCCACTAGGGTTTTCCTCTGATCAAGGGTTTTCCTAGTCAAAATATCTAGTGTAATTATTTATGTGCATCTTTGTATGGTTGCTATTTACTTTGGTTGAATGGTTAAGTTTATTTGAAGAAGATAAGTGTTTTAAGTGTTGGATAACTAATTCTCCCCCCCCCTTTAGTTGTCCTGGTGGACTATTGTTTCTTACATGTACAATGTCTCTTCATATGACCAACTTCATTGCATGTAAAGCATCTACCTCTAAATTCATATTTAGCTTCCTTAGGTGCTCCAACTTGCTCTATTGTCTAAGGTTCATCATGTTTCTTAGACAAATTAACTTGTTTAGCTTCTTTAGGTACTTCAGTAGGTGTGCTTGACTCAATCTTACTCAGATTATATTCTTTAGGAGACTCAACAACTGGATCAAGTTCTTTCCTAACTTCATTTTTCTTGGTTGACTTTTCTCTAATAAGATATCCAAGGCCTGTCTTACCATAAGAAGATCTTTGATAAAATAATTGTTCATTATTTTCTCACTAGTGGAATAAAGCTTCTCTAACTATTGTTTAGCTTACGTCAATTCCCCTTTCAAAATAGTGCTGTACTTTTCTAATTTGACATGCTCTATCTTGATATAATCTAGTTTAGATGTTGCTTGACTCAATTGGGATGTTAGATTTGCATTTTCATATTTTAGACCAGGTTTAGTTTTGCCATCATCTTTCTTAAGACTCAACTTAAGCTCAACAATTTTCAATTCATGTTTAGGATATCATTTTCTTTCTTCATGGTTACTACTTCATCATTGTCACTAGTCTACTCTTTTGATTCCTTTCTAGATATCAAATCATCAATCTTGTGTTTCAGTTTGCCAATGTAAAATTTTGCATCCTCATACCTATCTTTTAGGTTATCTCTTTCTTCAGTAAGAAGATCAATTTTCTCAAGAGATTCTTCAAGGTTTCTCTTCAACTATTGCATATCCATAGGGATCTTATTCAAGTTCTTAAGCCTCTTCTAAGTAACTAGGCTCTAATACCAATTATTAGAAATAGATAATACTGAGGGGGGGGTGTTGGTGTTTGAAACTACCGAACAACAAAATGCTCAATACCACAATGACAATACTCAAATAACCCAAGGATTAGCCAATTCCTATTAACAATTATATAAGTAAACCACTTGGACCCAACTTCAACAAAATCAAGGATGGTTTCCTACTCTTTAGGCTCTGCAAAACCAAGGTGGGTATACCTAGGGATGATTCTAATGCAAACTATTGTATGAAAATTATCTTAGTTTCATTCTGATTCTCATCTTCTATCCTTAGGCACATACACAATTTTCCAATTTCTTTAATGCTTTCAAGTTTATATGCATCCCTCATAAGTAGATCTAGTCATAATTCTCATAGAGTTTTACAAGTAATTTTGGAAATAGCAGCTACCTAAGACTCAAAAACTAAAAGTAAATGAGTAGTGACCAGCATTATAACCTTGAACAAAATGAAATGAAAATGACTTTGAATTTATAATAGTTTTGACATGTAGAAGCATAATTTACTCTCAACCATCTCTGATTAACATGACCAGTACCTTATCCATTGGGAGCAAAGAGTCAACTATTGGTAGGAGATCTTGTTCAATTAACTTGTAATTGAATATATCAACTGTAATCACCTATTCCCATTCTTATGTGATATCCTTTTCATAAACTCATGAATTCTACTAATTTACTAAAACATTTACATAATCCATTAAATTAAAAGCAACAATATAACCAATACACAACCCATCCAAACTGCATTCAATCAATTGAACCTTATTCAAATGATCTCAAAATTAACAAATTCATGAAATGGAGACAGAAAATGGTGACATACATCTAGTGTAAATACGATTTTGCATTATCCTTTTTGCTGACTAATACAATAACCAATAGAAACTCAATAAGGAACCCAGAAATTCATACTGATTCTATCCTTTCTATTTGTCATTAGAAAAGTACATAACTAGAAGTAAACTCAAAAAAAAACTACACATGACTAGACCAACTGTACTTTCTTGAAAATTGAAAACATATAATATTTAGACCTTCACAATGCATTGAAAACTCATTAATATAACATGAGTTGCAACAAGCAAAGGGCAATTGTGATTGACAAGTGTCCTTTTACAACACTAAGTTCACTAATAGATTTTTGCCATGTGGCATCAGTGATCACTTTCCCTTCTATGGTAAACCTATTCATTTTAGTTTCAACCTTGAATAGGGTATCAATAAGTTCATTAAAAACACATTCATCAATATCACCTTGGAAAATGGATGTCACCTATGGAAATTCTACAATATGGTCAAAAGAATTAGACTATTCATTGAAATCCTTTACTGTATTATCAGAATCAAGGATAGAAAGAATTAAAGAATGGAAGCCACTTGTTAATACTTTCATTTTACTCTGTATTGCTGCCAATTTCCCTATTAAAAATTGCAACAGATCTTTCACCTTGTCCATGCCTTCTTTCACAACAATAACCTTATCTGGTAGATCTAGCTTTTTTGCTAACAATGGTATTAATTTGTCAAAGAATTGCATATATGGTCCCCATTTTTGGAATATTGGATCAAGCCATCATATTGAATCCTTGCATACCTGTTTTGTAGATTGTAGATTGATGAATGCACTCTAGGCATCTTGAGATATTCTCTTCAAAATGCTTATTCTATGGCTTAGTACATTCATCATAACATTTTTCTTCATTGCACTATCAGATTAAGGAGCTTCTATTCCCACATTTACCACAGGCATTGGCACTGTTACCCCTATAGGTATCTCTTCTGTTTGGGCCTCTGCTTCTACAATGTGCCTTTCTTCTTCCACTTGCCTTGGTGCATGTTCTGCTTTTGTTGTAGCCTTGAGTTTCTCTTTGAGGGATACCACTTCTGCTTCTAAGCTTTGAATCTTCCCCTCCAACTCTTCTATTCTCTATTTTTGCACATAGCTCATTTTGAACTCCTCCTCATACAACTTCCGAACATCTAGACATTCATTATATATTGTAGCTAACCTATCCTCAATTTGATCTACTTTTGCCTCATTCATGGGTGCAAAGTGTTTAACCAAGCTAGAAATTTCTTTTCCAGTAGTATTATCTAGTGTCCATACAATCATATTACCTTGTGTAGTTTCCTATATATCCATCATCTTAGGCTTCTTTGTATTAGATGCAACACTCCACACTGCTAGGGTTTTTGTATCTACATTGAACCCTGACCCCCTCTTCAATCCTTCACAACCACTGGCCTCATAACTGATGGATTTGTCTTGTCTCCTCATCTGATCCAGAACAAAGGCCCTCTCAATGTCCCAATTTAGTATTAAAATCATACCACTTCTATGTACTAACTCCCTAGCCTCTGCAAGGGTCATTGTTTCACTACTGAGTCATAGGCAAGCAATTTATCCACTAATTCTTTATTTTTCTCAAGATCTTCTCTTGGCATAAGGCTCAATGTAAGCTCATTCTATTTTATTTTATAAAGAAAACTTTTAAATTATGATGATTTGATGAAATCATCATCTTCCATAAACTTTTAAGATTGGATGAGCCTATCATCCAATCTTGATGCTACAATTTGGAGATCACTAGAGGCTTTTCCTGCTTCTATAGCCCTTTGATGTAAATAATTTTTCCTAATATCAAAAAAATACTCATCATTCCCTGGCATCACTTGTAAGGCTCTACTTACAACCCTCTCTAGGATGTGCATTGCTTTCTTCCTTTTATTGCTCTTTGGCACCCATGTTGAAGATGATGGTTGCTCCTTCTCCAACTCAACCTCCAACTATACATTTGGCTCAGGGGATTCTTTGTTTACAATGGCTTCATCTCCCTTTATCTCATGTGACATCTGAGACATGATGTATTCAAAATTCTCTACCATCTTTCTCAAGTTACCAGGGTAGGGAATCTCTGTATAGAAGCCTTTAAAATTAGGGTTTTTTCTTTTCATGGCCTCCTCCACCTTCCTTATTTCAACATATTTTCCTACCAGTGCATTAGCCTCCCCTGTTTCTACTATGTTAGCAATTAAATCCTCCACAAGGATTGGTTTTCTTGGAGGTAGGATGTATCCCCTAATGGCCTTAACCTCATTGGTAATATAGTTTTCAGGGTCATACATCCTATAAGGCATAGTAGAAAATTTGTATTGGCCTAGGTACTCACTCAACTCCTCATATGCATTTTTTCCTATTTCAAAATCCCCTACCTTAAATGTTCTACAAACAAATGTGGGCTTCTGCAGAGAAGGAGGGATCATTTCTTTGTTCATCAGTAAAAACTACCAAAAGAATTCAATAATGGCCAATCCAGGGGGTAGATATTTGGGTAGAATGTGAGGAGGCTATGAGCATGCATATATTCTCATCAATGTGCACTCCTTAAACAAAAAGATGTCCCCCTAGTTATGATCTAATTTTTTTTTCTCATCTAAAAATGAAGGTCTAAGAAAGGTCTTCAAAATATTTGGTGCCCTAAAGAAGGTATGGTCCAATTGCCTCATAATAATAGAACTAAACAAACTGAAGAAAACAAGTGCATTTGAATAATGGAAATTCTTATCGCAAATTCAAGTCCAAAGTTGCACAGGTAACTCACCAAATTCATTAAAAGTCTAATCAATGAAGTCTTGGCTGATGTAACCAATGTTGTAATACAGGATAAGGTGCATCAGCAATGAGTAATGGTGGAACTTGAAATCTTTCAATTCTCCCTTCTTTGCATTTACAATTTGATTGTGCATGTTGTCCATGATATAGGCCACATAATCATATTCTTTATGGTGGAAGGGGTCTTGTATGTCACAAGCCATTAGGAACAAGGAACCATAGACACAACCCTTTGCACCATCACTTCCCAAAACTTTGTGTAGCCCATACACTGTGTTCTTGAAATAATTCTTAAATCTGCTCAAGGGAAAATGATCCCCCACCTTCTTTGAAATCAACCCTGCCTTTTTAACATTGTAGGGAATGTGGGGCAGCATAACATTGTTCACAAAATAGGTCTTATTTCTCCCAAATTTACCTTGTAAATCTTCAACGTCAATAGGTAAATCCATCTGCCCTTCCAATCCAAAAGCCTCTATGAAAGAAGTTTTATCCAGTGTGCACAAAAAGCTCCCATTATGTCTTTGGAATGTCTTGGTGAATGGATTATAGGAATTTATCAGTGCTTTCAATAGGTCCAAATCAACAAACACTTCTAGGAATATCAACTTTTCCATGTTCCTGTTCCATGGGTTACAGACTGGCACATTTTCAGTTTTGTTTTGGTAGAAATATAAAAATAGATTAAAACCATCAATTCTAGGGCATTTTTCATCCTTGACCAGGAAGTAAGGGTCTTTGAAGATGTGGTCATTTGCTGAAATGGTGTTTGATGACCCTAGAAGAATATTCATCCAATCTTCAACATGCTTGTATGGCTTCCTAACCCTTGATTTTTTCAGAGTTTTCATAGCAACCTTCTTTCTTTTTCCTTCAGGTGTGACCTCTACAAAATTTTCACCCTCATCTTCAACCTCTACCTCTTCTACAGGGACCTCCTTGACCTCCTTGTTAATCATCTTCTCTACAATTATACTTTTAACTCTTGCATAGTAACACATAAATCACAATGCTATGGATACTTGGAGAAATTTTTAGAGTAGGAACACAAATTCTTAGAAATGGAAATATTCTAAACATTCAACCAAATATTTATGTTTTAATCATATAGTCTACCAGCTTTTTTAATAAATTCTACATGCACGAGCTTTTAATACTATCCTCATAGGTTGATAGCAAGGAATATCAACTGTGATATTTGATCCTGATGTCCTTTTCAATGTTTTATTTTACTTGGCCATGGTGAATTTGTCCTTTTTATGAATTGGCATGACACCTCAGTCACTTTCTTTTCAAATTCTAGTCTTCCATTCTTATGTTGAGTCAAAATCTTTCCATCTTCGTAACCCTAAAAACACCCTTAGTGGGCCTTTACGTTCACCTAATAATGCTTTAGAATACCCCAAGCATAGAAGTGTTAGGGTTTCTTAAGCATTGTATTGAAGTCTCCTTTACACTCTTACACAACTCCTTACACCGTAAAATCTCAAGCCTTGTTAATAGGTACCTTCGTTCTTACGCTTCAAACCTTCCTTGTATGAGTGTAAAGCCTTTGTTGCAACCTTCTCTTCATCCTTTATGCTCACATGCATACGTATCACTGAAATTATTAAAAAACTTCTTTATGTTTCTATGCTCACTTCCTTATTTGGGACATCATAACACTTTTCATACCCATCCTCCGGTCATACGCTTAAGGCTTTATCCATGGCATCATAATGCCTCTTATCTTTTCTTTATTTCTCCTTTATGTCTACACTAGTTACCCTAATCTTGTAACATTAGAAAGCTTTTACAAATGGCATCATGCTCTTACGTTTCTCCTTTCTCGTAGCAGTGCAAAGCCTTCTCTTCATTCCTTTATCTATTCTTTTACGCTGATACGCTATGACTTAACTTGTAACCATGGAGAAAGAGATGAAATAGCCCTTCGTTCATACACTTACCATGTAATTGTAGAGGCATAATGAGAAATTTCTCTTTTCACTTATCAATGACTTAGATAAGATTCTCAAAAAAATAAAAAGGAACATCACCATTGATTTTAGGCACATGCAAAATAAAGAACTTAAGTCGTCTGCCACGCATGTTGGGCCCATCTGATATGTATGATGTGTCACCATTTGATTCTATCACATTAGGGCCTGTTGTTTCAAAATTTTTCCAAAGTTTTTACCTAAGTACAACCTTGTGAAACAACCTCCAAGCTGTGGGACTTGAACTGTGAGGTTGAGTCTTTGGAGAAGGCCGACTTCCTTTACTATTAGGGTGCACCTAACTACTCTTGGAGAGGAAAAGGGAGAACGAATGCATAGAAGCAAATCTACCTATTCTAACCTAAGGGGGGTGATGCACCAAAAATAGAGTGTTCAAACCAATCTCTCCCCATACATGCACTATTGAACCATCATGACACCAAAAGATATACACATCCAGACTTGCTTTAATCTAACAATCACATGCAAATCAGAAAACCCAAATGAACAACAAAAGGAAAGAGAGGATTCACTTATATACCATTCATAGGCCAAAAGAGATACAATCATGCAAGATTGCAGATATCTACAATACACCAATGAGAGGAAAATAGTTCTTGCACTTCACATCAATTACTGAAGGAGATAAGAATGTCATATAGTTTAGAGGAAAAAGGGATTTACAGTAAAATTGCAAAGCAATATCAGAGAAAATAGAGAAGAGTCGACCAGAGAAGACAAAATCTACAAAAATTGCCTTTATAGCTTAGGCATAACTGAGATGTTCTCTAACTGAAGTTACTCCACAACCACTGCCATTAAGTCTTGATAAAGATATGGAGAAAATCTAATCTGGGCACAAATTTAGATACAATGAAATCTGATATTTTGTTGAAACAGGGCCCTAACAGAAACAACGCCATTAAACCATTCTGACCAAGTAGATGGATAAACTGGGGTGGTGGAGTGTTCTCCTACTGTTTACTGGGTTCAATATTCATTCGAGAGTAGTTGGAATTGATCATGAGGATTAAATTGTGCAAGGAAACTCGATTTCCTTCATTTTTGGCTCATCAATAAGCAAAGTCAGCAGGTCAACTGAATCTTGCAACCAAAATGGGCCACGTGGGTCAATAGTCTCATTTCATTTTGCCACCTTGCAAGGCCTTCTTGAGTTTGCCCACCAAACCAACTAACCATGCTACCTCCTCAGAACCCTGACTGTGGTGGTCTCCCAACTGCCAGTCTTAACTGTGTTGCCTTTCTGTTAATTTCCTTAGTTGGGCCCATTGGGACACGTGTCTGTTAGGCACTTTCTCACATTGTTTAATTTCCTCGTAACTCCAGAATGTGGGAAAGTGCCAATCGTTGATCTCCATGAGATCAACGATCATGAAAGATCTTATTATACTGTGCTTGTTCTTAATACTTATGGGCCCACGAACCATTTAGCATACACTTCAACATGACCTGACATCATCTTGGCATCACCCTGTACCTTCATAATAACTTGACCCCACAAGGACACGCGACAACAAGGTGCTTGCCCGCATTCCTTAATCTCCTTGCATATTCATAATGTGGGGAAGCGCCAGCCCTCGATCTCATTGCATCAGATGGTGTACATAACCCGTACCCTTTCAACCTACGTGAATATCCTCTGTGATGTCATTAGGACATGTGTCACTAGGGTGCTTGCCTGCATTGTTAGGAAGTCTGACAAAAGACAAAATACAAGAAAGCAGGCGCTAATCAAAATGCTACCTCACCCGTTAGCTCTCCCCTTTGTGGCCCACAAAAAAAGATGGACCCACCTACCATGTGTCACAAAGGGGCTTCCCCACATTATGTAAAGGTAGTGTATTTTGAGAATGAAGAAAAGCGCCCACCATAGATCACGAAAGATTTGACGACGCAAAAAATTGCAGGCTAGTGGAAACAAATTAGGAAATAAAAGAAATACCATAAAGTTTTAATCATTTTATTTTTTGTATTTCCAAGGAATTTAAATAATATTAAAGATGGGAAGTGGCTGTTGGGTGGGCTCAAGTATTTGAATTCAATTTTTTGGTGGAAGGGGGTTAACATTTTTGGCGACTCAGAGGGGATGTAAGCCAACTATGTGTATGACTAGTGACCTTATGCATCCATTGGGCCATAGAGTCATAAAAAATGTGGATCTTGTGCATTATGAAACCCCAACCCTACATCTATAGTAGTAAAACATTGAAAGTTCTATCTTTGCTCCTCTGTAACTCATCAAAACACATGTGCTTGTGCACTTCTTGGAAAGTCAGAAACCAATAAGAAGAAAACTAAGCTACCTATGTACATGAAACCTCAACCCCTGTCAAAAACATGGTTTGAGATAGATCCCATTGACTGGGATAGGCAAAATTTCACCACCAGGCTTGCTTAATTGAAAAGCATTAGCTTGCTTGCAACTGAAAATCACATAGGGACCACTCCATAGTGCATCAAATTTTGAGTGTCTCCCTAGCTTTGCCCTGTCTGTATCCTATTTCAAAACCAAATAACATTCTTTGAAGATTTTGACCCTAGCCTTCTTGTCAAAGCTCCCTTTCACCTACTGCTGATGTGCCTCTAGGGTTGACATGGCCTGACTTCTTTTCTCTTCCAGCTCCATCAGCTCTGCCATTCTCACTGTCATGGCATCATCTTCAATTAGCTCCAACTAAATAGCTAGTTCCAAGGATGGGAATTCTAATGAAATTGAAAGTTGGGCTTCTCTTCCATATACCAACATAAATGGTAAATTTCCTATTGATCTTTTAGGTGTTATTCTATGAGCACATAGTGCAGTCCTCAACTTTTGATGCCAACACCTCTGGTTATCCTCTATAGTTCTTTTCATAATCCTAATCAAGTTTTTGTTGGATGACTCAACCAAACCATTGCCTTGAGGATAGTAGTTTGAGAATGTGGTCAAGTAGATATTATGGTCAACTACCCATGCACAAATCTGAACTCCTACAAAAGATTTTGCATTATCTAAAATAATGGTTGAAGGGGCACCAAACTTGGTCACAATTTCAGCAAGGAACTCAACAACTAAAGATTCTATGGCATCCTTCAATGTAACTGCCTCTGTCCATCTGGTGAAGTAATCTATAGTAGCTAAAATCTATTTGTGACCAGAACTAGAAGAAGGATTGATAGGGCCTATGAAATCCAATCCCCATTGAGCAAAAGGCTGGTCCACCTGAATGGGATGAATAGGAAGAGCTTCAAGCTTTTTCTTACCAAAGAAGAAGGTACATTTTTCACACTTCCTCACATACCTATGACAATCATAGAATAGGGATGGCTAGTAGTAACTAGCCCTCATGATCTTCATTGTAGTTGTCCTTGCTGAGAAGTGATGACCATCGAGACCATCATGAAGCTCTTTGATCATCCTTTCAGCTTGGTCTATGTCAATGCATCTTAATAGGGCTCCATTAAAATATTTCCTGAAAAGAATACCATCAACTATGACATAAGGAATTGGCTGTAATCTATACTATCTCCTTTTAGTTCTATCTAATCCTTGAGGATATCCATTGCCTAATAAGAAATTCCTCATATCATCCATCCAATTCCTTGGGTCATCATTTCTTGTCTCTTGTTGTTCTGTTAGTATCATAACAACTTCCTCATTTGATTCTTGATATGATATCATCTGTTTACACAACCCCTTCCCTCTTACCAGTTTGGTAATCTAGATGTGAACATCATATTCCATTACTTTAATAATCCAATCATCTCTCTTCTTACTAATATCTTTGCTCAAAAGGAAATCCTTCACACTCGCATGGGGTACTAACAAATGAATTTTATTATGGGACAGGACGTGTCTAAATTTCTTTAAAGCTCTGATAATTGCAAGGGCTTGCTTCTTTACATAGCTATATTTGTTTTCATAGTCTTTAAGCCCTTCACTAAAGAAGGCTATGGGATGCTCTTCATCTTTATCATTTGTTTGAGTTAAGATAGCGAAAATGCTTGACTCACTACCTAGGGCATAAAGGATGAAATCCTTTTCAAAATTTGGATTAATGAGTGTAGGGGTTGAGGCTATGTCTACCTTGATCTCTTCAAAACTTTCCTTCCCTTCCTTGGTCCATGCAAAGACCATACTTTTCTTGAGCATAGCCGTAAGGAGTTTTACCATGGTAGCAAGATTAGGGATAAATTTTCTCAAAAAATTTATCCTACCAAAGAAACTTTTCAACCCTTTCTTATGTTTAGGAAGAGGGAGAGCAAGTATTGCTTTTGTTCTTTCTGGATCAATGGTTAAACCATCCTCAGATATAATGTGTCTTAATAATTTTCCTTGATTGGTAGCAAAGACACACTTGCTTGGGTTAAGGGATACCCAAAACTCTCTACACCTTAAGAACACCTATCTTAAATGATCAAAATGATCTTCTACATTCTTTAAATACACTATGATATCATCAAGGTAAACTAATACAAACTTTTCAATCACATTTTTGAAGGCCATCTCCATTACCTTCTGAAATGTAGGACTTGCATTGGTTAGCCCAAATGGCATCTTACAATAAGCATAGGTACCCCATTTGGTGGTAAATGTAGTCTTGTACCTATTAGGCTCTTTGACTAGCACTTAATTGTAGCTAGAAAATCCATCAAGAAATGAAAACCTCTTTGAACCACTAACCTTGGACAAAATCTGTTCCATGGAAGGAAGAGGATGGTGATCTTTGAGGGAAACTTGGTTAAGGTCCCTAAAGTCCACACATAATCTAATTTCTCCATTCTTCTTCCTAACAGGGACAAGGTTTGCTACCCATGACGAGTGCTTGATGGGGAAAATTATATTGGCCTCAATCAATTTGGATAACTCTTTTCTCATTAAGGGTTCAATTTTGGGATTCAGTGGCCTCTGTTTTTGTCTTACTGGTTTGACATTATCAATTAAATCTATGGTATGTTGAAACAACCTTGGGTCAAAACCCTTCAAATCATCATACGTCTAGGTAAATACATCATTAAATTCTTGACATAGATGAATAAAACTTTCTTGCTCAATCTCAGAACATACTTTCCCCATGTTTAAGGACTTTCCCTTAGCAATCATGACTGGGGTGTGATCATCTTTGTTAGCAGCTAGGTTCATGACTCTACCTCTTGCTTGGTCATTAGGATTGAAAACACTCTCTAAGGTAATGAGACCCTTAGGCAATCTTTTGCAACTAAGATTAATGGTTTGATCACCATACTGATCCTGCAGTCTCGACTAGTGTCTATCTGAAAATTATGCTTCATTCTACAAGAAGCTTACAATTTGTTCATCAAATTCAAACACTTGCCAATGGATGTTGTTGATAGGGATGGTAGGCCTTACAACCATTTTGATTTGTTGCTTCTTCTTCTCCTCAAGATTCCTTGGCACATCATGAGATGCACCTATTGCTGCAAGTCTATCAACATATCTATTTTCTTTTCTAGGGATGCTTTGAATATTGAATGCATCAAAACACTCAAGCAAATCCCATACCCTATGTTTATAAGACTTGAGCAAACCATTCTTGGTGATATTTTGATTTCTCACTTGATTAACCACCAACTCACTATCTCCATATACACTTAAGGCTTGAATTCCTCTTTTTTGAGCAAGCAGGAGACCTAAAATCAAAGATTCATACTCGGCCACATTATTAGTGCAACTAAACTGGAGCCTAAAGGAGAAGTAGTACCTTACTTGTGCAGGAGAAATCAACATCACACCAGCCCTTGATCCATTCTTATTCCTTGATCCATCAAAGTACATACTCCATTTCTCACTCACATCTTCTTTAGTCTCCACAAGATTGGGAACTAGAGCATCCTTCTCTAATATACAATATGTACTGAGGCTTGTCTCAAGGGTTTCTGACATAGGATCAAATTGATATGCATTAGCCCATTCATCTATGAGAAAATCAAGCATCTCTACTAGGGAAGTAGTAGGCTTATTCAT
Organism: Cupressus sempervirens; assembly: GCA_028749045.1. Classification (NCBI taxonomy): domain Eukaryota; kingdom Viridiplantae; phylum Streptophyta; class Pinopsida; order Cupressales; family Cupressaceae; genus Cupressus; species Cupressus sempervirens. The sequence continues at coordinate 732,399,541 of CM053786.1, forward strand.
TCTATCATTCTCATCCATTTCTAGGATAGTGCAATTCATGTTGATGAGATTAGGGGTGTAGGGTTTAGTATGATAAAGGGCTAGAGGCTTTGCTTTGATTGAAGCTTTGGTCCCATATCTTGTTCTAAAAGACATATTTAACCAATCAAAAGATATGTAACCACCTATTTGGGCAGTGAAGTCTCTTGATAAACAGATAGAAAAATATGGCTTGACTTCAACAACAGATATATCTTGAGTTACAATACAACTAGGGCATGCATGTAGGGCCATTTCCACATTCCTAAGGATCCCTACAGTCTTGACAATACTGCCATCCAACTATAATACATCTCTAACAATGGGCTTATATTTCATTTCCAAAACATTAGCAACACACCTAGGCATCACTGAACTACTAGCCCCTGAATCAATCATGCAATTGTGGACTAGTTTACCCCCTATAATTAGAGAAACATATAATGGAGGGGGTCTAACCTTTTTACTTGTTTCTATCTCCTTTGATGGCTGTACTAGACTTGTGGCACTTTCCATGCTAGGTGGCTGACCCTTTGGTTCAATACTTTCCAATTCTTGCTGCAGCAACCTCTTTTGCATGGGTATAGTAGCAACAACATCCCACATGGAAATATTCACATTTGTCTTCTTCATTTTTTCTACCACACTAAATGGCGTAGTAGGTACTTTGGTAGAAGCCTTGGGAGCTGCATTTGTAGGAGGTTGAGATGGAATAGCCTGAGGATCACTTACATCCTTTCTGCCATTATTTCACCTTTGTTGTTGAAAGGTATTTGATTGATCATTTATTTCTTGTTCATGAGGTATTGCATTTCAAGTTGCGGCATGATTGGAAAGAGGAGGGGTAGCATCTTCAATAGCTCTTCTTTTGCTCCTAGTGTTGTGAGCAATGGAATCCTGGTTTACATTACAATGTTCCTCCATCTGATGATTCATAAAGGAGCAATCAACTTGTCCTTGCATATACAAGGGATCTTTATATTGGTCCTCCTTGTATGATTGTCCTATTGTAGGCTCTTGGATGGTCAAAGAAAAATAAGATTTAGCCTTCTGACACATGCAACGAGCATAGGAGTAGTTATAGGAGGGACAAAAATCCTGATCTTGGGCCATGTTGTTTTGAGGAACTATGGCCCTACTTTGGTTTACATTTGAGGTTGAAGCATGGCTATTCTACCTATTCTGATCAAAAGAATTGTTCCCATGATTATGATTTGTAGGCCTACCATTGTTTAGAGTTTGATATTGCAATTGATGAGCCTTACTATCCTGAGCTTGCTATCTCTCTAAAGTCACCACCTTGTTGGTCACTTTCTGCATCACAGAGAAGCTATCCTCTAGCTTCTTCTCTTGGCCCTGCAATCTTTTATCTATGTTTAGCATCATAGATTGCATCATCTCCTTGATTTCATCTATTCCATTTGAAGATGTGGAAGCTTGAGGGACTAGAGCAAGGGATTGTGATGTGGAAGTTGTGGGAAGAGGAGCCATTGCTGGTTGGTGATTTGGAATGTCAAGGAAGAAAGGAATAGGAGGCCTTGGAGCTAGATTACCTCCTTGTATTAGGATGTTTCTAACTTTATTGCTATGTCATAAGCATTAGGCAACATATCTCCTCCCATAGTTTGGATTGTAGTGGCAATGTCACTGTTAAAATCTCTAAGGTGATGCAAGAAGGCATTACCAAGGGTAGGCTTTATTGAAGTAGGTATTCTATCCCATGTCTTTTGAAATATATAGTTGAAATTAGTCATACATTCATGGGGGGATCTTTTTATAGTAGTCAACTATTCTAAAAGTGACAAATGGTCACTTTTGTCCTCAAAGTGTTTGCACAGTCCTACTCCTAATCCATCCCAATCTTCTATAGAACCATGAGCCAAACCTCTATACCATTGTAGTGCTTTTCCTTTCAAGGATGAGGCTAGAAGCATAACTACAACATCATCTTCTGTAATATCGTGGATATTGCAGATATTTGCAACTTCTTGAATGTGTTCTAAGGAAGAGATAGAAGTTTCACTAGTAAATTCTGGTATACTTTTGAGTGCAGCTATTGGTATGTCATGTCTTTGGGCCAATAAAAGAGGACTTCCACCATTAAAGGTGGTAAAATCATGAGCTCTAGGCTGCGCCATATAGACAAGTGATCTATTGATATGTGCTGATGGCAATCTAGGCTGAGATTTAATAGTAGGAGTAGAGATGGATCTTGTAGGTGTATTTGTTACTATTGCACTCCTAATTGGTGATAAAGATACTCTAGTCCTCCTTCTAAGATTTGAGAATGAAAGCTCTTGGTGCTAAAATTTACCTCTAGAAGTTGCCCTTGTTTCAGCTTTGGGCATGAATTATTGCAACTTTGGTCTGGAACTAGATGTATTTGAAGGTCAGAGTCACCAAGTACTTGAAGAATGAATCCCTTGAAGGCTTGAACACTGAAGCCAATACTATCTCCTCAGTATTAATCTTGAAATCTTCCTTTTAACACCAGTAGACTTGAAATTTTTTGAATACAATCCCACCGAGCCTACCAAAAATTGTTCTCACAAACGTTTGCACCTTGTCCAAAGTTTTTACCTAAGGACAACCTTGTGAAACATGGAAACAACCTCCAAGCTGTGGGACTTGAATTGTGAGGTTGAGTCTCCAGAGAAGGCCAACTTCCTTTACTATCAAGGTGCACCTAACTACTCTTAGAGAGGAAAAGGGAGAATGAATGCATAGAAGCAAATCTACCTATTCTAACCTAAGGGGGGTGATGCACCAAAAATAGAGTGTTCAAACCAATCTCTGCCCATACATGCACTATTGAACCATCATGGCACTAAAATATATACACATCCAGACTTTCTTTAATCTAACAATCACATGCAGATCAGAAAACCCAAATGAACAACACAAGGAAAGAGAGGATTCACTTATATACCATTCATAGGCCAAAAGAGATACAATCATGCAAGATTGCAGCTATCTACAATACACCAATGAGAGGCAAATAGTTCTTGCACTTCACATCAATGGCTAAAGGAGATAAGAATGTCATATAGTTCAGAGGCAAAAGGGATTTATAGTGAAATTCTAGAGCAATATTAGAGAAAACAGAGAAGAGTCGACCAGAGAAGACAAAATCTACAAAAATTGCCTTTATAGCTTAGGCATAACTGAGATGTTCTCTAACTGAAGTTACTCCACAACCACTGCCATTAAGTCTTGATAAAGATCTAGAGAAAATTTGATCTAAGCACAGATTCAGATACAATGAAATCTGATATTTTGTTGAATCAAGGCCCTGACAGAAATGATGCCATTAAACCATTCTTACCAAGTAGATGGATAAACTGGGGTAGTGGAGTGTTGTCCTACTATTTATTGGGTTCAACATTCATTCGAGAGTAGTTAGAATTGATCATGAGGATTAAATCATGTAAGAAAACTTGATTTCCTTCATTTCTGGCTCATTAGTCAGGAAAGTCGGCAGGTCAATTGAATCCTGCAACCAAAATGGGCCATGTGGGCCAATAGTCTCATTTCATTTTGCCACCCCACAAGGCCTTCCCGAGTTTGACCACCAAACCAACTAACTGCGCCATGTCCTTATAACCCTGACCATGATAGTCTCCCAACTGCAAGTCTTAACTATGTTACCTTTCTATTAATTTCCTTAGCCAGGCCTGCTGGGACACATGTCCTTCAGGCACTTTCCTACATTGTTTAATTTTCTCATAACTCCAGAATGCAGGAAAGTGTCGATCGTTGATCTCCACGAGATTAATGATCGTGAAAGATCTTATTATACTATGCTTGTCCTTAATACTTCTAGGGCCATGAACCATTTAGCATAGACTTCAGCATGACCTGGCATCACCTTGGCATCACCCTGCAGCTTCATAATAACCTGACCCCACAAGGACATGCGACAATAAGGTGCTTGCCTGCATTCGTTAATCTCCTTGCATATTCATAATGTGGGGAAGTGCCAACCCTTGATCTCATTGCATTAGATAGTGTACATAACCTGTACCCTTTCAACCTACGTGAATATCCTTTGTGATGTCGTTAGGACATGTGTCACTAGGGCGCTTGCCTGCATTGTCAGGAAGTTTGACAAAAGACAGAATGCCGAAAAGTGGGCACCAATCAAAATGCAAGCTCACCTAATAGCTCTCCCCTCTACGGTCAACAAAAGAAGATGGACCCACCTGCCATGTGTCACAAAGTGGCTTCCCTACATTATGTAAAGGTAGTGCACTTTGAGAATGCGACAAAGCGTCCACCGTAGATCATGAAAGATCTAACGACACAAAAAAGTTGTAGGCCAGTGGAAACAAATTAGGAAATAAAAGAAATACCATAAAGTTTTAATCATTTTATTTTTTGTATTTCTAGGACATTTAAATAATAATAAAGATGGGAAGCAGCCGTTGGGTGGGCTTAAGTATTTGAATTCAAATTTTTGGTGGGAGGCAAATATGGTTAACAGGGCCCATCTGACAACTCAACAGGTCCCACTTAGCATGATCACTATTATAATGTGGCTTTACGATTGTTTGCAACACCAAGAAGCGAAGGCACGTAAACACAACTAAACATCACTTTTGTTCTTACAAGCTCCTTTTATACGTAGAACCATAAAATACTTTATGCCTTCTCATAAACCATCCTTTACGCCATGTCGGGGTATTACACCCTTACGCCATTCATTAGAACATAGGTGTGTAGATCAAAACTCAATACCTTTCCACCCCTCCACTCAACTGTTTACTCATAATCCCGTAAAGTGACATGACACATCTCCTTTAAAACCTTTTACATTGACACACTTAACACTTTAACATATGACCAGGAATATACATTTTCAAGCTTCTTTCGCTCCTCTGCTTAGCTTATCACAGTAAAGCCATAATATCACTTTCAAAACATAAGAAGCCTTTATGCCTCTTCACCGATGAATCAAATGTATGATCGGGGAACCTCAAAATGAACTATTCTACTACTATGAAAAGCAAAAGCATATCCCTATAAAACATGAACTCCTTTATGCGTTTACACTACATAATAAAATGTGACCATAGAAACATGAGCAAGAAGGTATTTTGTTGTTACGTGAAACCCTACAATGTAAGACTGTAAAGGGAAAAACTTAAGCGCTTTACAAACCCTTTTGAAAATTTGAAAAGAGACCTAGGGTTTTTACATACTTAGGGTATTTTAATGACTATGTTGATGATAAACCTTGAGAATTTAATATAATTCAAACAACACATGAACCAGGGAAAGACTAGGGCAAACTAAAAATTTGAAAAATATAAGGAAGGAAACCCTAATTTGCATAATACAGTGACTTAAATGATTTTTCATTAAAATTTTAAAATTTCTCTGCACTGTGAAAATCAAACCAACAAGGGGTAGGGGTGAATAAGTATTCTACAAACTTTTTCCACAACTGGATATTGTTAATTACTTTATAACTTTCATGATAATGTAAACCAACAATGCTAAATAGTAAATAAAACCATACATATAGAGAACTCACAACACCATTATTTGTTAACTAGGGAAACCCTAACCAAGAGAAATCCCCAATGGGGTTGATACCTACAAGATGATCCACTAAAAAAAAAAAATAATGTTAAGGATATTGACCTTGTTAGGAGTCTATCAAATACATATAGTGTCTCGAGTCCTCGTTAGAGGACTAAACCTTGCTAAGAGCCTCAACTCTATTAGAAGTTTCTTCAACCCTATTAAGAGTCGGTGGAACAAATACAATGTATTCAAGAAGAGCCCATTTCCCTAACATGATATATACAAAAAAGTTTCTTCACAAGATTAGGTATACATATAATAATGTCTCACTATTGTACTTTATGAATCCTCTAATCATACAGTAGATCTTGCATCATACAAAGCTCACATATCATATAAAATTCCTTCACAATCATTCACATCACTTTCTCACTATATTTTAGCTGCATAAGATATGATCTTTACTTATACCTTGTAATCTAACAAAACTCTTGATCAGTTGGCCTTACTGTATGTGAGCAATGTTAGTATGCTAATAGAAACCAAATTTAAATAAAGCTTCTACAAACTAAACAAAATTCATAAACTTCAAGATAGACTAAGATGAACTCTCAATTGAGAATATGAACCATTAATGGGCTCTCTCAATGAGAAGCTCTCTTGTTGAGTAGCTTTGTCTAAATAGATAGGATGTATGCTCAAGCTTATGCTTCAAAAAGGGCTTCAAATGGAGTTGGAATTTGCGTGTGAGTGTATGGTTTTGATGTAAAATGGCTTCTCAAAATGGCATTATGACTTTACTTCATGGATTGTGTTATTTTGCAAAGGGGAAGGATCCAATTTATAGGCAAGAGGCTTGAGGGATTGAGGGCTAAGATGCAAGGATGGGAAAAAGCTCATGGAGGGCTCAGATTGCATGAGAGGAGAGCACATGGATTGTGCTTCCTTACAGCCAATCAAGGAGTGACACATGTCACATGGTGAGAGGATGGAGGAAAGGGGAAGGATGAGTCAACAAAGGAGGCTCAAGGGATAAAATCTTCATAAAGACCCTCATAATGACTTGTAAGAGCAATAAAAGGGCTTGGAAGAGTCATTTATGGCCTAGTGGGCTTCATAAAGTTTTATGGTTGAGATATTTTGAGGGTGATGAGAGCAATTTCGACTTGGACTTGATTAGGAGGGTTTTAAGCTTGCTTAGGCTTGTGCAAATGATTAGAGGATGGATTAGGATGGTTTAGGATTAGCTTAGGGATAGACAAGTGGATGGCATTTAATGAGGGTGGGTGAAGGAGGAGATATTTGTTAACTTTTGCTTGGGTTAGTAATTCTTAACCCATGTTTAGGGAATGTGACAAGGTTAGGAGGGGATTAGGATTAGGTTTAAAGACATCTTCTAGAAGAGTCTAGACTTTGGATGAGGATAAAGACTTTCTAGAATAGTCTAGAATTTCCTAGGATGAGGATGAAGACTTTCTAGAAGAGTCTAGAACTTCTTAGGGTGAGGATTAGATTTTTAGGAAATAAATAAAATTTTATTTATTTCAAGGGTTTGGGTTGAGGAGATATTTATTAAAACTTTTTTAATAAACATGAGGATTAATATTTAATCTTAATTAAATATTTTGAGTTGGGATTAGGGGTAGGAAATGATGGGATTAGCCTTTAATTAAAATTAAAGAAGGATTAGAAGATTTTGGAAGAGGTTAGTGGTCTTAAGGAAATTGGCCAAGTTTTGGGCAAAAAATAAATTTTTTATTTATTTTGGGTTTTTTGGTCAATTTATTAATTAAATAATTAATAAATAAGGAAATAATGTTTAAATAAGATTTAAACATTTTTGGGAGGGATTCCTTAATTAAATATTTTTAATTAAGATAAAGGGATTTAATGGCATAAAAATAAATAAATAAATTAATTAATAAATGATGATGTCATCAAGAATTTTTCAAAAAATAAAAATACTTTATTTTCTAAAAGTTTTTAGGTGTCTACATTTTGCCCCTCTTTGATGTGATGTCGCAAGTGGCATGGCATCAAAGATAAGAAAATAAGATGCCCAAGGCTAGAGCAGAAGAGGAGAGAATGGACTGTGAGATGCCCCCTCAAGAAGGCATTGGGGAGAGAAAGTGAGGCTCGATGGCTTCTTGAAAAGTACAAAAATCTCGGATGAGCAAGGAAACTCAGATTGGCAAAGAGAAGGGGCTGAATTAGCTCAAACTTTCACCATGGGAGAATGATAAAGGAGAATCAGATGCACAAGAGGAAGCAAGCTTAAGACTTTAGGGAAGGTGGAGGATGAAGGAGCGGAGTGCTATAAAAAGGAATCCAGGATAGGGAGATGGATGAGGGGATTATAAAGCTGATGCAAAAAGATTTCAAAGAGTCAGATTGGTGGAAGATGGGTTTTAGAGATCCCTAGGACTAGGATTGTGGATCTCGAAAGATGAGGCTTGGTGGATTGATTTGGATTGGTGGATCCCTAAGACTAGGATTGTGGATCCCTAAAGCTAAGAGTGATGAGTGATTCAAAAAGATACTGATGCATAAGCTGGGGTAGGAGAGACAGATGCTGGATATCGATGGGGGATAATGGAGATGAAGGAAAACCATTGAAGCTTTTTGAGCGGGGGGATACTTCAAAAAGAAGTACCACAATGTAGTTGAGCACTAGATTTGCTATAGGACTATTGGTTAATTGCTAAGGTTACCAAGAACATCAAGGCCTTTTCACCAACTGTCCAAAGGACTGACAAACTAACTCAAAACAAACACGCAAGGATTTCTCCAGCATCACACATGAATCCTAGAGGAAGCAGCATAGGAGCGACACTGGAGAACCCACAAGCAGAAAAGAAAAACAAACGAAAGACCTGATCAAGACCTTATGCTCTAATTGCCCCATTTGCAGCATACCATGATATGGAAGATCGTGGCAACCTTGAGGAGGGAACAAGGAGATTGCTTGGAAAAGATACTTCAAGACCCAAAAGGGAAGATCCCAAATCAAAAGAAAGTGAAAATCCAAAAGAGAGCCATTTACCAACAAGATGGGTAGGACAAGGTACTAACGGACCAAGATCAGACATGAGGAAAGCTATATCCTGCAAGGACCTATCGGAGAGCACCGAAGCTGGTGGATTTGGATGAGTGATGCATCTGGCAAGCTGAACTAAGAAAGATAACACTTTGGTGACATAAAATCTAGCTAAAGGATGTGTCGGAATAGCTAACCAAGATGTGTGATGGGTGCAAGATGCTGATCAAGGACGAACTGACACGAACGCTGGATAGATACAATGGTACTAAGCTAAAGAGGATGTACAAGCTGATGGACCAAGATATGTTACAAATGTACAAGTTTGTTCATGTTTTGGTTTTTGTGAGATGGAAATGTTTGTGAAGGATGGGATGTCTATAATAGGTGATAGGTGGATAGGTAGATGGTTTGTGAAAAGCTTAAGTGAAAATGGGGTTTTGTCTGTGCACGTGACAGTATACAAGCTAGGATACAAGATTATTTACAGGCTAGAATATGGTACAAACCTTGGACAAGATTCAGATAGACAAGGTATGGTACAAGATTTACAAGGTATAATACAAGCTTTGGTACAAGATTTACAAGTTGTACAGGAGGTATTTACAAGCTTCATCAGATTTTGGATATTTGGTTGGAACACCAAGGGAACAAGCAAGTGTGTCTTATGGGATGGTGGGTGAATGGATGAGGGATAGGATAGTGATAGATAATGGATTAGTCTTTAGTACACAAGGTGCTTGAATTACCAAGTTTTCACCAAGGTACCTATCCAAGGTGCTTGAATTGCCAAGTTTTCACCATTGGACGCTTATTTCTCTTTACTATTTTTTCTTTGTATTTTTCAAAAGCTAGGTATACCAAGGATCTTCAAGCATAGAACTTCTTGAGATGAATGATGTTAGTAGGATCATTCAAGAGTTCTCCTTCCTGTGTAGATAGCTGATAGGCTCCGAAGCCAAAGGAAGCAGTGACAACATAAGGACCAAGCCATGTAGGTTCAAACTTGCCTTTCTTTTCTCAATCTACTTGGACTTTCATGTTTTCTTTAAGGACCATGTCACCTGGCTGAAAGTGTCGTGGAAGCACCTTCTTATTGAAATTCCTTTTGAGACGAGTTTGATAGACTGTGAGATGATCATAGGCTTGTTGTCGCTTCTCGTCTAAGAGATCTAGCTGGGTGAGCCGAGCTACTCTATATTCTTCATCTGATATTTTCCCTTGCAAAGATATGCACAAGGAGGGAAGTTTAACCTCTATAGGTAGTACCGCTTCGGCACCATAGACTAGGGAGTATGGAGTTGTGCCTGTGGATGTACGGAAGGAAGTTCGATAGGCCCATAGGGCTAGATTTATTTGTAGGTGCCAATCACGGCTGGAATCATTAACAACTTTCTTCAGGATTTTGAGGAGGGTTTTGTTAGTTGCCTCTGCCTGGCCGTTACCTTGTGGGAAATATGGGCTAGAAAAGTGGTGATGGATGTGGAGGGAAGTGCATAATTCTTCCATGTTGAGATTTTCAAAGTTACCTCCGTGGTCGGTGAAGATGGTGGATGGGATGCCGAAGCGGCAAACAATGTGGTACAAGATGAACTTGGAGACCTGAACTCCTGTAGCTGAGACTAGGGGGACTGCTTCCACCCATTTAGTGAAATAGTCTGTAGTTGTTATTATCCATTTATGTCCATCAGATGAGAGGGGTGTGATAGTTCCAACTAGATCAAGGCCCCAACAAGCGAAAGGCCAAGGTGGTGCAATAGGCTCCTGTGCTGGAGCGTGCACAAGATTTGCATGCTGCTGACATGGGAGACACTTTCTGACAAAGTCACAGGAATCTTCTTCAATGGTAGGCCAATAGTAGCCTACTCTAAGGATTTGTCACACTAGGACAATACCACTTGTGTGGGCACTGCAAAGTCCAGAGTGTACTTCCTTTAACACCATCGCGGCCTCATTTTGGTCTAAACATCGAGAGAGAGTATCGTGATAACCCCGATGATATAGGGTATTGGCTATGATAACATAGCGGGATGATTTTTAGATGAGGTTCTGGCATTGGGTATGTGTGAGGTGAGGGGATATGATACCATCGTTAAGGTAAGCGTGAATCTCATGGTACCAAGGGGATTGAGGACCAACCAAGATACAAACACGGTTTGAATCCTCATTCGCATAGGCGGGTGTGAGGAGCTGCTCCACTAAAAAATCATACTGTGTAGCTACTTGGGGAATTTCCAAGAGCGAGCCTATAGTAGCCATAGCATCTGCTGCTTTGTTTTGTATTCGAGGCACTTGTGTAAACTGAAGCTTTGTAAAATGTTGGGTTAGCTGATCAACTAGCTCTTTGTAGGGTAATAGCTTTTCATCTTTGGTTTGATATTCATTTAGGGCTTGCTTGATGATGAGCTGAGAATCACCAAAGATTTGTAGATCAACAATGTTCCATTCTACAACTATCTTTAATCTTGCTATGAGGGCCTCATACTCAGCTATATTGTTGGTGCTAGGGAATTGTAGCTTGAAGGCTTTTGGAATGTAATCTCCTTGAGGTGTGACCAATAATATTCTTGCCCCTGATCCATGAGATGTGTATGAGCCATCAAAATAAAGTTTCCATGGGGGTTGTTCTTCAATTAGACAGATATGCTCATCTGGAATTTCTGTGATCAACGGATAAGCATCTATTAGAGGTGCATCAACTAGGTGATCTGCTATAGCTTGCCCTTTGATTGCCTTTCTATCCACATACTGGATGTCAAATTCACTAAGGAGCATAACCCATTTGGCCAAACGGCCTGTAAGTGCTGTTCTAGAGAGTATATACTTGAGAGGGTCAATCTTGGAGACTAGTTGGATGGTATGACTTAGCATGTAATGGCGAAGCTTTTGAGTTGAGAAAACAACTGCCAAACAAGCTTTTTCCATAGGAGTGTAATTGAGTTCATAACCAACTAGGGTTCTACTGATGTAGTAGATGGCTCTTTCTCTGTTGTAGTCATCAAGCTGTGTTAGAAGTGCCCCTAGAGCAGTAGGTGTTGCTGATATGTACAAAATTAGGGGATGACCAAGAACTGGTGGAACCAAGATAGGGGGATTGATGAGATACTGCTTGAGATGGTCAAAGCTACGCTGACATAAAGGATCCCACTTGAAGTTCTCATCCTTCTTCAGTAAATGTGAAAATGGTGTACACTTATCTGCAAGCTGGGAGCTGAAGCGCTGAATAGATTGGAGCTTTCCTTGAAGAGAGAAAAGCTGTCACAGTGTCTGGGGAGGAGGCATGTCTAAGATAGCCTTGACCTTCTTGGGGTCGATCTCTATACCTCGTTTAGAAACTATGAAGCCTAGAAGCTTGCCAGATGTGACCCCAAAGACACATTTCTTGGGATTCAACATGAGATGATATTTGGCTAACCTATCAAAGACTTTCTCCAGGTCAGCAAGATGATCCATGAAGGTATGAGACTTGACCAAGATATCATCCACATAATCCTCCAAAATGCTATGGATGAGATCATGAAAAATGGCTATCATAGCTCTTTGATAGGTAGCCCCAGCATTCTTTAGGCCAAAAGGCATCATGTTGTAGCAAAAAGTTCCCCAAGGGGTAGTGAATGCTATCTTATGTTTATCCTCTTCTACAATCTTGATTTGATTATACCCAGAAAATCCATCCATGAGGGACAAAATTTCATGTCCAGCTGTAAGATCTACAATCATATCTATGTTGGGCAAGGGAAAATCATCTTTTGGACAAGCTTTGTTAAGATCTCTGAAATCAGTGCAGATTCTGATGTCACCAGAAGGCTTAGTGACGGGAACCATGTTGGAGATCCACTCTGAATAGTCGATAGGTCAGATAACCTTAGCAGCTAACATTCTTTCTAATTCAGCTTTGACCAATAATGCCACCTTGGGGTGCATTTTTCTAAGCTTTTGTCTGACGGGCTTGATCTTTGGATCGACTACAAGATGATGAACTACAAGCTTTGGATCAAGCCCTGGCATGTCCTGATATGACCATGCAAATCAACCAATGTTTTCCCTTAATACTTCAAAGAGGAGATCAGCTTGGTCTTGTGATAGGGATGCAGCAATGTGAACAAGTCTGGGGATCTCTGAAGAACCAATGTTGACTTCTCGAGTATCCTCAATTAGAATAGAAGACACCTCTGGTTGATTATCTTGAGGAGGCAATTCTAAATCCTCATGTTCTTCTTGTGGCTCTGGATTTTCTTGCTGAGGGGTTCTCTTCATTGCCTTAGCTAGTCTCAGATTCACCTTAGTTCCAGTTTTGGGTGTATCGGAACTAGGTTGGGGATTTTCTCTAAAATACCCCTTGGGATCTAGCTTGTAGATATAGGCAGAATCTGGCTTTGTTTTCTTGTGAGGAGTTTTAGCTCCCATGAATCTTAGAAGTGCCTCCTCTGATGTGAACTCATCGATGTGTATGACACTTGGTTGGTCCCAATCTATGAGTTGTGGATGGGCGAGTGGTAGGTCAATGAGGTGGATGGATAGTTCTTGGAGAATAGAGTCTCCGAGGGAGATTTGGTCTAGGATATCGTCGTAGGCTCTCTTTTCAACTTCCTCAGGAATGTCTTCGATTTCGACAAGGTTGTGGTGAATGTTCAAAAAAGCATGACCATTCTCATTGGTGCCCCCAGTTGTGGGTATGCCAAAGCCAAGACCTGACTTCGATTCCCACTTGTGTGCATCGATGGGGCACTGCATGCCTCTTTCTTCTAGTCCTAGACCACCACCTTGATAGTTCCATTTTTCAATGATGAGCTTATGTTCTTGGGGATACTTTTGGCTAAAGTGATCAAGGCGTGCTTGATTTCTTTGAGGTGCATCCTTATCTAACCATTTGTTGATATCTGGAGTGAGCTCCTCATGAAGAGGGATTTTTGAGGATACAAAGGTTGTTGGGCCAAACTGTTTGTATCGAGGAGGTGGAATCTCCTTAGCTTTGTGATATGTCGGTCGTCCATGGGTATGTGGATCAAGTGGGAGTGCCCCGACAACAAATGCATTCGAAAAACTATACTCTCCACAACCTTTGTTATTGATCTTCATGGTAGACAGGGTAGAGGTGAGGATGGTTTCTGGGTCATTATAAGTGTGGGATGAGCTGGCGATGGATGTGCCGATATCAATTCCAGGGAAATGGTTTGTATATGAAGCTTCAACCGCATTGCAGTAAGCAAAGGGTTCTGGATCGGCATGGATGCTTACCTTAGTGCCTTGATGCGGAAATTTGACACACTGATGGTAAGTGGATGGAACAGCTTTCATGGCATGAATCCATGGACGAACGAGGAGGATGTTAAATGGTAGGTTTAGATCATAACATGGCAGAGTGTCTCTTAGATGACTGGCCCAACCTTGATTGGCAGAAAAATAGTTCCTTCTGTGGTTCTTTCCAAGTTGTCATAAGCTTTGATGGTGATAACCTCACTGATGATATTTGCCTCAGTATACCTAGCTTGTTTTATGAATTTTAGGGTGCAAATATTCAAGGCTGATCCATTATCTATCATTACTCTTTTCACAGCAAAGTTGGATACCATGATGGCTATGCGAAGTGGAAGGGTGTGATCTGGCTCGACCACGGGTATGTCGGTGGGCTTGAAAGATAGGGCACATGAGGAGGATAGGTGTCCAACAAGATTATGAAAATCAGTAGCATTGATATCTGAAGGGACACGAGATTCTATGAGAGCACTTTCAAGGATGTTCTTGTACACAGGACTAGTGCGAAGAAGGTCTAAAATTGAGATTTGGGCTAGCATGTTCCCAAGGTGTTCCAAGATATTGTACTGGCCTTTTGATGGAGCTGATGGTGTTGGTGGAATGGGTGGGCCTGCGATGTTAAATCATGCTCTTCGAGTGGTGACTGCACACTCATTGTTTGGTCCTTGGATATTGATAACATTGACAGAAGGCTCTTTCTTGGATATACAACCTATAAGGCTACCATAGTCTATATAGGATGAAGTGTGGTCATTGTTCTTCCCATGCTGTTGGTTTGGCTGATGGTTGTTGGTGTTGTTGTTGTTGGTTTGGATAGGTGCTTTTCTAGGATTTTGGTTGTGGTGTGGAGGAAAAGCATTTTGATAGATCTGTAAGCCTGCATTGGGAGAGGTTTGGGCACCAACAGTGATTTGCTTCCGATCAATGAGGTCCTGCACATAGTCTTTCAGTTTCATGCATCTAAGGGTAGTGTGACCTTTTACCCTATGAAATTTGTAGTACTCATTATCTTTGTACCATGCAGCTTTGGATTGGCTTGGGTCAATTTGTTGGGTAGGAGGAAATTTGATGAGGTTTTCCTTGACTAATTTCTCAAAAATGACATCCAATGGCTCACCAAGGGGTGTATAGTTTCTAGGTGTAGGTTGGAATCTGGGCTTTTGTCCTGCAACTACATTGATGGCATTAGCTTGATTGCTAGACCCTTGAAAGTTGGGTCTTGGATTGTGGTTTTGATAGCTTTGGTGATTATGATGTTGGTAATTGATAGCTTGTTGATTGTTTGGTTGATATGGTGGGTTGGACAGGTTTTGAGAAGGACCAACAATATTCACATGTCTGGTGTCAGTGACGCCATCTGTTGCAACGTGCTTGTTTTTGTTCCAATACCTAGACTTGTCATTGGAATGTGATTGATTTTGGTTGGCTTCCTTGTAAATCTTGACCACACCATTTTTAATGAGTCCTTGCTCAAGGATCATTCCTTTCTCTTTGATATCTTTGTAGGTCTGCAAATAGTTCATGGTCATGTGGTGAGCCAAGCTAGGATGGGCATTATCAATAAACATTTTCACCACATGGCGCTCTGGCAAGGTGTATGATATGCGGGTGGTAAGGGTTTGCCATCTTTGCAGGTATTCAACAAGGCTTTCTCCACCTTTTTGCTTAGTGTGGACAAGGTCAACTATTGATAGCTCTGTTTCAACAAGATGTGCATATTGGGCTACGAATGCCTCAGATAATTCAGCAAAGTTTTTAATTATGCCATAGGGGATTCTATAAAACCATTCAAGGGCTGGTCCAACCAAGCTTTTGGGAAAAAGGCGCAAGAGGAAGACATCATTGTATGCTACATCCTGGCAGTGCATGTAAAATTCTTTGATATGTGTGACAGGGTCTCCTTTTCCTCTGAATTTGTCAAATTTGGGTACCTCAAAGTGTTTGGGAAATGGTGTCATGGTAATGGCTCTGTCAAATGGGTAAGGACACATATTCTCAACCTTGAATGTCTTTGGATCATTCCCTTCTTGGATGGCTTTCAGAGCTATCTTCATTTGCTCCCATTTTGAATTGATAGGTGATGGCTGGGGTACCCCCAATGTCTAGGGTGCCCCCAATGTAGGAGTGCCTTGAGGTAGGTATGTGCTAGATGGGGCCACTGAATACAGATGGCTGTGAAGGATTTGCTAATAGGGATTGTACATTGTTTGGGTAGCTGCATGGTGGATGATGGGTTGTTGAGGGGGAGGTGGCGCATATTGCTGCATGTGCTGCGAGGCTTGCTGTTGATATGGGATTTGAGGTTGGGATTGAGGAAAATAAGCTGGCTGTGGGATAAATGAATGGCTTTGTGGAGGTAAGGTATAAGATGGTTGTGAAGCTTGGGGAAAGGATTGGGGGGCTTGTGGGGTTTGACCAAGGTATGTGGGCTGTGCCCCCATTTGGGATGGTACCTGCAAATAATTGGTGGTTGGCTGGATTGGTGGATTACCTCCTAGAAGTGGCATTGAAAAGTAGTTGGTAATAGGAGGTAATGGATTAGTTGGTGGTGGAGGTGGTGGGAATTGAAAGCTTGGGAATGGAACTGATGGGGTTTGATAGCTTGGTGGCTGGATTTGAAAGCTTGGTAGAGTGGTGGCGGGAGCTGGGGTTACTTGGGAGCTTGGTAGAAAATTGGTAGTAGCTTGTGGGGTTTGATAGCTTTGTGGAGTGAGGGTAGTAGCTTGTGGATTTGTGGCTGATGGCACTGAGCTCCCAAGACCTAATGGAAATGATGGGATTGTGCTTTGGGCTGCGGTGAACAAGCTGGGGGTAATGAAAGGTTGATTACTTGGCCCCATGGGTGGCATCCCTATTGTATATTGCTGAGGTTGGCCAAAGATGCTAGCACTGATTTGGGAGATGGGTGGATTTGGAAGGCTGGGTTGGGGAGCAGCAGCAGCAACAGTAAAGGGGGTGAACGGTGAGTTGTTTTGGGTAAAGGAGGTTTGGAGCGAAGAGGTATGAACCAAGGATGGAGTGGTGGTGGCTGGGTTGGCTTGCGGCATGGAGATTTCAACTTGGGTGGATGATGGTATGTTTGGGTCTGTTGGATCATATGGATTGGCTGGAGGTTCTTCTTTTGGCATATATTGAGGATAATTTGGATCATAAGGGCCTATGGGTGGTGGCAGCTGCCCAAACAATGGGTGAGATGGATCTGATAATGGAGGGGGTCTTCCAAAGTCAAAGGTTCCTACATTGTCCCTTCGAAAAATAGCCATGATTGTCTCTTTGTTCTTGTCTATAATGGCGTTTACCAATACTGCATTTTTTGGTTGGTTCATGAAAGCTTCAATGTCAGTAGGTGATGGCATAGCTTTCTCTGGGCTGAAGGATGGCTGAGTGCTCAAGGGGGGTGAGGCTGTTCGATCCAAATGATAGGGCTCAATTCTTTCTTTCTTCTTGGCTAAGCGAGTGACGGGTGGCATGAAAAATGCTCCAAGGGATGGGATGCAACAAATGCTAGTGGATGCAAAAAAGGGGGGAAGGCTTTTCTATGCAAATGATTTCCTAGGTTGAGGCAAAGCTATATGAAAAAACCTAATGAGGATTGGGTTTGGGATTCTAACTCCAAAGATATGTTGCCAAAGCACAAAAGGTCTGCTTTCCTATGTGCAAGCTTGGTGGTGATTGTGTCAACTTAAGGATAGACTGATGATCCTTTAGGAAGAACACAAGATTGACCACTTGTGGATCCCAACCTCTAGCTCAAGGTGATGAGGGATAACAAGTGACAAAGTTGGATTACCCTAGACAAAGCTCTGTCAAAGGGATAACCTTGGTGAGATTGATGGATTTGGAAGATTTTAGGAGTGGCAAACTTTTGGCAAAAGTGACAACAATTTTGAAGGCTTGGATGTGAGGTTTTGATTGCTAGCTAGATGGTTTGGTTCTAAATGAGATGAATGGGCTAATAATGCTTAAGGGGATAACCTAAGATGGCTAGCTTTTCTACAAAGATGACTCTAAAGTGAAGCTTATCCAAGAAGATGTGGAGAAACAAGGGTGTCTAATCATAGAAATCATGCCTAGTTGGTAAGGCATAAGCAGGATTAACTCCTGGATGTTGGCTAAATTTGATGTTGCGCTCTAACCAGGCCTCTTGAAGTGCTTCGTCGGTAGCTTTGTCCTCTGGTTTGTGGAGTTTGGCAATTCGTGGGCTTGGTGTTATTTCTTTTTTCTTGGCTGAAAGTTCTTGGTATGCTAGAGATGGTTTGAGTTTAACTTTGTGGAACTTCTGTTTGGGTTTGGATTGCTCTGACATCAATTCTTGAATCTGCTTGGCTTTGAGAGATCTTGGTTGTTTTGCTTCAACTCGTTCAACTTTTGAAATAGGCAGTGACTATGCTAAGTATGCCCTAAGCTAGGATTGACCAAGTTTGGCAAACATTCATTCAACAAATAAAAGATCAAGCAATAGATAGAAACAACCAGATAGAAGTTTTTGATTCTCAGAAAGTGATACTTGCGCCAAGGAGTGTGTATGTTCTACAAATGTTTTGATCAGTCACCTCAAACACATTAACATCCTAGATGGTTGTCTACAAGGCTGACAGTTGGTTTAGCTAAGGAGTCCTCGATATACCCAAGGTACGTGAGGCCCAAATCTGTAGATGAGACAAAAAAGATGTTACACAGCCAAGAGGAGCGGTAACCCACTTCTCCTCTTTCACTTCTCAAGGGTATAAAGTTCCTTGAGGCTTAGCCCGAGTGACAAAAATCTTGATCCCAAGAGAGGTGTCTTTCGATTCACCTCCCGATTCTTATACTCCGCTAGAACGCTGGAGTTGAGGTCGTCCAAGGGGTGATGAAATCCCCAAGCAGGCCTCCTAAAAAGAAACAAGGTTTTGGATCCTAATCTTATGCACCCAAGATGGCCTCGAAAGATGACAAGGGGAGAGAAGACTTGGATGACCTTGGGCTAAAAAACACGCTTGTTCTTTTACCAACTGACTCTTATGTGTGCTAATCTAGACTTTGCAAGCACTCATGTTTAAGAGACAATGTTCAATTCCAACTTGAAGCACCAAAAAAAGTAAATCGATCGAAGAATGCAAACACTAAGAAGAGTTAGGGTCAACAAAAGAAAACTCGTGCACCCGGAGGCCCTCCACGTCAAGTATCGATTAATTTTCTTTAAGGCATTCAAGATTGAGTGTGAGTTTGTTTTAAGCCCAAAACAAAAGTGTGTGAGATTCTATTTCAAGCGCGCTCCTGGAGGCTCTCCAAGTCAGTTGTTGTTCAATTTTAGTGCCCAAAATTGAAGTGTGATCGATTTAATCTAGAGTTTTGATCATTTAAGAATTTTGATAAAGTTAAAGCAAACATTCAAAGACCAAGTGAGTGAGTTAGATTGTGGAACATTTAACACCTTTTTCAAGTAGACCCATCCCCATAAATGGTGCTGAGATTGCAACCAATGGTTAATATTTGATGGGTGATTAGAAAAGAGGTGAGTCCAAGGAACTACTCAAATTGATTTTTGCAAATTTGTATTTTAACTTAACAAAGTTTCTTAAATGTCCAAAAATCAAACTTTACCTAGATTGCATGTGGAAAAGAGATTTGTTTTGTTCAATTTTTAGAAGCTCCAAATGAAGTGTTTGATATTGCAATGGTTAATTGATCCTTGGCATTCAAGATTGGATTTGTTGTTTTAATCATGTATTCAAGAAAAATTTGATTTTAATCCATGGCATTCAAGAGTGTGTTTAACAACATGCGTTCAAAGACAAGTGATTAAACATTCAAGTTTTTTCCTTTGAGCATTCAAGATTGAGATTTTGTGTGTTGTTTTAAGAACTTTGAAGTGCTTTTTTTTAACCTTAGATCATTCAAGATTGTTTTGGACTCAAAAGTGAAAATGACTCTTTGGACTTTGGTTTTCATTCAAGATTTTGTGTTCTAGTTTGCGTATTTTAAGCCCAAAAATGATATTCCTAGATTGTTTTGATGCATGAAAAACCTAAGAAACATTCAAGATTTTGCAACCAGACATTTGTTTGGAACAAATAACAAAGCTTTTAGGACAATTTTTGGCAACCATTTAGGACTCTTAGTTTTCATGAGATTTTTAAAAGAACTTTAAAATATTTGTAAATGAGGTTCATTTTATCCTTGATTGATGCTTTGAGTTTGATTTAGATTTTAGTGTGCACTTAGTGTTGATTTTGAACCTTTTGAAATGGAAACTTGAAGTTCTTTTTAAATTTTCAAAAATGAAGTGTTCCTAAATTTGCATGAATGCATCTAAAACCTTGATGTTGCAAGGATGCAAATGATTGAATTGGTTTAATTTCACTTGTTAAAAGGTTTTTTTTTTTTGCAAATTTTTAGTTTTTCAATGGATTTAAGTATGATTTGGGGGTTCATTTTAAGCACTAAAAAGAAGTGTGTATGATTTCGCTTCCTTAAAGAAAAATGGCCAAGATCTCCCACAAGAATAAGAAGAAGAAGTAGATGGAATAAGAAGAATATAGACAAGAAGAGGAAGAAGAATTCCAAGTTCTTTGTCCACCTATAAGCTTGAAAAATCTGCAAACACTATGAGATATACTATGAGTTCCTTTGTCTTCTTCATGCTCATGTGGACCTACAAAACCAATTTATACAATCATACCAATCACAAAAACAAGCAAAATTAGCCAAAATCAGCAAATGACATACAAAACTTGACTAAAAAAGCTAATGAAGATGACCCATGCGGGGTCCGACCGGGCATGCCAAAATGTATATGAGAAATGTTAGTATGCTAATAGAAACCAAATTTAAATAAAGCTTCTACAAATTAAACAAAATTCATAAACTTCAAGATAGACTAAGATGAACTCTCAATTGAGAATATGAGCCATTAATGGGCTCTCTCAATGAGAAGCTCTCTTGTTGAGTAGCTTTGTCTAAATAGATAGGATGTATGCTCAAGCTTATGCTTCAAAAAGGGCTTCAAATGGAGTTGGAATTTGGGTGTGAGTGTATGGGTTTGATGTAAAATGGCTTCTCAAAATGGAATTATGACTTTACTTCATGGATTGTGTTATTTTGCAAAGGGGAAGGATCCAATTTATAGGCAAGAGGCTTGAGGGATTGAGGGCTAAGATGCAAGGATGAGAAAAAGCTCATGGAGGGCTCAGATTGCATGAGAGGAGAGCACATGGATTGTGCTTCCTTACAGCCAATCAAGGAGTGACACATGTCACATGGTGAGAGGATGGAGGAAAGGGGAAGGATGAGTCAACAAAGGAGGCTCAAGGGATAAAATCTTCATAAAGACCCTCATAATGGCTTGTAAGAGCAATAAAAGGGCTTGGAAGAGTCATTTATGGCCTAGTGGGCTTCATAAAGTTTTATGGTTGAGATATTTTGAGGGTGATGAGAGCAATTTCGACTTGGACTTGATTAGGAGGGTTTTAAGCTTGCTTAGGCTTGTGCAAATGATTAGAGGATGGATTAGGATGGTTTAGGATTAGCTTAGGGATAGGCAAGTGGATGGCATTTAATGAGGGTGGGTGAAGGAGGAGATATTTGTTAACTTTGGCTTGGGTTAGTAATTCTTAACCCATGTTTAGGGAATGTGACAAGGTTAGGAGGGGATTAGGATTAGGTTTAAAGACATCTTCTAGAAGAGTCTAGACTTTGGATGAGGATAAAGACTTTCTAGAATAGTCTAGAATTTCCTAGGATGAGGATGAAGACTTTCTAGAAGAGTCTAGAACTTCTTAGGATGAGGATTAGATTTTTAGGAAATAAATAAAATTTTATTTATTTCAAGGGTTTGGGTTGAGGAGATATTTATTAAAACTTTTTTAATAAACATGAGGATTAATATTTAATCTTAATTAAATATTTTGAGTTGGGATTAGGGGTAGGAAATGATGGGATTAGCCTTTAATTAAAATTAAAGAAGGATTAGAATATTTTGGAAGAGGTTAGTGGTCTTAAGGAAATTGGCCAAGTTTTGGGCAAAAAAGAAATTTTTTATTTATTTTGGGTTTTTTGGTCAATTTATTAATTAAATAATTAATAAATAAGGAAATAATGTTTAAATAAGATTTGAACATTTTTGGGAGGGATTCCTTAATTAAATATTTTTAATTAAGATAAAGGGATTTAATGGCATAAAAATAAATAAATAAATTAAATAATTAATTAATTAATAAATGATGATGTCATCAAGAATTTTTCTAAAAATAAAAATACTTTATTTTCTAAAGGTTTTTAGGTGTCTACATTTTGCCCCTCTTTGATGTGATGCCGCAAGTGGCATAGCATCAAAGATAAGAAAATAAGATGCCCAAGGCTAGAGCAGAAGAGGAGAGAATAGACTGTGAGATGCCCCCTCAAGAAGGCATCGGGGAGAGAAAGCAAGGCTCGATGGCTTCTTGAAAAGTACAAGAATCTCGGATGAGCAAAGAAACTCAGATTGGCAAAGAGAAGGGGCTGAATTAGCTCAAACTTTCACCATGGGAGAATGATAAAGGAGAATCAGATGCACAAGAGGAAGCAAGCTTAAGACTTTAGGGTTTCATCTTCTTTTGGTGAGTCATATTTGTTACTCTTTTCTTTTTTTGATTTATATTGGTTATTGGTGTATCACTATCTCCTATGTATGGTATTGCTTGCATTTGTGGTATTTAGATCTCCTTTTGCATTTACATTGTTTGCATATAGATTTCATTCCATTATTCACATTGTGAAAATATAAAAGCATTGCATCTTGCATTGTTAGATTTCATTGCTTTCATAGTCATTGCATTTACCTTCTGGGGTGTGTTAATGTACAACTTAGTTGGATAAATAAACATTTAGTATTCATTCATATATATTTGCATATTAAAATATAGTTCACATTTTTGGTTATTACTTACATATCTATCCCTCTCTCTCTATACACACACAGACACACACAGACACACACACACACACACACACATGTATATATATGTATATGTATATATACATACACACACACACACATATGTGTATACACACACACACATATATGTGTATATACACACACACACATATATGTGTGTGTATATATATGTATATATACATACACACATATATGTGTATATATATGTACACACATATATATATATATGTATGTATATATATGTACATATATATGTATATACATATATATACATATATATATATAGTATATACATACATATATACATATATATACATACATATATACATATATATACATATATATATATAGTATATACATATATATATATATATAGTATATACATATGTATATACATATATGTATATACATATGTATATACATATACATATACATATATGTATATGTACATACATATGTATATGTATATACATATACTTATGTATATACATATGTATATACATATACATATCTATATGTATATACATAAGTATATGTATATACATATACATATGTATATACATACGTATATGTGTATACATACGTATATGTGTATACATACGTATGTGAAATATGTGCAAAGAAATAAAGAGACTGACTATTCCATCTCATCGAGATACATTAGCCCCAGTTGCAAGATTGGAAGGAGTAAGAACTCTACTTACTTAACATACAAAGGTTTCAAAGTTTATCAGATGGATGTGAAGTCAACATTTCTGAATGGTATACTAGAAGAGGAGGTTAACATAGATCAACCTAAAATATTTTTTGATCCAAACAACAAGAACATAGTATGTAGATTACACAAAGCATTATATGGTAAAAAGCAAGCCCCAAGAGCATGGTATGAGAGGCTTCACAATTATCTTGTGAAGATTGGTTTGAGAAGACTGATGATAACAACAATTTGTATTTGAAGACAAAAGGAGGTAAAGGTATTTTAATAGCTGAAATTTTTGTTGATGATATCATATTTGGAGGTCAAAATACATTATTTAAGACATTTGCAAATGAAATGAAGAAATAATTGGAGATGTCTATGTTTGGAGAGAACAAGTTCTTTGTTAGTTTGTAAGTATAACAGATGAAATATGATATTTACATCACTCAGTCTAAGTATGTGAAGGAAATATTGAATTTTTTTGGTTTGGAGGATTCAAAACTAGTTAGTACTCCTATGGTGATTAGACACAAACTTTCAAAGACTCATAATTCTTCTGAAGTGAATCAAACATTGTACAGTTCTATGATTGGCAAGTTGCAATCTGTAGTACATAGTAGACTTGACATTGCATTAGTTGTTAGGATTGTTGCAAGATTTTCTACAAATCCTAAGGAGAATCATTTTATGGTTGTTAAGATAATTATAAGATATTTGAAAGGAATAGAAGATTATGGTATATACTACAAGAAAAATGATAAATTTGAGTTAAGAGCCTATACATATGTTGATTGGGCTAGAAACATTGATGATAGAGAGAGTACAAGAGGCCAAACATTTTTCTTAGGACAAAGATTGGTCACATGGACCAACAAGAAATAAAATTGTATATCTCAATCTATTGTTGAAGCTAAAAATGTGGCTACTGTAGTAAATTGTACAAATGTGGTATGGATCAAACAACTACTTAAAGACACGAAGGAAGAAATTATTGAACTTGTGGTACTTTATTGTGATAGTACAAGTGCTATAAACATATCAAGGAACCCTATAATGCACACAAAGACAAAACACTTTGCAATCAATATCATTACTTGAGGGAGCTGGTTCAAGACAAAGAAGTGAGAATGGAATATGTGAATACAAAAGAAAAAATAGGTGATATATTCACAAAAGCTTTACCTAAGGATGCACATGAATATCTTAGAGGTAAACTAGGGGTGATACCCCTATCCAAAGATACTTAAGAAGTATTAGTAGTGCCCTACATCAATTGAGATGTATGTTGTATCTTACAACTTGATGTAGTGGATCCTACTTTAGGAGTTGCCTAAAGTAATGAAGGATCCGATTCAGACAATTTACAGTCACATGCAACGGACATAGGGAGAACTTGAATTGATTATATTTGCATGTAAATGTGACAAGTCTTTGGCATTGTTTTCAAAGAGGGAGAAAGGTATCTAAAGAGAGAGATATAAGAAAGAAGGAGATAGAGAGATACATTAAAGGAGATTGACAAAGCTTACATTACCCTATACAAAGAAAGGACATAGTCTTTGGCATTATTGTCAAAGATGGAGAAAAGTATCTAAAGAGGGAGATATAAGAAAGAAGGAGATAGAAAGATACATTGAAGGAGATTGACAACGATTACATTACCCTATATAGAGAAAGGATATATACTGATAGAGGGAGAAATTTCAAAGATATTGATTTTCTTTATGGTATTGGTTTTCCATCAATGCAAAAGAGGGAGATTGTTGAAAAGAGATTGTTTGAACTATAGAATTTATAATGGAACAATCATTATGTTGTAAATGATGTCAAACCCACTACCTGCTAGTGAGACAATTTATTTTTGGTCTAAATGCTATCATTTGGTTGATTGATGAAGAGGATTTGAAAAGAGGAGATAACAAGAGAACCTAGAGAAAGGTTGAGTTATTTGGTGTATAAAAGGAGCACTAAGAAAAAGTAAGACATTGATACTATAGTGTATTATTTATCTACTTAAAGTTTGTAATGAAAGATTAATCAAGCAAATACTATAAGAAGATCAAGTAAAGAAAAGTCTTTGCCAAGCCTTATTGAGAAAACACTACAAGTCAATCATTAAATAGTAGAAGCTGAGTGAAAATAAATAGGTGCCGAGCAAAGAAGATTATAGAACTAGTGTTGCTGAGTAATAGAACAGTATAGATGCCGAGTGACAACAAATAATATTAAATCGAAGATTTGATTAATTTGAGCTAATTAATTTGATTTCTTAAATTATGTGAAGTGTGTGGAAGATGACTATGATGAGCTAGTGGCACAAAATTCAAGGTAAACTATTTTGAGGTAAATTCAAGGAAGGTTGTAGAGAAAGTTTCTAGAGAAAATCAAATAGAAAAGGGGGTAGATTCATTGAATCTTACCTAACCCTAAAATGGACAGTTGTGGTTAAGTAACAAAAGATCTAAATTATCTATTTATAGAGATAGCTGGCCAAAAGCAAAGGTTTTCATGTGCAAGAATTTAAGGAAGACAAGAAGTCTAGGGTGTTTCTTCATCTAGTGACCAAATAAAATAGACTACAGTTGTCATACAAGGCAAGAAGTCTTAAAGGGATGAATTTTTTTAAGGGTGAACAAGCTATTAGAGCCAAAGAGTATGAATGCCAAGCAAATTGGAGGATTGAACCATAGATTTGTAATCTACAAGTGAATTGTAAGTATTTATTAGATCAAGTCTTGCTGTTACTTTCTAACAACTATACCAGTGTGGAAAAAATTCTTTGGATTAAGGTTGACCTAATAGTCATTTGTAAATCCTTTAACTAAGTGATATTTTACCATAATGTTCTAAGTCCTCTAACAAGGCTCACTCCTAATAGAGTGATTGAAATCCTCTAACCAGGTAACATTTAACAATATGTATTGTAACCTTTAATAGGGTTGGCCTTTTATAGGGCATCACTTCAGAAGAGTGAAATTGGGTAGCAAGTTACTGGTGGTCTTTTTTCCAAATTAGGTTTTCACGTAAAATCCGTGTGTCAAATTGTGTAAATATTGTTATGGTATTTCATTTTTACATTTTTGCAAAGTTATTTTGACCTAGGATAGTAAACTACTAAGCTAAGCTATTGTATGATCTAATGGATGCATGCATGTTATGGTTTTATGGCTATGGATCTATTAAGCACTAAAAAGTTTTAGACCTTGGATAACTGATTCACCCCCATTCTTAGTTATTCTAAAGAATTCCAACACTGATATATAAGTACTTTGTAAGAGGATGAACCCTATTAGGAGTCAATGGAATACATTCAATATATATCAATACCTGTTAGAAGACTTTGAATCCCTATTACAAGATTCTAACTATGTTGGAATTTGTGTCTGTAATGCCTTGCTAGAGAACCCAAAAGAAATTAACATAAAGTTTCACTAATTTTCTAAACATTTTTTTAAAGATAATAACTAAACAACAAAAAAAAAAAAATAGTGGAAGCAATAACATACACATAAGCACATACAATACAACATATTACAAATCTTAAGGGTCCCATGACATTGAATCACATTTAAGTTTAATTAATACTAAACCCAATATATAACACATCCACATTAAAGAATATCCACAAGTATGAATCCATTTAAATAATATATAATTATCTTGAATGCCAGTTGGCAATAATCAAAATGCACAATCATCCACTATACAGGTCACAGGGTATGAAAGGCTGAAAGAATATACATCATAAAAATAGATTACATCATCTCATAAGATCTATGAAATCAAATACAATTCAATAGTACAACCATCCATCATAGTATATAAGAACATAATGAAAGATAATACAAAATAGGGAACTGTATCCATGTCATTGAATGGTCAGATCTCAAAGGTATAAGAAAATGTACTACCACCCAATCTTGTGGAACCTAAATGGCCCACTCCCACTACGCCGAGGAGATAAAATCAAGTCCCAAACAAGATAACAAGACACAAGTAAAAACCAACATCTAGGTCAAGGAAACACCTGAAAGAAAACTATCTCAAAGGGTACCAAGACTCAACTATCAACTAAACCCAAAGGCAACACAAAAACATAGTAAATCTACTATGCAAGTGGCTAAGTGTCATCACATGGGCCAACTCTAAGGTTACCAGGGTAGCCAATATGGACTTTGGACCCCCTAGTGTCTTTATGTGGCATCAATATCCTTTCGTAGAGACAATGCATACTAACAAGTCAACTCTAAGGCTACCTTGGTAGTATTTTAATACTCTAGACCCCCTAGCAATTTTCTATGGTATCAATATCTTATTAATTCATTTTAAACCGATTTAATCAAATGTTATCACTTATTAAAATAACCTACAATGGGTTACCCGCTAGCCTCTTTAGGGCCTCGACCTCCATTGCAAGCCACTTCCTAACATGACATATAGATAACCTATCCTAAGCTCAACAAAAGTAAAAGATCTCAAATGACTATAAACCAAACATCAATTCTTAAAAAAGCAACTGTATCATACCAAAATATTACTGATCATAATAATAGATTGCACCAATACAATCATCCCAATAGGACTTTGAAGCAGAAAAAACAAAATTACATGAGTTGCAGATAGAATTTAGAAATCGACAGGAAGAAAAATTAAAGTAGGGTGTGGTATATTTGAGGGATAAAATACAATGGTCAACTTTTTATGATCAGTTGACAAGAATTGTGACCCTCATGGATGAGTTGAACAGAGATAAGGGTAAACTGACTCCTCTTGCACAGAAATGGAGGGAGAGGAATAATGATATTACAATCATATGTATATCTACAGTCCAAATGCCTTATCATCAAGTTTGATTTATTAAATAAGCTAGAGAATTTTAATGATGAAAGAGATTCTTTACAGAGAAGATTAACACTCTGTTTTTCCCAATATATGGCTGAAAAATTCACTTTATTTCCTTGTGCTTTAGAATCTGTTGATATAATAAAGGAAAAGGAAAAGTGGAAAAGGGAGTTGGATGAGTTATTTAATGAAAGAATAATAAACATCATGAGTGAGACTAGCCACTAGTTCTGGGAAAAGACAAATGAAGAGCTAGTAAAAATACAGTTATTTTATACTGCTATGAGAAAAGAATTTGATGATTTAGAAGAAAGTGCAAATTCTTTAATAAAGATACAAAGAGAAGCTCTAAGTTTTGATTGGCCAGATGATGATGCTTTTAATAAATGGAAAAATCAGTTTATAGAATAGATGTCAAGAGACGATGAGGAGGAAGATGCAAAAATAACAGTTACCCTCGTAGTTAGTAATGAAGACATGGAAGATCCCTAGGTTAAAGTAAGTTTGCAGGTAACTGAAGATGATACATCACTTTTAGACCTCATGGCTATGTACTCCGAGGATGAAGAATGATTGTAAGATCAGATAATATTTTCTTGTCTCAACAACTGAGAAGCATAACAGAAAGGGACCCACCAAAGAATTGTTTGATGTAATAAGCCTTTCTGTTATTTTGTTCGTCTTTTTGACAGAAGTGTATGTGAGTGCCTTTTTAAAAGGACACCTATCATTTGTCTTTAGCCTGAAGAGTTAAGTGAGATCCCAAGGCTAAAGAAGGGTCTGAATTCTATTTCTTCTAAGTATTATGCTTAGTCTGGTTTTTGGTCCAAATTTTGAAAGCAAGTTTGTAATGTATTTTTCTGTCAATTCTCTCAGAATACATGAATATAGAATGAGCTGTGTTTCTTTCTGGAGGCCATTCTGAGTCTATTGTAAAGGATATACCATTTTCAAAGGAAATGAATACAAATTATGAACTGTCCCCATATTAGTTCTTTGTGAATTTTGTCTCCTTTTAAATACTTAGCTACCTTGATGTTGTATGAGTAAAAGCTTGTGCAATTGAATGCAATCTAGTTAGGTTGTATATCCATTTATCATTGCTGTTAATTCAATGGATTAAATAAAGGCTTTGATGAATGTGATGAGATTTCTTAAGTATTGAAAAGGATTTTGAATGTTAAATTATGATAAGAATTGCTGATAGAATTTGTTGTAAAGCAACAAATTAGATCTAAGAATCTGCTATAGACTCTGAACCCCAATGGATTAGACACTGATCAAGTTATTTCAGCTGAAGGAGAAATATATTATAAATGGTTATTCAAATGCATCATCAAATAAAATTTTACTTTTATTTCCTGTAGATCTTCAAAGTTGGCTAGCACTTATCTGCATAGAATGTTTTAGCTTCAGTTAGCCATTGTTGTTAAAAACATCTGCAGATCTATAGAAGAATTCTTGGCCATATCTGTTTTATGGGATGTGTTTACCAAGTTAGTGAGAATTATGTATATGTTTGAGGATCTTGAAATGAGAATCAAAATGAAACTAAGAATAATCCTCATACAGTTGTTTCAGTTTTGAACCATCCCTGGGTATACCCACCCTGGTTTTGTAGAGCCAAAAGAGTAGAAAACCATCTATGGTTTTGTTGAAGTTGGGTCCAAATACCTTACATATGCAATTGTTAATAAGAATAGGCTAGTCTTTAGATTGTGTATGTACTGTCATTCTGGTATTAAGCATTTTGTCACTTAGTAGTTTTAGTATATTTTAAAACACCAACAAAATGGCGACTTTGCTGGGGAGTTGTCCAACACATCTGTGAAAAGGACTGCAGTTTCTTTGGTCCTGCTATGTACGTGTGTGCCATGTGATCTATGTTTTGCCCGTGGTTATAAGGGAATATTTTAGTGTCAAACCTTGAGAATTTAAAGAAGATAGAGCCCAAGTACCATTGCTACACACTGACGTATCCAGCCTATCCAAGTGTCTTATCTAACAAGCAAGAGTTGCAGTCTTATGACATCAATGATTGGTCTGTCTGTGCCATATATTTTTGTTCCTACTTGTGCATTGTTTTCCTTCGGTCAGCAAAAGTGTCATTATATATTTTCCCGAAATAGGGTGGTGACTCAGTCACGGTTTTGAAGCTAGTGCTTATTATAACAAAAGGTGAATATGGTTGACAAGAGAAAAAACACAAGAGCTTACATGAGAGCCAATCCCGATGTATCAATGTCTACTGATTTACCCCAAGGTGGTAGGAAGAACCAAAATAAGAAAAAGACAGATCCAAATCCTACTTGGAAACCCAAAGGTAATGCATCCGTCAATTCTCATTATCAACCAGTAATAGGAAGAGAGTCTTCTTCACTTAGCTATAAATCCGAAACTACAAGACTCTTAGGAGGCATTTTCAGTACCCCATTACTAGATGAGAGAGTTTTTCAAGACAAGGATGTGTCTACTATGGGAATTGCTTCATTAAGACTAGATCCTGCAGCAGATATGAATTATAGGCTAGGATTTAGGAGTTCATCTGATAATCCTTTTAATCCCAGAGTAGCCCCATATGTAGAACCAAACCTTATAGATCTAGATGACCCTGCTGATTTCAAGGCAACTTCTGCAGATCCTAAAGAAGTGCACTCTGAAATAGAATTTTTGAAGAAATGGATTGCTGAGGAAGAAGCTAAACACATTCATCTTGAAAAAGAGAAGGAGCAAGCCACCTTAGATGCCATAATAGAAAGAGATGCTTTGCTAAGAAGGATGGCTGCTTTGAAAGAGTAAAATAAAAAATTAGAAGAGAATACCACAACTCTCCATAAGGATGTTTTTGGAGATGTAGATAATTTGAGAGCTAAAGTTCAAGAATAGGAGAAACGCCTAAATCAAAGGCAAGAACCAGTTATTGCTCAGGTGCAAGCCTATAAACCTGTTCAAGTGGATCCTGTAGAGTCCACTGCAAAAGCTCTAGATAAAGGGAAAGGCAAGGCTATAGGAATCCAAATAAATGAGCCTCAAGTTATACCAAGAAAACCTATACAACCCTCCATGTTGAAATTAGATCTAGATCTTGAGAAGGCTCGAAAGGAGAGGGAAGATCTTGCAAAAGAACTTGAGAAGGTTGAGAATGAAGCTCAAGCTGCAGAAACTAGAAGGAAAATCCATTTCATAAAGTCTAATTCTGCATTGGCTTCATGGCCCAATTTGTCTATCCCACCTACAAATCCTGCACCAGTTAGTGGTCCCATAATTTCATCTCAGGGAGTACCCCAATTTGCTCCTACCTCATCTTCCACTATTGGCACCCAAGTCCCATTTGTCCCACCTCAACAGTCCCAAGCTGCTCCCTTGAGTCAAGCTAATATAGCTAATACTTCAAATGTTCTTGGTTTCCAGAAGAAACCTATATACCTAGAAAAGTATAGACAAATATCATTTTCTAGTATTCCTGGTGCCCCACATCCCATATCATTTGATTTAAGAGATAAAGTGGTTAAGTTTTCTGGAAATAATGCTGTTACTGGTGAAGAACATTTAAGTATTTTCATTGACATGTTGAATGATTATGAAGTTGAACATGAAGACATGGTAATGAAATTGTTTGTGCATTCACTAACAGAGGATGCAAGGGATTGGTTTAGGAGGTTTCCTGATGACAGTATTACCTCATGGAGTGATTTGGAGAAATTGTTCAGGGAGAAATATGGGGACAACACTAATGCAGGATTCATGTTGAACGAGTTCAATAATATCAAGAAGAATCCAAATGAGTCCACATTTGATTTCAATGTGAGATTCCAAAAAGGTATGTACAAAATTTTTCAAGCTATGAGGTTAAATGAAGACGTCTATCTCACAACCTATTTCAATGCTTTTGATAGCAAAATGACTTATCAATTGAGGGATAAGGACCCTAAAACTTTAAGAGATTCCTATAAAGTTGCAGTAAATATAGAGATTAATAGGAAGGAATCTGGCAAACTAGGTAGGAGGGATGATCCTAAGCTTTTTAATCCTAAGAAAAACAATAAAAGGGAGGGTGACAAAACTCCTATAAGAAAAAAGCCTGAAGAACCTACTATAGGCCAGGTTTAAGAAATGCTCAAGAAGATGAATCCCACTAGTTTCAATAAGCCAAATGTTGCTGAAAGACCCCCTGTGAATAACAACAATTTCAATAGGCAGCCTAGAATGCAAAATTACCCTTACACCACTCAGTGGAAAGATGGTAAACCAGTTCCCAACTAGACCCAAAATGTGAAGGATAAGGGTACTCCAGACCCCCTGCAAAGGAACACTATAAATATGAATAATGATGTACCATGGTGCATTATATGCCAATCACCTCACTCTGCTGATTATTGTGCTGTTGCTCAGACATTTGCCCAAGCCCAAGGAGTGCAAGCTGAAGAAGAAATTGAAGAGAAAAGCCATGACGATATAAGCTGCAATATGGTGAGTATGTGTGACGATTTGATAGATTCTGATTCAGAAGAGCCTAAAAATGATATTACTAGCTAGAGAATTGCTTACCAGCTACATCATCAACAAGTGTTTTCAGATGATGAAGGGTATGATACAGATAAGGTATGCAGTACATTTTCTGATGTAGGTCTCACAAGTTTAAGAATGCCCTCCAATGAGGAAATTGACAGAATTATAGCCAAAATGATTTCACAAGTCCATAGTAATTATAATTTGAGAAATAGAACAATAAATAATGATGCAGGAAGCCCATCTAGTGTATTCATCAAAGACATCACTCATAAGATGAATGATCAAAACAAGAAAGTCAATGTAGATGTGCCTAAAATCAAGGAGAACAAGGGTAAGAAATGGGAACCAAAGAAGAAGGTTCAATTTCAGATAAGTGAAGCAACAAAACCAGTTGTGCAACCAAAGAAGTTAGAACCAGATGTTATCAATCAAAATGTGGTGCCTACTACTCAAAAGACTCTGATTCCAGGTACTATTGTAAAACCTACTGTGGTTGAACCTATTGATATGATATCCATGTTATCTCAAATTACTGTAAAAGTGCCCTTGTCTAAACTTTTTAGAATTGAAGAGCATAAGAATAAGGCTTTGTCATGGTTGGGTGGAATAGCAAACAATAATATTATTGTAGATCAAACTATGTCCCAATAGACCCCATTAGTAATAGAGGACAGTGGTATCATATCCCAGATTCCTCAAATGTTTCTAGATGATTCCTCAGTGGCATTTATAGAAGATATTGATCCTTTTTTCCTCAGTCTAATCATAAAGGGGAAGACCTTATAAAATTGCATGATAGACTCAGGAGCTTCCAACACTATAATGCCTTTCAAAGTAATGGAAGCCTTAGGATTGAAGGTGGATACAAAGTAGGGCAGATGCAGAGGGATGGATGCTAGGGAAGTCCCAATCATAGGTACTATAAATGCCTTACCATTCAAATTGGCTGCATATCCTGAAGTACAATTAACCATGTCTATCCTTGTGGTAGATATACCTCCACACTATGGAATGTTACTCTCCAAAAAATGGAGTGCTGCCATGGGGGGAAGCCTACAATGTGATCTTACTTATGCCACTTTTCATATAGAGGAAAAAGATGTCAGGGTAAATAGGGAACCAAGGGTTAACCACATCTTAGGTGAAGAAATTGAAAAAGATACCACTTATTTCCTAGATACTGGGATTAATGCTTTCAGGGATGAATTAATTATTCAGAAAGTTAAAAATTTACCTGCTATCATCGAAAATGAAGTTGAATGTTGGATGAATTCACCAAAATTATGGACAATGTTCTTTGATGGGGCTAGTTCTAAAGAGGGTGCAGGGGCAGGTGTAGTCTTTGTGTCCCCTGAAAATAACACTTTTAGGTATTCATTCACCTTGAAGTTTGCCTGCACTAATAATATTGTAGAATATGACGCATTGCTGCTAGGACTCAAAGTTGCCATACATCATAAAATTAAGAAATTATGTGTCATAGGGGATTCTGAACTAATTATCTCTCAGATCAAAGGAACCTACTCATCCAAGAATAGGAGATTGAAACAATATAGAAATGCAGTCTGGGATCAGATAGAATTCTTTGATGCATTTGGGATCTCATGGAGAGATAGGACCCAAAACAAGATGGCTAATCTATTGGAAAATGTAGCAATCAAGCCAAAAGAAATATCATTTGCAGGAATCTCCCAGATTGAGGTGCAAAATAGACCTTCCATACCTGACAACATTGAAAATTGGAAGGTTTTTGAAGATGACAAAGATATTACAAATTTTTTGTTAAATGAAGACAAGTACCATGGTTAGGAGATGGATTGTAGTGGACCGACTGAAACCATAAATGGGAAGGAAACCATTTTTGGTCAAGAAATAATGCAATTGAAAACAAATAAGATGCCGAAGGGGTTAGTAGTCTTGGAAAATATTTTTGATAGCCAAGCCAGAGTAAAATTAGGAGTTAACGACCCCAAACCCCAGGAGTTAGAAGAAATAAACTTGGGTACTGATGAAGTTCCTAAAAGAGTTTATATTGGCCAAAATCTGCCTGTTGAAATTAGGAAAACATTGATTGACCTACTTAAAAAATACAGACATGTTTTTTCTTGGTCATATGATGACCTTAAGGCTTACAGGGAGGATCTTTTCCAGCACGTCATACCATTGAAGGAAAATGTAAGACCTTTTAGGCAAAAATAGAGACCAATCAATCCTACCCTTGCCCCAAAAATGCAAGAAGAACTAACAAAACTAAGAGATGGTGGGATAATTAAACTGATCAGGCATTCCACCTGGGTTTCAAACTTGGTTCCTGTCAGGAAGAAGAATGGAGATATTAGGCTTTGTGTTGATTTTAGAAATTTAAACATTGCATCTCTGAAAGACAATTATGGCTTACCTAATATGGAAGCCATGTTACAACAAGTGACTGGCTCTGAATTGATGTCAATGATGGATGGTTTCTCTAGATATAATCAAGTTCAAGTAAAAGAAAGTGAACAGTTCAAGACAACCTTCACAACCCCATGGGGAACATATGTGTATGTGAGGATGCCTTTTGGCTTGATTAATGCAGGAGCTACCTTCCAAAGAGCCATGGATGTAGCATTTCATGAGTATATTGACAAATTTATGGTTGTGTACCAGGATGATCTTACAACGTATTCTAATAAGGCTGAAGATCACTGAAAACATTTGGAAAAAATCTTTATAAAAGCCTTGGAATATGGAGTATCTTTAAACCCAAAGAAATGCACATTCGGGGTCACAGAAGGAAAATTATTAGGACACATAGTGTCTAAGGATGGGGTAAAAATAGATCCTGAAAGGTTAGCAACTATTGACAATGTTCCCAAACCAAAAAATGTGAAAGGAATTCAGTCCTTTTTTGGCCAAGTCAATTTTTTGAGGAGATTTGTTACCAATTTTGCTGAAATCAGTAGACCCATCTCAAAGATGCTCAAGAAGGGAGCCGTTATAGATTGGAATGGTGAACCTTCACAAGCATTCCAGGATATAAAAATTGCAATAAAGAATGCTCCAGTGTTGAGGACCCCAGATTATGCAAAACCAATGCATATTTTCTCTTTTGCATCATTCCATACTGTAGCTGCAGTCTTATTACAGAAAAATCAAGAAGGATATGAGCAGCCTATTGCTTTTTTTAGTAAGTCACTACAGCCTACTGAACTTAAGTATGAGATAAATGAAAAGCAAGCATATGCTTTGGTAAAGGCTATAAAAGCTTTAAGAAGTTACTTGGTAGGTGCTACTGTTATCGCTTTTGTACCTAGTGCTGCAGTCAAGGATATATTCTCTCAATAGAAAGTATCAGGTAGGAGGTGTAGATGGATCAATAGAATCCGGGAATTTAACATTGATATACAAATAACAAAGTTAGTAAGAGGTCAAGGTTTGGCCAAACTCATGGCTGAAACTAATCTAGAGGCTAATTAGATAAATCTGGTTAATGATGATCTCAGAGCTGACTTATGTGACATGGACCAATGTGATTCGTACACCAATGTCATATATTACTTGCAACAAATGGAAGCTCCTCCCCATCTGCCTGACAATGAAAAGAGGAATACTAAATTGCAAGCCATCAGGTATATAATTGTCCAAAATAACCTATGGTAGAGAAATTTTGAGGGATTTCTGTTGAAGTGTGTTGATAAAGAAAAGGCAAAAGAGGTTTTGAAAGAAATGCATGCTGGAGTATGTGGGGGACACTACATGGCCAAAACTACTGCACATAAGATAATGAGAGCTGGGTTTTGGTGGCCTTCCCTTTTTAAAGATGCCCAAGTTATGGTTAGGAAATGTGACCCTTGTCAGAGGTTTGTTGGAAAACTGAAATTCTTAAGAAATACTCCATTAAAGCCAGTGGAGATTCAAGCACGTTTTCAACAATGGGGTCTGGACTTCATAGGAGACATTTTCCCCAAGTCTAGCACTGGCTATTCTTGGATTCTGGTTGCTACTGACTATTTTACAAAATGGGTAGAGGCTATCCCCACCAAAAATGCGACAAGTAAAGTGGTAAATAATTTTCTGTTGAATAATATTATTTCTAGATTTGGATTTCCACAGAGAATTGTCACAGATAATGCTATGTGCTTCAGATTTGAGGAGTTCATCAAGTTTTGTGATAAATATGGAATGACAAGGTCATCATCTGCTCCATATCATCCACAAGGGAATGGACAAGCTAAGTCCACAAATAAGAGCCTATTGAAGGTCATTAAGAGAACCTTGGATGATAATAAAAAGGCATGGGATTCCAAGTTACAGTTGGCAATATGGGCTGACAGAGTAACTGTAAAGAAAGCAATTAGTGTAGCTCCATTTGATTTAGTATATGGGATTCAAGCCAGAATGCCTTAGAATAACTTGATGGGACTATATAATTACATCCAGTTATATGATGAAGATACTACAAATGAAATGCAAGAAAGAATGGATGAATTGGTAGGACTGACCAAAACCATAAAAGAAGCATCTTTAAGGAACCAAAAGTTGCAATTGCAAGTCAAGACACTCTATGATAAAAGAACTGTAAGCAGAAAATTTGAAAATGGAGATTTAGTCTTAATGTGGAATGCCAGAATTGAAGATAAAGGAAAACATGGCAAATTTGATCCTATTTGGTTGGGCCCATATCTCATTGAAAATAGTTGGGGTGAAGATTCTTATATACTAAAAGATATATTTGACAATATTCTTGAATTGCCAGTTCATGGACAATTCTTGAAGAGGTATTTTTCTTGAAAAATACTTATTTTCTTCCATGAACAGTAGTTTTAGGGTTTCTTGTCATTTTGTTTTTTCTGTAAATCCTTGTAAGTATCCCTATGCAGTTTGGTTGTTTATTTTTGTGTTTTATTTTGTGCTCTCTGAAGAAGTTGTCATTTTTGCACCAAGTATGTGGTCTGCTCTCCCATAGATTCTGAATTCTTGCATAGACTCAAGTAGTCTATCATCCCCAGACAGAGCCACTGTTGGTCTGACTTTTTGTGTAACAGAAGTCTTTTGTCCAATTGTAGAAAAGTTAGACTTTTATTTCTAAGTGAAACGTAGGGTTTCTGGATAATCCATCCATTGGCTAGCCTTTGAAAAAACCTTATGAAAACCCTACGTTCTTTCTATTCGTAAAGTGTCGGGCACAAAATTTTTGAATTTTCAAATAAGACGAATATTCTGTTGCCTTTTATCTTCTGTGCCCTCGAGATATCTTTCCTCTCATATTTCCCCAGCTGTCCGATCTAAGTAGATCTACCGATGTCATTACCTCGCTATGCAAACATGGGTACTTTTTATGTATGGCGAGGTAGCGAGTGCTAAATAATTTATAAAATGGGACTGCAAAATGAAGATACGGCAGTTAGAGCTTTGTTTTTTGACTGATTTATTATGTAGGTACACATTGAGATTACCGTCAAAATAGGAAAGGGGACCCAGTGGAAGCAGTTTGAAGTCAGAGCCAAAATGATGATTTTTCGATACTTTGCTACCTCGCTATCAGAAAATTTTGACACTTTTCCATTAGCGAAGTAGCGAGGCCCTGTGAAATCAAGAGCCGGTGACATTGCAAATTGTCAGTACTGTGACTACACTAGGTGGCATGACAAGTAATAAATGCCGTTGTCAGAAGCATTTTAATAGCAAAAATAATTATCTGATGCCCCCTTGCTTTTCACAGTGCCAAAATTCATTAAAGTGTCGAAGCTCGCTACCTTGCTATTGGAAAACTTGGACATCTCGCCGTTAGCGAAGTAGCGAGGCCCCATGAAATTGAAGAGTCGGTGGGACCTTTGGTGACGTGGGATGATAATTAGGACTACAGTAAAATCCTGAAAGGCGCCAGCTATGCAAAATTCTGTATTTCATCAATCCCCTTTTGATCAAATGTACAAAGAGATCTTGAGCATTAGATTGGAATGAAATCAATAGTCCTCGCTACCTTGCTTTGAAAAGTTGCATGCTCTTTAAGCTATGCGATGTAGCGAATATGAATGAAAAGAATACGTGTAGTTTCCTCACCCTTGATTAAACATATGATCAACGACCATCGTCTTCTCGCTATGAAGAGTTGCGAGGGAGATATTTATAGTGACATAGTGAATAGGGTCCACCACCTTCTTTCTGAGCAGGCCCAGTAACATATCATCTATCGATTCTGGATCAGATCGATGGTTGTCACTGTTTCACTGTGGCAAGGTGCTCGTTCTTTATGCATAACGAAGTAGCAACATGCTGACACGTGTCCTTAGTTGTCAGTGGGTCTGGATATAAGTGCCATCAAGGAATGAGTTATGTACGTGGTATGTTCTCATTGGGTGAATTGATTAACATGTCAAGTGCAATGCCTAGTTGTTCTCTCTATATCACATGATCGTAGGATTCTTGAAGATCGACAGTCCAATTTTAAACACAGAATGTGGTGCCACTCCTTGTATTAATTATACATGAAAGCATTGTCCATGAGAAAAAATAGAGTATAATACAGAGAGATTTCATCAGTTTCATCTTATGCAAGCAAATATTTTGAGCCATTCTTGTGCAGAAGCAATTACTGAAGGAAAGTGTGCTGAAATCTAGCAAAAATTGTGAAGTTGTTTGTTCACAAAAAGTTTGCAGAAATACAGAGGAAAACAAAGACAAAATTCAAGTAAGTAGTACTACCATAATCTTTGTAGGCTTTTCAGTTCTGTAAAAAATAGTCCAAGATGCCTCCGAAGAAGGGATTTTCAGGTCAAATAAACTATTTGGATAGAAATGTGCATGATGATTTGCTTGAGTTGCGCCCTGAGTCTACTGTAGAGACAGTGCAAGTTAAAAGGTTAAACTCATTGAACCCTAGGCTAAGGATAGCTGATGGATTGAATGATAAGGGTAATTGGGTCCAAGATGCTCAAACTTCTCAAATTGGTTTGAGTTTGTTCAAAAAATGGTTTGCAGAGAGAAAATTATATGCCCCTCATGCCAATATATGGAATTTTGATTTGGGAAAGCTAGTTGTTCCTAGTGTGTTTATGGATTATGACCTTCTTGAAGCTGTAGCAAAAAGTTATGATCAAGCCACTAAGGTAGTGAGAAGAATGGATGGTGAGGTTTTAATTACCATCAGTCCAGAAGAAATTAAGGAAGTTTTGAGTTTGGGACCTCTCAGTAGGTATCATGTGCCCATTGATTTGATAGAGTTAGAAAAAGAATATATGTCCAAAAGGGATGCAGTTAGACAAGGTGCACTGAAGGCCCACATAGGCAAAATTGGAAACCTACCAGCAATAACATCATCTTCTAAAGAACCTTTCAAGAAATCATGCTTTAATGCCAAGGCAGTAGAGATATACAAGACCCTGTGCAGAGTCTTCGGAGAGGGTGAAGAAGATTTTATTCCTGTGAGCTTCATGTATATGATCACCCAAATCTCCTCTTTCAGTGTAGAAATAATTTTTGATTTTGCATCTTACCTGGCTAATGAGATTCACAATCGATTGGTGGGGATTGCAAGGGCAAGGTGAAAAAGGTTTGGGGTCAGTACTCCCTATTGATGCATATGTTTCTATTTAAAGGGGTTACATATTTTGGTAAAGAAATGGTTTCAAATAGGGAACAAGAGGGGGAAGCACTACCAGTTCAATTATGGAGTGCAAAGATGATTGGGGAAGCAGAAAATGCTAGTTTTGTTAGATTTGATAGGCACTTTGCTTCTAAAATAAGATGCCTCATATTGAGTGACAATCCCAGAATTTCTAAGGCACTAATGCACCTTGTTAGGCCCATGGACAGACCCCATAGTCTAAAAGTTTCACATAAGTGGGGAGATATCATCTCATATACAGTCTCAACTGTCATTAGGGCTTATGGATTCAAAGGGACACCCCATGTACTACCCTATCAGGTGCCTTTAAAGGTAGGAGTAGCTAAATTTTTATGGCAGTTGGGAGGAGTGGAGGAGACCTTTTTGCACAAAAGGGGAACAGGATCAATTTGTCCTACTTGCATTGTAGCTCACCAGTTTATAATAACTAAAGAAGGGTGGATCTTCCTCTACAAATTTTTGGATCAGTATAAGATGGCAGTATCTCACTCTCATTTTTGTGACACAGAAGATTTCTTCAATTCTGCACTTAGACATAGGATCAAGCTGCATCCATGTCAGCATGAATTCTATTTCCCTGAAGATGTAATAAGAAATGAATATTCTCTCCAGGAGCAAGAAACCAAGAAAGAGAAATGGAGAGTCTATTCAAAAGTTTTGGAGTTTATTAATTATTTTGATAAGGATTACAGTCCTCTTAGTAATGCTGCAACTAATGCAGATAGAATAAATAAGCTCATGAATACATTCCCCGAAATAATGGAGGTAATGAATGAGAAGAAACAAAATTTTATTGATTCTTTCCCAGATAAAGCTAGGGAAGTTATGAGAAAATTGGGTTTCACCCCTAACATAGGGGCAGGTCCACTGGTTGTGCGAAAGAGGATAGGATATACTATTATTCAGGATCAGATGCCCATTGTAAAAAAAGAAAAATAGATAATTGAATCTACTAGTACTGTCCTTGAAGAAAGACCCCTTGAACCTTCTCCCAAAAGAAGAAAAATAATA
Source organism: Cupressus sempervirens (assembly GCA_028749045.1). Classification (NCBI taxonomy): domain Eukaryota; kingdom Viridiplantae; phylum Streptophyta; class Pinopsida; order Cupressales; family Cupressaceae; genus Cupressus; species Cupressus sempervirens. Next base: position 732,440,966 of record CM053786.1, read on the forward strand.
AGGGAAGAGGAATCCCATGTTGAAGGTTACTCACCTTCCCAAACTCCAATGAGAATTGAGGAAGAGCAGCTCACCAATGAGCAAATTGAACAAATGGGGTCACAAGGAGGAGTTTTTGTTACTCAAGCAGAAATTGATGAAGGGAACCCCCAGGAGCCTCCTATGCCGAGTTTTGAATTAACTGTAGTAGATTTCAGAGGAAGGGAATTAGACCCTATCTTGGAACAAGCCAGTCAACAATTTTTGTCTGATAACAGTTTTGTAAAATCTAGGGCTTTCCATCAGTTTGCATGGAGGGAAAACATGCACATTTTTAAACAAAGATGTAGGAATATGAAAACAGAGCATCCAGAAATGGATGAAGCCTCTATTCAGAATCAAATAAAGGAACAAATGATACAAGAGTTCTAGAATATAACCCCTGACGAGGGTAGACAGATGGTGAGAGATGCAAATATTTCATTATTGCCCAATTGGGATATTGCTGATGCCTTAATTTTTAATTCTGTGTCAAATAATTTAGGATTACAAGATCCAGATAAAGAGGAATTCTTGGGAACATCATTCAGTAATGATCAAGCTGCCCTTATTATGTGGTCATTAAGAAGAGGATCCAGGACTACTCCAGTACAGCCTGATGATTCAGGACTAACAGGGAGTATCATTGCGAGGAGGGTCGCTAATACTTCACATGTACAGGCAGCCCACATGAATGTGGACTATTCTAAATTTTCCTTGGCCACTGCAGAAAAAGAAGAAAAGGAAATGACTAATCTACGGAGTAAGTATGAAATAGTGGTGGATGCCTACAATAAAGAAGTAAAAAAGAGAATTGAGCTGGAAAACAAGGTATCTCAATTGGAGAAGATACTTGGGAAAAGAAAGGTGGGAGAATCCAGTACACTTAGAATTGCATACCCTTCATAGTCATTTTTTGGATCAACCCCTATCATTGAAATACTTGACACCCCTGAAAGGCCCCAATTCTATACTGCAGAGGACTTTGAAGTAGAAAAAACAAAATTACATGAGTTGTAGATAGAATTTAGAAATCAACAGGAAGAAAAATTAATGTAGGGTGTGGTATATTTGAGGGATAAAATGCAATGGTCAACTTTTTATGATCAGTTGACAAGACTTGTAACCCTCATGGATGAGTTGAACAGAGATAAGGATAAATTGACTCCTCTTGCACAGAAATGGAGGGAGAGGAATAATGATATTACAATCATATGTATATCTGTAGTCCAAATGCCTTATCATCAAGTTGAGAAGATTTTTGATTTATTAAATAAGCTAGAGAATTTTGATGATGAAAGAGATTCTTTACAGAGAAGATTAACACTCTGTTTTTCCCAATATATGGCTGAAAAATTCACTTTATTTCCTTGTGCTTTAGAATCTGTTGATATAATAAAGGAAAAGGAAAAGTGGAAAAGGGAGTTGGATGAGTTATTTAATGAAAGAATAATAAACATCATGAGTGAGACTAGCCACTAGTTCTGGGAAAAGACAAATGAAGAGCTAGTAAAAATACAGTTATTTTATACTGCTATGAGAAAAGAATTTGATGATTTAGAAGAAAGTGCAAATTCTTTAATAAAGATACAAAGAGAAGCTCTAAGTTTTGATTGGCCAGATGATGATGCTTTTAATAAATGGAAAAATCAGTTTATAGAACAGATGTTAGGAGACGATGAGGAGGAAGATGCAAAAATAACAGTTACCCTCGTAGTTAGTAATGAAGACATGGAAGATCCCTAGGTTAAAGTAAGTTTGTAGGTAACTGAAGATGATACATCACTTTTAGACCTCATGGCTATGTACTCCGATGATGAAGAATGATTGTAAGATCAGATAATATTTTCTTGTCTCAACAACTGAGAAGCATAACAGAAAGGGACTCACCAAAGAATTGTTTGATGTAATAAGCCTTTCTGTTATTTTGTTCGTCTTTTTGACAGAAGTGTATGTGAGTGCCTTTTTAAAAGGACACCTATCATTTGTCTTTAGCCTGAAGCTTGTTGCATCTCACACTATTTAAGTGAGATCCCAAGGCTAAAGAAGGGTCTGAATTCTATTTCTTCTAAGTATTATGCTTAGTCTAGTTTTTGGTCCAAATTTTGAAAGCAAGTTTGTAATGTATTTTTCTGTCAATTCTCTCAGAATACATGAATATAGAATGAGCTGTGTTTCTTTCTGGAGGCCATTCTGAGTCTATTGTAAAGGATATACCATTTTCAAAAGAAATGAATACAAATTATGAACTGTCCCCATATCAGTTCTTTCTAAATTTTGTCTCCTTTTAAATACTTAGCTACCTTGATGTTGTATGAGTAAAAGCTTGTGCAATTGAATGCAATCTAGTTAGGTTGTATATCCATTTATCATTGCTGTTAATTCAATGGATTAAATAAAGGCTTTGATGAATGTGATGAGATTTCTTAAGTATTGAAAAGGATTTTGAATGATAAATTATGATAAGAATTGCTGATAGAATTTGTTGTAAAGCAACAAATTAGATCTAAGAATCTGCTATAGACTTTGAACCCCAATGGATTAGGCACTGATCAAGTTATTTCAGCTGAAGGAGAAATATATTATAAATGGTTATTCAAATGCATCATCAAATCAAATTTTACTTTTATTTCATGTAGATCTTCAAAGTTGGCCAACACTTATCTACATGGAATGTTTTAGCTTCAGTTAGCCATTGTTGTTAAAAACATCTGCAGATCTATAGAAGAATTCTTGGCCATATCTATTTTATGGGATGTGTTTACCAAGTTAGTGAGAATTATGTATATGTTTGAGGATCTTGAAATGAGAATCAAAATGAAACTAAGAATAATCCTCATACAGTTGTTCCAGTTTTGAACCATCCCTGGGTATACCCACCCTAGTTTTGTAGAGCCAAAAGAGTAGAAAACCATATGTGGTTTTGTTGAAGTTGGGTCCAAATACCTTACATATGCAATTGTTAATAAGAATAGGCTAGTCTTTAGATTGTGTATGTACTGTCATTCTAGTATTAAGCATTTTGTCGCTTAGTAGTTTTAGTACATTTTAAAACACCAATATATTCTCAACAAGGTTTTTGATCTTCATTTGTTTACAGATGATTTAGAAACAAAAATCAATAGAATCAAAACAAGCGTTTTAGATTCTCAATCATATATAGAGGTTTCTCAAATGAAATACAATAAAATCATATAAAAGGGTTTTAACCAAATTGAATTCTAAAAATAGGTTTGCAAACATAGAGAAGACAGAGAAATCAAGAACGAGCAATAATTGCACAAACCCACAAGATTCTACTTGGATCTGATGCTAAAATAATGAACGCATAAAACACATAAGAATTTCCTTCATTTAAAAAACCATCTTCCCAGAAATTAGCTCCCCCAAACCCGTGTTATTGCAAAATGAGCTCTATATCTTTGATAAAGAGTTCTCCCTAAATTTGGGGCTTTGATTGTGCAATCACCCAAGAATAGTTGTTGATCTTTATCTTTATTATTTAATTATACATTAATTTAATTTTCATGCACAACCTTTTTTTCATTTAATCAAAATATCTTTATATTAAATAATTTCTTTTCTCTCTTTAATTATTTTATGAGACATTTTAATAACATATTTATTAATTTAACTAATAATACTATTTATAGTTTATTATTAAAATGAAACTCCTAAATAATTATTATTAAATTAAATAAATATAATTTGTTGGAAATTTGATTGCAAAATGAATACTGTCAAAGAGGGAGATTGTTGCAAAGAAGGAAGATGTTCAAGATAAAGAATATTTTCAATCATTGTTTTGTCATTGATGTCATACCTGCTATTTGTTGGAATGAAAATATCTTATAAGATCCAAGTACTATCACTTAGTTGATTGATGAAGAGGATTTAATCAACAAGATGTAACAAAAGCACCTAAGGGAAAGGTTGAGTTATGGTTTTGTAATGAAGTGTAAGGATTAGTTAAGACAATGGTTAAATGATGTATTGATAACATACTTGAAGATACAGAGGTTGTCCACACTTAGAAACATTGGAAAAATAAGTTGCAACAAGATTGACTGCAAAGATTAACTAAGTTCATCAGTGGGTGCCGAGCAAGCTAGTTCAAGCTGAGTAGATCTCTAGTTAGTGCTGAGCAAATGAAAAATCTAGAGTGTGCTGAGTGATAGAGAACGAGCCGAGCAAAGCAACAGGTGCCAAGCATAAAAAAAACTTAGTGGACACCAAGTGAATCCACAGTAGGTGTCGAGTATCAGTAAAATGTAATTGATGCCAAGTAACACAGTATGTGTTGAGCACCAGAATTTCAATGGTGCCGAGCTACTGCATTATTAGAAAAGTCAAAGATTCACCAGATTTGAGCTGACAAGTTTGCTACCTTGAATTTTGTGAACTAGTTGGAGGATAAGGATGATGAGCTGGTGGCACAGAATTTTATGTAAATAGTTTTTGAGTGAATTCAAGAGGATTCTTCATGATGTTTTTGGAAGGAACAAGATGTAGGTTAGATTCAATGAATCCTACCTAATCCATTTGAACTAAAATTAAAAGAGGGAAGAATTGAGTACAAAAAGCAATTCCAGACTTCTATTTAAGGAGTCACAGGCCAAGAAGCAAGAGTTACTAGTGTGCCAAAATTGTGAAGTGGTTGAAAGGTGTCAAGGAGAAGACATCAAGAGAAGAAGGAATAATAGAGCACAGAGACCCTACTTTGATAAGTGGTCATAGAGGAGATTGTATTGGTATATCAAGCATGGAGACTTAAGGAGACAAAGCTTGAAAGGAGGGCAAGTTGTCAGAGCTACAAAGACTAAAAGCCAGCTAGTGTGAAGAGCTAAACTATGATCTAAATTTTGCAAGTTAAGTTGTGAGTTGTATCAGATCAAAAGCCCTTGTTGTTACTCTCTAAAAATTGTATTAGTTAGGGTAAAATCCTATGGACTTAGGTTGGTTTAACAACCATTTGTAAATATTTTAATAGGGTGGAATTCCTAGTGAATGTTCTAAAGTCCTCTAACCATACCCACTTCTAATAGGTTGATTAAATCTTTTAACTAGGTCACATTTAATAGTGTGTTGTAGCCTTTAACAAGGCAGGCCTTTCACACAACATTACTTCAAAAGAGTGAGAATTGAGTAGCATGTTATTGGTGGTTTTTCCAAATTAGGTTTCCACATAAATCGTTGTGTTATGTGTTGATTTTTCATGTGTTATGCTTACATGATTTACAGTAACTTGCTAAGTAGGAAAGTTTAAGCTTGGATGAATGAACAGTTTTAAAGGCTCACTTTACTTGATGAAAAAGTTTTAATTGGACATTTACCCGCCTCTTAGTTATTCTAAAGCATTTCTAGCAATTGGTATTAGAGCCATCTTTTGATTTAGTTTAAAGGTACTAGAAGTAGGAAGATCAAGATGTCCAAGAGAGAAGTTCCCAAGCTCAACAAAGAAAAATTCGCTACATGGAAAAGCCTAATGAAACTGCACCTTGGATCAATAGGTGATTATGAAAAAACCTCAATTGGAGTGGAACATGTAGATTCAACTAGACCCCTCTCTACATATGATTTGAACAAAATGAAGGAGCACAATCAAGTAATGTTAGAGATTGCCTTTGCACTAAACTATGATGAATTTGATGACATCAAAGGATGTGATTCTGAATTCAAGATGTGGAAAGCCTTGTTAGACATCTATGGAGGAGATAAGAATGTTCAAAGAACAAAGAGAGAAAGCCTCAGAGGAAATTTTGATGACATGAAAATGGAGAAAGGTGAGAATGGTTCTCAATATGCATCTAGAATGAAAGAAGTGGCAAGTGCAATAAGGAGTCTAGGTGGTCATTTGGAAGATAAAATTGTCAATAGAAAATATTTAAGAACTTTGCTCCCCATCTGTGCTATTAGAGTTTTAGCCATCCAAGAGCTAAGATTTTTCCCAAGAAATTAGTTAACCTTTGTGTAGACACCTAAAAATATTTTAGAAAATAAAATATTTTTATTTTCTGAAAAAAGTTCCTGATGACATCATCATTTATTAATTAATTAATTTTGTATGCCATTAAATCCCTTTATCTTAATTGAAAATATTTAATTAAGGAATCCCTCCCAAAAATGTTTAAATCTTATTTAAACATTATTTCCTTATTTATTAATTATTTAATTAATAAATTGACCAAAAATCCCAAAATAAATAAATAATTTATTTTTTGCCCAAAACTTGGCCAATTTCCTTAAGACCACTAACCTCTTCCAAAATCTTCTAATCCTTCTTTAATTTCAATTAAAGGCTAATCCCATCATTTCCTATCTCTAATCCCAACTCAAAATATTTAATTAAGATTAAATATTAATCCTCATGTTTATTAAAAATGTTTTAATAAATATCTCCTCAACCCAAACCCTTGAAATAAATAAAACTTTATTTATTTTCTAAAAAAACCTTTTTTATCCTCATCTTAGGAAGTTCTAGACTCTTCTAGAAAGTCTTCATCCTAATCCAAAGCCTAGAATCTTCTATAAGATGTCAATCCTAATCCTAATCCCCTCCTAACCTTGTCACATTCCCTAAACATGGGTTAAGACTTGCTAACCCAAGCCAAAGTTAACAAATATCTCCTCCTTCACCCACCCTCATTTATTGCCATCCACTTGCCTATCCCTAAGCTAATCCTAAACCATCCTAATCCATGCTCTAATCATTTGCACAATCCTAAGCAAGCTTAAAACCTTCCTAATCCAACCCAAGTTGAAATTCCTCACCCTCCAACATAAATGACCCTCAAATATCTCTTACACTCTCCTTCAATGCTCTTACAAAGCACTTATGAAGGGTCTTTATGAATATAGTATCCCTTGAGCCTCCTTTGTCGACTCATCCTTGCCCTTTCCTCCATCCTCTCACCCTATGACATGTGTCACTCCCTGATTGGCTATAAGGAAGCACAATCCATGTGCTCTTCTCTCATTCAATCTAAGCCCTCCATAAGCTTTCTCCTTTCCTTCCATCTTAGCCCTCCATCCCTCAAGCCTCTTGCCTATAAATTGGATCCTTCCCCTTTGCAAAAACAACAAAATCTATAAAGTAAAGCCATAATGCCATTTTGAGAAGCCATTTTTTACATCAAATCCATTCACCAAAATCTATCAAAAATCCTCCATTGAAGCCCATTTGAGCATTTGAGCATACATACATAATCAAGCCATCTTAGCTATTAGACATACCTCTACATCAAGTGATCATCCTCATTGAGAGAGCCTATCCATAGCTCATATTCTCATTTGAGGACTTCACTTTGTCTCTCATGAAGTTATGTTAAATTAGTATGCAAATGCTTTTTGATTGTTTTAATTTAGTGTTTCTAACATACTAAAGTAGCATATACATTTTGGCACGCCCGGTGGGACCCCGCATGGGTCATCTTCATTAGCTTTTTTAGTCAAGTTTTGTATGTCATTTGCTAATTTTAGCTAATTTTTCTTGTTTTTGTGATTGGTAGGATTGTATAAATTGGTTTTGCAGGTCCACATGAGCATGAAGAAGACAAAAGAACTCATAGTCTATCTCATAGTGTTTGCAGATTTTTCAAGCTTATAGGTGGACGGAGCACTTGGAATTCTTCTTCCTCTTTTTGTCTATATTCTTCTTCTATTCCATCTACTTCTTCTTCTTCTTCTTGAGGGATCTTGGCCTTTTTCTTTTAAGGAAGCAAAATCATACACACTTTTTTTTAAGTGCTTAAAATGAACCCCAAAATCATACTTAAATCCATTAAAAACTAAAAATTTGCAAAAAAAATTAAATCTTTTAACAAGTGAAACTAAACCAATCCAATCATTTGCATCCTTGCAATATCAAGGTTTTAGATACATTCATGCAAAGTTAGGAACACTTCATTTTTTAAAATTTAAAAAGAACTTCAAGTTTCCATTTCAAAAGGTTCAAAATCAACACTAAGTGCACACTAAAATCTAAATCAAACTCAAAGCATCAATCAAGGATAAAATGAACCTCATTTGCAAATGTTTTAAAATTCTATTAAAAATCTCATGAAAACTAAGAGTCCTAAATGGTTGCCAAAATTGTCCTAAAAGCTTTGTTATTTGTTCCAAACAAATGTCTTGTTGCAAAATCTTGAATGTTTCCTAGGTTTTTCATGCATCAAAACAATCTAGGAATATAATTTTTTTAGGCTTAAAACATGCAAACTAGAACAAAAAATCTTGAATGAAAACCAAAGTCCAAAGAGTCATTTTCACTTTTGAGTCCAAAACAATCTTGAATGATCTAATGTTAAAACAAAGCACTTCAAAGTTCTTAGAACAACACGCAAAATCTCAATCTTGAATGCTCAAAGGAAAAAACTTGAATGTTTAATTACTTGTCTTTGAATGCATGTTGCTAAAATCACTCTTGAGTGCCATGGATTAAAATCAAGTTTTTTTTTAAATTTATGAATGCATGATTAAAAAAAAAAATCCAATCTTAAATGCCATAGATCAAATAATCATCTTTTGGGGCATAAAAAGAATTCACATTTTAGAAACTTTCTAAGTTATAAAAACAAATAAAGACACTTTGAGTGAATTTGTTGTTGGACTTACCCTCTTTAATCACCCATCATTCTAACCATTGGTTGCAATATCAGCACCATATATGGGGATGGGTCTACCTAAGAAGGTGTTAAGTGCTCCACAAAAATTAAATTCCACTCACTTGAGTTTTTATTGGTTTTTCTAAGATAGAAAATTTATTGAATGCACATTAGTCTCACTAATACTTCATTTGGGAATAAAAATTGAACAAATCTTGACGTGGAGGGCCTCTGGGCATGCGCTTGAAATTGAGCTTTACACACATCTTTGTTTTGGGCTTAAAACAAACTCACACTCGATCTTGAATGCCTTAAATAAAATCAATCGATACTTGACGTGAAGGGCCTCTGGGCGCACGAGTTTACTTTTTGTTGACCCTAAATCTTCTCGGTGTATTCATTCTTTGATCACTTCTCTTTTTTTGGTGCATTTCAAATTGGAATTTAACCTTTGCATCTTAAATCACGTTTGTTTTCAAAAGGTCTAGATCAAAAAACTTAAAGCGTCTATTGGAAAAGAACTCTGTCTTTTAGCCCAAGATCATCCAAGTCTTGTCTCACCTTGTCATCTTTCGAGGCCATCTTGGGTGCATAAGATTAGGATCCAAAATCTTGTCTTAGCTTTTAGGAGGCCTGCTTGGGGATTTCATCACCCCTTGGGATGACCTCAACTCCTGCATTCTGGCAGAGTATAAAGATTAGGAGGTGAATCCAAAGACACCTGTCTTGGGATCAAAATTCTATCACTCAGGCTAAGCCTCAAGGAACTCTATACCCTTGAGAATTGAAAGAGGAGAAGTGGGTTACCGCTCCTCTCGGCTATGTGACATTGTTTTGGTTTCATCTACGGATTTAGGCCTCACGTACCTTGGGTATATCAAAGACTCCCTAGCTAAACCAACTATCAGCCTTGTAGACAACCATCTAGGATGTTAATGTGTTTGAAGTGATTGATCAAAACATTTGTAGAATATACACACTCCATGGCACAATTACTGTCTTCTGAGAATCAAAAAATTTATCTGGTTGTTCCTATCTATTGCTTGATCTTTTACTTGTTGAATGAATATTTTCCAAACTCAGTCAATCCTAGCTTAGGGCAAACTTAGCGTAGTCACTGCCTATTTCAGAAGTTGAAAAAAGTTGAAGCAAAAAAACCATGATCTCTCAAAGCCAAATAGATTCAGGAATTTATGTCAGAACAACCCAAACCCAAATAGAAGTTTCACAAAGCCAAACTCAAGCCATCTCAGGTATACCAAGAAATTTTAGCCAAGAGAAAGGAAGTAACACCAAGCCCTTGAATTACCAAACTCCACAAAGTAGAAGACAAAGTTGCCGACGAAGCCCTCCAAGATGCTTGGTTAGATCGCACTATCAGATTTAGCAAACTTCCAAGAGTTAACCCTGCTTATGTCTTACCAACTGTGCATGATTTCTATGATTATGCCTCCTTGTTTCTCCACATCTTCTTGCATAAGTTTCATTTTAGAGTCATCTTTGTAGGAAAGCCAACCATTCTAGGCTATCCATTTAAGCATTTTAGCTCATCCATCTCATCTAGTTCCTTGCTTTAGAACCAAACCATCTAGCCAGCAATCAAAAAGTTCACATCCAAGCCTTCAAAATTGTTGTCACATTGCTAGAACTTGTTTTTTTGATCATCTTGCAAATCCACTAGTCTCACCAAGGTTATCCCTCTGACAGAGATTTTTCTAGGGTAATCTAGCCTTGTTATGTGTCATCCCTCATCACCTAGAGCTAAAGGTTGGGATCCACAAGTGGTCAATCTCATGTTTTTCCTAAGGGATCATCAGTCTATCCTTAAGTTGACATAATCACCACCAAGCTTGCACATAGGAAAGTAGACCTTTCGTGGGTCAGTCATCCAAGAAATTTTTTTCCATGTTGTTGATCTAAACCTACCATTTAACATCCTCCTTGGACACCCATGGATCCATACCATGAAGGCCATTCCATCCACATATCATCAATGCCTCAAATTTCTACATTAAGGCACTGAAGTGACCATCCATGCCAATCTAGAACCCTTTGTTTATTGCAATGTAGTTGAAGCCTCATATACAAACCATTTCCCTGGCATCAAAATCAGCCAATCGATCGCTAGTTCATCCAACACCTGTAAGGACCCAGAAACCATGCTCGCCTCCACCCTATCTACCCTAAAGATCAACAACAAAGGTTGTGGAGAGTATAGCCTATTTGATGCATTTGCAGTTGGTGCATTGCCACTTGATCCACACACCCATGGATGGACCACATATCATAAAGCCAAGGAGACTCCACCTCCTCGATACACACAGCTTGGCCCAACAACCTTTATATCCCCAAGAATCCCTCTTCATGAGGAGCTCACTCTGGATATCAACAATTGGTTACATTAGGATGCACCTCCAAGAAATCAAGCACACCTTGATCACTTCAGCCAAAAGTATCCCCAAGCACATAAGCTCATCACTGAAAAATGGAACTATCAAGGTGGTGGTCTAGGACCAGAGGAAAGAGGCATGCAGTGTTCCATCGAAGCACACAAACGGGAAAAGAAGTTAGGTCTAGGCTTTGGCATACCCACAACTGGGGGCACCAATATAGATGGTCATGCTTTTTTGAACATCTACCATGACCTTGTAGAAATTAAAGACATTTTGGAGGAAGTTGAAAAGAGATCCTACGATGATATCCCAGACCAAATCTCCCTGGGAGACTCTGTTCTCCAAGAACTATCCATCCATTTCATCGACCTACCACTCGCTCACCTTGAACTCATAGATTGGGACCAACCAAGCATCATACACATTGATGAGTTCACATTAGAGGAAGAACTTCTAAGATTCATGGGAGCTAAAACTCCTCACAATCAAACAAATCCAGATTCTGCCTATATCTATAAGGTAGATCTCAAGGGGTATTTTGGAGAAAATCCCCAACCTAGTTCCGATACACCCAAAACTAGAACTAAGGTGAATCTGAGACTTTCTCAAGCAGCGAAGAGAGCCCCTTAGCAAGAAAATATAGAGTCACAAGTAGAACATGAGGATTTAGCATTGCCTCCTCAAGATAATCGACCAGAGGTGTCTTCTATTCTAATTGAGGATACTAGAGAAGTCAACATCGATTTTTTAGAGATCCCCAGACTTGTTCACATTGCTACATCCCTATCACAAGACCAAGTTGATCTCCTCTTTGAGGTCTTAAGAGAGAACATTGGCTGATTTGCATGGTCATATCAGGACATGCCAAGACTTGATCCAAAGCTTGTAGTTCATCATCTTGCAGTCGATCCAAAGATCAGGCCTGTCAGACAAAAGCTTAGAAAAATGCACCCCAAGGTGACATTACCAGTCAAAGCTGAATTAGAAAGAATGTTAGTTGCTAAGGTTATCTAACCTATTAACTACTTAGAGTGGATCTCCAGCATGGTCCCCATCAGTAAGCCTTCTGGTGACATTAGAATCTGCACTGATTTTAGAGATCTTAACAAAGCTTGTCCAAAAGATGATTTTCCCTTACCCAACATAGATACGATTGTAGACCTTACAGCTGGACATGAAATTTTGTCCCTCATGGATAGATTTTTTGGGTATAATCAAATCAAGATTGCAGAAGAAGATCAGCATAAGACAACATTCACTACCCCTTGGGGAACCTTTTGCTACAACATGATGCCTTTTGGCCTAAAGAATGTTGGGGCTAGCTATCAAAGAGCTATGACAGCCATTTTCCATGATCTTATCCATAGCATTTTCAAGGATTATGTGGATGATATCTTGGTTAAATCTCACACCTTCATGGATCATCTTGTTGACCTGGAGAAAGTCTTTGATAGGTTAGCCAAATATCATCTCATGCTGAATCCCAAGAAATGTGTCTTTGGGGTCACATCTGGCAAGCTTCTAGGCTTTATAGTTTCTAAACGAGGTATGAAGATCGACCCCAAGAAGGTCAAGGCTATCTTAGACATGCCTTCTCCATAGAAACTATGACAATTTTGTACTCTTAAGGGAAAGCTTCAATCTATCTGGTGCTTCATCTCCCAGCTTGCAGATAAGTGTACACCATTTGCACATATACTAAAGAAAGATGAGAACTTCAAGTGGGATTCTTTATGTCAATGCAACTTTGATTAGCTCAAGCAGTATCTCGCCAATCCCCCTATCTTGGTTCCACCAGTTCCTGGTTGTCCCTTCATCTTGTACATATCAGCAATGCCTATTTCTCTAGGGGCACTTCTAGCACAACATGATGACTATGACAGAGAAAGAGCCATCTACTATATTAGTAGAACCCTAGTTGGTTATGAACTCAATTACACTCTTATGGAAAAAGCTTGTTTGGTAGTTGTTTTCTCAACTCAACAGCTTCACCACTACATGCTAAGTCATACCATCCAACTAGTATCCAAAATTGATCCTCTCAAGTATATGCTCTCTAGAACAACACTTACAGGGCATTTGGCCAAATGGGTTATGCTTCTTAATGAATTTGACATCCAGTATGTGGACAAAAAGACAATCAAAGGGCAAGCTATAGTAGATCACCTAGCTGATGCACCTCTAGTAGATACATATCCTTTGATCACAGAATTTCCAGATGAACATATCTGTCTAATTGAAGAACAACCCCCATGGAAACTTTATTTTGATGGCTCATACACATCTCATGGATTAGGGGCAACAACATTGTTGGTCACACCTCAAGGAGATCACATTCCAAAAGCTTTTAAGCTACAATTCCCTAGCACCAACAATATAACTGAATATGAGGCTCTCATAGCAGGATTAAAGATAGTCATAGAATGGAACATCACTGAGTTACAAATCTTTGGCGATTTTCAGCTCATCATCAAGCAAGGCCTAAATGAATATCAAACCAAAGATGAAAAGCTATTACCCTACAAAGAGCTAGTTGATCAACTAACCCAACATTTTACAAAGCTTTAGTTTATACAAGTGCTTTGAATGCAGAACAAAGCAACGGACGCTATGGCTACTATCGGATCGCTCTTGAAAATTCCCCAAGTGGCTACACAGTATGAGTTTTTAGTCGAGCAGCTCCTCACACCCACTTATGCGAATGAGGATTCAAATCGTGTTTGCATCTTGGTTGGTCCTCGATCCCCTTGGTACCATGAAATCCATGCTTACCTTAAAGATGGTATCATATCCCCTCACCTCACATGAACCCAATGCCAAAATCTCATTCAAAAATCATCTTGCTATGTCATCATAGCCAATACCCAATATCATCGAGATTATCATGATACTCTCTCTAGGTGTTTAGACCAAAATGAGGCCACGATGGCATTAAAAGAAGTACACTTCAGACTTTGCAGTGCCCACACGAGTGGTATTGTCCTAGCACGAAAAATCCTTAGAGTAGGCTACTATTGGCCTATCATCAAAGAAGACTCCTATGACTTTGTCAGAAAATGTCTCCCATGTCAGCAACACGCCAATCTTGTGCATGCTCTAGCATAAGATCTACAGCCTATTGCACCACCTTGGCCCTTTGCATGTTGGGGCCTTGATCTAGTTGGAACTATCACACCTCTCTCATTTGATGGACATAAATGGATAATAATAGCTACAAACTATTTCACTAAATGGGTGGAAGCAGTCCCCCTAGTCTCAGCTATAGGAGTTTAGGTCTCCAAGTTCATCTTGTACCACATTATTTGCCGCTTCGGCATCCCATCCACCATCTTCACCGACCATGGAGGTAACTTTGAAAATCTCAACATGGAAGAATTATGCACTTCCCTCTGCATCCATCACCACTTTTCTAGCCCATATTTCACACAAGGTAATGGCCAAGCAGAGGAAACTAACAAAACCCTCGTCAAAATCCTAAAGAAAGTTGTCAATGATTTCGGCCGCAATTGGAACCTACAAATAAATCCAGCCTTATGGGCCTATCAAACCTCCTTCCATACATCCACAAGAACAAATCCATACTCCCTAGTCTATGGTGCCGAAGTGATACTACCCATAGAGGTTGAACTTCCCTCCTTGCACATATCTTTGTGAGGGCAAATATCAGATGAAGAATACAGAGTAGCTTGGCTCACCCAGCTAGATCTCCTAGATGAGAAGTGACAACATGCCTATGATCACCTCATAGTCTATCAATCTCGTCTTAAAAGGAACTTCAATAAGAAGGTGCTTCCCCAAAAATTTCAACTGGGTGACATGGTCCTCAAAGAAAATATGAAAGTCCAAGCTAATTGAGAAAAGAAAGGCAAGTTTGAACCTACATGGCTTGGTCCTTATGTTGTCACTACCTCCTTTGGCTCTGGAGCCTATCATCTATCTACATCAGAAGGAGAACTCTTGAATGATCCTACTAACATCATTCATCTCAAGAAGTTCTATGCTTGAAGATCTTTGGTATACCTAGCTTTTGAAAAATACAAAAAAAAATAGTAAAGAGGAATAAGCGTCCAATGGTGAAAACTTGGCAGTTCAAGCACCTTGGATAGGTACCTTGGTAAAAACATGGTAATTTAGGTGCCTTGTGTACTAAGACTTATCCATTATCTATCGCTATCCTATCCCTCATCCATCCACTCACCATCCCATAAAACACCTGCTTGTTCCCTTGGTGTTCCAACCAAATATCCAACATCTAATGAAGCTTGTAAATACCTCTTGTACAACTTGTAAATCTTGTACCTCAGCTTGTAAATCTTGTACCAAAGCTTGTATCATCCCTGGTATCATAGCTTGTATATCCAAATCTCGTCCAAAACTTGTACCATATTCCAGCTTGTAAATAATCTTGTATCCTAGTTTGTATCCTATCACATACACAAAAAGAATCCCATTTTCCTTAAGCTTTTCACAAAACCATCAAATTAACCAACTATCCATCCAACACACTCTAAAACATTTCCATCTCACAAAACCCAAACATGAACAACCTTGTACATTTGTAACATATCTTGGTTTGTTAGCTTGTACATCCTCTTTAGCTTAGTACCATTGTATCTATCCAGCTTTCATGTTAGTTCATCTTTGATCAACATCTTGCACACATCGCACAACCCTTGGTTAGCTATTCCAATGCATCCTTTAGCTAGATCTCCTATCACCAAAGTGTTATCCTTCTTAGTTCAGCTTGCCAGATGTATCACTCATCCAGATCCATTAGCTTAGGTGCTCTCTGATAGATCCCTGTAGGATATAACTTTCCTCATGTCTGATCTTGGTCCGTTAGTACCTCGTCCTACCCATCTTGTTGGCAAATGGTTCTCTTTTGGATTTTCACTTTCTTTTGATTTGGAATCTTCCCTTTGGGTCTTGAAGTATCTTTCCAAGAAATCTTTTTGTTCCCTCCTCAAGGTTGCCACGATCTTCCATATCATGGTATATTGCGAATGAGGCAATCTGAGCATAAGGTTTTGATTAGGTCTTTTGTTTATTTTTCTTTTCTTCTTGTGGGTTACCCAGTGTCAGTTCCACGCTGCTTCCTCTGAGATTCATGTGTGCTACTAGGACAATCCTTACGTGTTTGTTTTGAGTCAAGTCTGTTAGTCCTCTGGACAGTTGGTGAAAAGGCCTTGATGTTCTTGGTAACCTTGGCAATTAACCAACAGTCCTATAGCAAATCTAGTGCTCAACTACATGGTGGTACTTCTCTTTGAAGTATCCCCCGATCAAAAAGCCTTAATGGAATCCCTTCATCTCCATTATTCCCCATCCATATCCAACATCTTTCTTTGCTACCCCAGCTTATGCATTTGTATCTCTTTAAATCAATCATCACTCTTAGCTTTAGGGATCCATAATCTTAGTCTTAGGATCCACCAATCAAATCAATCCACCAAGCCTCATCTTTCAAGATCCACAATCCTAGTCCTAGGGATCTTCAAAACCCATCTCTCACCAATCTAGCTCTTTGAAATCCTATTGCATCAACTTTATCATCCCATCATCCATCTCCCTATCCTAGATTTTTTTTTATAGTGCTCTGCTCCTTCATCCTCCCCTTAATCTTGAAAGTCTTAAGTTTATTTACTCTTGTGCCACTGATTTTCCCCTTTATCATTCTCCCATAGTGAGAGTTTGAGCTAACTAAACCTCTTCTCTTAAGCCACTCTTCGTCCTCCCACCCGCCAAGATTCTTGTACTTTTCAAGAAGTTGTCAAGCCTCACTTTCTCTCCTCGCCACCTTCTTGAGGGGGCATCTCGCAGTCCATTCTCTCCTCTTCTGCTTAGCCTTGGGCATCTTATTTTCTTATCTTTGATGCCATGCCACTTGCAGAATCCCATCAAAGAGGGGCAAAATGTAGACACCTAAAATTTTTTTAGAAAATAAAATATTTTTATTTTCTAAAAAAAGTCCCTGATGACATCATCATTAATTAATTAATTAATTTTGTATGCCATTAAATCCCTTTATCTTAATTAAGGAATCCCTCCCAAAAATGCTTAAATCTTATTTAAACATTATTTCCTTATTTATTAATTATTTAATTAATATATTGACCAAAAATTTCAAAATAAATAAATAATTTATTTTTTGCCCAAAACTTGGCCAATTTCTTTAAGACCACTAACCTCTTCCAAAATCTTCTAATCCTTCTTTAATTTTGATTAAAGGCTAATCCCATCATTTCCTATCCCTAATCCCAACTCAAAATATTTAATTAAGATTAAATATTAATCCTCATGTTTATTAAAAATGTTTTAATAAATATCTCCTCAACCCAAACCCTTGAAATAAATAAAATTTTATTTATTTTCTAAAAGAACCTTTTTTATCCTCATCCTAGGAAGTTCTAGACTCTTCTAAAAAGTCTTCATTCTCATCCAAAGCCTAGACTCTTCTAGAAGATGTCAATCCTTATCTTTAATCCTAATCCTAATCCCCTCCTAACCTTGTCACATTCCCTGAACATGTGTTAAGACTTGCTAACCCAAGCCAAAGTTAACAAATATCTCCTCCTTCACCCACCCTCATTTATTTCCATCCACTTGCCTATCCCTAAGCTACTCCTAAACCATCCTAATCCATCTTCTAATCATTTGCATAGTCCTAACCAAGCTTAAAACCTTCCTAATCCAACCCAAGTTGAAATTCCTCACCCTCCAACATAAATGACCCTCAAATATCTCTTACACTCTCCTTCAATTCTCTTACAAAGCACTTATGAAGGGTCTTTATGAAGATATTATCCCTTAAGCCTCCTTTGTTGACTCATCCTTGCCCTTTTCTCCATCCTCTCACCTTGTGACATGTGTCACTCCCTGATTGGCTATAAGGAAGCACAATCCATATCCTCTCCTCTCATTCAATCTGAGCCGTCCATAAGCTTTCTCCTTTCCTTCCATCTTAACCCTCCATCCCTCAAGCCTCTTGCCTATAAATTGGATCTTTCCCCTTTGCAAAAACAACACAATCTAGAAAGTAAAGCCATAATGCCATTTTGAAAAGCCATTTTTTACATCAAATCCATTCACCAAAATCTATCAAAAATCCTCCATTGAAGCCCATTTGAGCATTTGAGCATACATACATAATCAAGCCATCTTAGCTATTAGACACACCTCTACATCAAGTGATCATCCTCATTGAGAGAGCCTATCCATGGTTCATATTCTCATTTGAGGACTTCACTTTGTCTCTCATGAAGTTATGTTAAATTAGTATTCAAATTATTTTTGATTGTTTTAATTTAGTGTTTCTAACATACTAAAGTAGAATATACACTTTGAAGGTATAGTGGGAAGACTTACTGCTTTTGAGTTGTCAAATTATGATAACTACAGACCTAAGAATCTTGAATCTGCTTTCAAATCCAAGCTGACATTGAAAGATACTGAGGAGGTGAAATCAAAGAAGAAGAGTAGAAAAGGAAAACATGCATCCAGTGATAGCAACACAAATGAAGAGGATGTGGAACAATTGGAAGCACTATTGGCTAGAAGATTTGATAGAGGCAAATGTAAATTCAAAGGTAAGCTCCCTATCATTTTTTTTAATTGCAATGAAGTAGGACATATTGCTACAAGGTGTACATAGAAGAAGATCTACAAAGAAAGAAATAAGTACAAGAACAAAAGAGAAGATGATAGCATAGATTACAAGAACAAAGGCAAAAGATGCTACATTATTGAAGAATATTCTAATGAGAATGATGATGAAGTAGTCTATATAGCCATAAAGGATGAATCAGATGAAGATGACGCAATGACATTGGTAACCTATGTGAACAAGAATGACAAATGGATCATAGACAGTGGATGCTCATATCACATGACAGGAGACAAAAGTAAGTTTATTACCTTTATCCAGTATGATGAAAATAGTGTTAGATTTGGTAATGATGCTCCATGTCAAATCAAAGGAAAAGGTTCTATCAAAATTACAGAGAAAATTTCATGTGATAATGCATACTATGTTGAAGGATTGAACTACAATTTGTTGAGTGTATCACAGTTAGGCAATGCAGTTTGTAAAGTAAAATTTAGAAACAAAATTGCCAACATCTATGATACTGATTGAAATCTGATAGGAAAAGGTGAACAATCTAGGAGTAACTTGTTTCACCTAGATATGGAAGATGCAACCTGTCTTATTGTTAGATTTGATGATATGTGGTTATGGCATAAAAGGTTATGTCATGTTAACTTTGATAATTTGATTAGCATCAAAAAAAGGAAGAAAGTCAAAATTTTCCTAAGCTAAAGAAACCTGAAAATACGATGTGCAAACAATGTCAACTAGGAAAGATGACCCACTCAAGTTTCAAAAGAAAAACCTACAGTTTCAAAGAAGTACTAGAGTTGGTGCATACTGACTTATGTGGACCAATAGAAGTGAAAAGCTACCAAGGAGATAGATATATAATGCTATTTATGGATGACTATTCTAGGATGATGACTGCCATGTTCTTAAAGCAAAAATATGATGTATTTCAAATGTTTAAGTGGTATTTAGCTAGGGTTGAGAAGGAAATAGAAAAAAGTCTAAAGTTCCTGAGATCAGACAGAGGAGAAGAGTTTACATCAAAAGAATTTGAGATATTTTGCAATGACAAAGGAATCAAGAGACAGACATCAACACCAAGAAATCCACCATAGAATGAGATTGTAGAAAGAAGGAATAGATTAGTAATAAACTGTGCTAGAACATTGATGATGGAGAAAAATGTTGCTTTGAAGTACTAGAGAGAAGCTGTAAGTATTGCTGTTTATACCTTAAATCGAGTACAAGTCAAGAAAGGTATAAATGTAACACCTTTTAAATTATGGTATGGTCATTCACCTAATGTAAACCTTTTCAAAGTATTTGGTTGCAAATGCTATATTCTTAAAGATACTAGAAATGACAAGTTTGATGCAAAAAGTGATGAAAGGATATTCTTTGGATACTCCACTAGAAGTAAGGCATATAAGTGTTTGAATACTAACACCAAAAAGATTGTGGAGAGTGAAAATGTAAATTTTTATGAGCATGCAAAAGTCCAAGTTGATGAATCTAGGAAATCATAAGATTATAGATCTTTTGTAGACTTCTATGAAGGAATGTTTATTGAAGATGAAGCTGCCAATCAAGTTGGGAATCAAAAATTTTTTTTAGTATCAGCCAAGTCACAACTAGTGAATGCCGAGCTACATTCAGAAGCTGAGTTGTAAAATGAAGAAAATGCACATTCTGATTCTGAAATCAGTACACATGGAAGAAATAATGAAATACTAGATGGTGGTGTGCAAAGTGACGCTAAAGTTGAAGAACCAAACATGGAAAGAAGGATAGAACCAAGACTATCCAGATATGTGAGAAGACATCACCTTGCAAAACAAATCATTGGAGACAAGGAAGCTAGACCAATGACAAGGAACAAACTAAGGAATGAATCATGTTTGCTAAGTAAGATTCAGCCCAAAATGGTAAAAGATGCACTACAAGATGATAATTGGAATAAAGCTATGGAAGAGGAGATAAATTAAACTGAGAAGAAAAATACTTGGACTCTAGTTCCTAGACAACCTGATAAAAATGTAATTGGTACAAAATGGGTCTTCAGGAAAAAACTTGATGAGAATGGTGAGATAACAAGAAATAAGGCTAGACTAGTTTGCAAAGGTTATGCACAAGAAGCAAAACTGGACTATGAAGAAACATTTGCCCCTATTGCAAGAATTGAAGGAGTAAGAACACTACTTGCATATGCTACTTACAAAGGTTTCAAAGTCTACCAAATGGATGTGAAGTCTACTTTTTTGAATGGTATACTGGAATAGGAAGTCTACATAGAACAACCAGAGGGATTTGTTGATGACAACAACAAGGATATGGTTTGAAAATTGCATAAAGCACTCTATGGTTTGAAGCAAGTACCTAGTGCATGGTATGAGAGACTACATAAATATCTTCTAAAGATTGGATTTGAGAGAATAGATGACAAAAACAACCTGTACATCAAGGTAGAAAAAGGTAAAGATATTCTAATATTAGAAATCTTTGTTGATGATATAATATTTGGAGGAAAAGATGCGCTATGCAAAGATTTTTCTGATCAAATGAAACATGAATTTGAGATGTCAATGTTTGGAGAAATCAAATTCGTTGTTGGATTGCAAGTACATCAACTAAAGCAATGCATATTTGTGACCCAATCAAAATACATCAAGGAGATACTGAATACATTTAGATTAGAAGATTCAAAATTAGTTAGTACACCAATAGTAATAGGACATAAGTTATCCAAGAATGGTGAGTCAGCCAAAGTGAATCAGACTATGTATAGATCAATGATTGGAAAGTTGCAGTATGTTGTACATAGTAGATTAGACATTGTAGTAGTTGTTGGAATAATGGCAAGATTTTTTGCAAATCCAAGAGAAAATCATTTGATGGTAGTAAAGAGAATATTGATGTATGTAAAAAGAACTCATGACTTTGGTTTGTACTAGAAGAGAAGTGAAAAGTTTGAGTTGAAAGCCTACATTGATGTATATTGGGGAGGTAATATTGATGATAGAAAAAGAACCAATGAAGGAACACTTTTCTTAAGAAAAATATTGGTTACTCGAATCAACAAAAAGCAAAGTTGTACCTTACAATCCACAATAGAAGCTAAATATGTTGCTACTACTATCAATTGCACTAATATTGTATGGATCAAACATCTATTGCAAGGAATGAAGAGAGAGGTAACTAAACCTGTGATACTCTATTGTGATAATAGAAGTGCCATCAACATATCAAAGAATCCTATAATGCATGCCCAAAAAAAGCATATTGCAATCAAGTATCACTATGTAAGAGAATTGGTGGAAGACAAGCAAGGATGGAATATGTCAGTTCAAAGGAACAGATTGTTGACATCTTTACAAAAGCACTACCTAAAGATGCTTTTGAGTATCTTAGAGGAGAGTTAGGGGTGATACCCCTATCCAAGGCTGTTTGAAGCAAAAGAAAGACTGCCCTGCATCAAATGAGTTGATTGTTGGCATATTACAAATTGATGCAGATGATGTTTACTTTAGGATCATGCCTAAAGTAATAAAAGTGGTGAAGTTCCAAATCAGTCACAAGTAAGGTGATAGAGGGAGAAATTGGAGTACATGCAAATGCTACACTTGCATGTTAAGATGCTAAAATAGTATGTATTTGGCATTATTTTCAAAGAGGTAGATAAGTAGCAAGAAACTGATCAACATCATTTGATCAATAGCATTCAATTAGATAGAGGAAGAAGTAGCAAGAATTGATCAAATCTATAGGATCAAATGGATAGAGGGAGAAGTAGTTAGATACCAAAATAGCAAAAGGTGATCAATGAATACAAAGGAAGAAATAATGTAAGAAGGAATCACGAGCAACAGAAATCAAAAGAATGTTTAGATATACAAAAGGAAATAGCAACTTAGAAGAAGAAATTAGTACATACAAGAATCAATCAGAGGAAGACACTTTATCAACAAAAGAATCCAAAGGGAGCCATAAGTTAACTTATGCTACTGATAAAATGAATAGTTTTGTAAAGTTTTCTTTTTGGCATTTGATTTACTATTTTAACCTAGTTAGCATTATGTGCTAGAAAATGTGACCTATTAGGAGCATGGGTTAACAAATAAACATTAGCTAAATTTTTTGAAATTGCATCAAAGTTTCATCAAAATGAAAGGAACAAACACTAACTAATGCTTTCTTGGGTTGTGCAACCCTAAGCAGCTAATAAACCCAATCTTTCAGCCACCTCTACAGGTCAAAAAAAGCACCCATAAGAGGCCTTGTTGGTGTGTTAAGATGGGGGTATGTTTGGTGTGCTCTCCCAAACACAACAATAAATGAATCTCTTGAGTATGTGAGTGCAAATGTGAATGCAAATGTGAATGAAAATGCACTAAGATCCTAAGCTATGTGGGATGAAGAACACTTCAAGAAATGGCTATGGAGAAATCCATTCTTGAAAATATTCAATAATGAAGATGATATGCAATAAAGGAAACTAACTAAGAATGTAAGCTATGGAATGGAAATGCAAATGCATGAAGAAAACTAAATGAACAATGCAAAATGCAAACTAAATCAGCTACCAAATGATAGTATGAACCTACAAAATCACTATGAGAACTCTACTAATGCAAGCTCAAACTACCATGAAAGCTCAAACTATGAATGCAAACTCAAATCTCAAACTAACATGATAACAATGCAATAAAATGAGAGATGCAAATGCTTGAGACAAGCCCTCTATTTATAAGCTTGAGGGAGGGCTTGGTGAGGTGGCATCCATGTAGATGCCACATAAGGTGACATGCAAGCCATGAAAATGGTTAATAATTCAAAGTTTACTCACACATGTGTGAGAAAACTTGAGAAGAAGAGTGGGAGACAAGAGTGTGTAGGCATGCCATCTCACACATGTGTGAGCACACTCTTAGGCTAATGAGGGGGATTAGGGAGATGATTAGGAATCATTAAGTGAGATTAGATAAGAAGTAGGCTTAAGAGGATGAAAATTATGGTTATAGACTAGGCTCTAGGTTAGGCTTAAGATTAAATTAAATAAAATTTAATTTAATCATGGGTTTAGAGAAATTAATAAGATGTGGGGAATTTAAATAAATAAAATTTATTTAAAAATGGGGATGATGGAGGATCATATGTTAAATTAATTTAACCTATTAAGGCTAGGAGTATTTAAATTAAATTTAAATACTTAGGAGAATGAACTCATTTAATTAAAATAATTTAATTAAATAAGTAGAACAATGTGAGCAATATAATTAATTAATAAATAATTAATTACAATGTCACGGGCAATATTAATAAAGTAATATAATCTTTAGGGATGATTTTAAGTGTCTATAAGCATTTTGTTAATCTAGTTGATCAGTTTGGTTTGCCATCAATGCCAAAGAGGGAGATTGTTGGAAATCTGATTGAAAAATGAATACTGTCAAAGAGGGAGATTGTTGTAAAGAAAGAAGATGGTTGATAAAGGATGTTTTCAATCATTATTTTTTCATTGATGTCAAACCTACTATTTTTTGGAAGGCCAATTTCTTATAAGATCCAAGTACTATTACTTAATAGATTGATGAAGAGGATTTAATCAAAAAATGTAACAAAAGCACATAAGGGAAAGGTTGAGTTATGGTTTTGTAATGAAATGCAAGGATCAGTTAAGACAATGGTTAAATGATTTATTGATAACATACTTGGAGATACAATGGTTGGCCACACTTAGAAACATTGAAAGAATAAGTTGCAACAAGATTGACTGCAAAGTTTAACTAAGTTCATCAGTGGGTGCCGAGCAAGCTAGTTCAACCCAAGCAAATTTTCAGTTAGTGCCAAGGAAATGAAAAATCTAGTGTGTGCCAAGTGATACAAAAGGAGCTAAGAATGTTTAGGTGCTGAGCATTAGAAAATCTTAGTGGATGCTGAGTGAATCCACAATAGGTGTTGAGTATTAGTAAAACGTAATTGATGCCAAGTAACACAGTATGTGCTAAGCACCAAAATTTCAATAGTGCTTAGCTATTGCATTATTGGAAAAGTCAAAGATTTTTTAGATCTGAGTTGACAAGTTTGCTACCTTGAATTTTGTGAACCAGTTGGAGGTTAAGGATGATGAGTTGGTGGCACAAAATTTTATCTAAATATTTTTTGAGTGAATTCAAGAGGATTCTTCATGATGTTTCTAGAAGGAACAGGATGTGGGTTAGATTTAATGAATCCTACCTAATCCATTCAAACTAAAATTAAAGCAAGGAAGAATCAAGCAAGAAAAGAAATTCTAGACTTCTATATAAGGAGTCATAGGCCAAGAAGCAAGAGTTGTTGGTGTGCCAAAATTGCGAAGTGGTTGAAGGTGTCAAGGAGAAGAAATCAAGAGAAGAAGGAAGAATAGAGCACAAAGACTTTGCTTTGATAAGTGGTCATATAAGAGATTACACTGGTATATTAAGCATGGAGACTCAAGGAGACAAAGCTTGAAAGGAGGGCAAGTTGTTAGAGCTACAAAGACTAAAAGCCAAGCAGTGTGAAGAGCTAAATTGTGATCTGAAATCTGCAAGTTAAGTTGTGAGTTGTATCAGATCAAAAGCCCTTGTTGTTACTCTCTAACAATTGTATCAGTTAGGGTAAAATCCTATGGACTTAAGTTGGTTTAACAACCATTTGTAAATCTTTTAATAGGGTGGCATTCCAAGTGAATGTTTTAAAGTCCTCTAACTAGGCCCACTTCTAATAAGGTGATTAAATCCTTTAACCAGGTCACATTTAATAGTGTGTTGTAGCCTTTAATAGGGAATCACTCCAGAAGAGTGATAATTGAGTAGCATGTTACTGGTGGTTTTTCCCAAATTGGGTTTCCACATAAATCACTATGTTATGTGTTGATTTTTCGTGTGTTATGCTTACATGATGATTTATAGTAACTTTCTAAGTAGGAAAGTTTAAGCTTGGATGAATGAATAGTTTTAAAGGCTCACTTTACTTGATGAAAAAGTTTTAATTGGAATTTGGACCTTGAATAACTGATTCACCCCCCCTCTTAGTTATTCTCAAGCATTTCTAACATAATTATGCCAAAATTGGAACTTTAATAAAACCTTAAAATCTAATTCTTTTATTTAATTAATTTCTCAATTAATTAAATATAATTAAATATTAAATTTTCTTTATAAAATTTCCATTAAATTAAAATTTTGAATTATCCTTTAATTTTATTTAATTACAATTAAAAATCACAACAAACCCACAAAACCAAATATGACAACTCAATTGAAGACAAAGAACATAATCAAACTCTAGGGTCAAAATCATGAATTCATATCACTTGACAAATTCAGATGGGTAACCAACTCAGATACTTGTCCTACTTTCTAGAAAAATTGGCTTAGGTTAGGGTTTGGAACCAAGAATTATCTCTCCACTTATACCATTGAAATACTGTGATAAGGTATGCTCATCCTGGCAATTTAGGGAAGTCGATACCCGGTACCTAAAATCTGCATAAAATCTATCCATGCACATACACATCTATTCTAAACTAAAAAGGAAATGGAAAGGAGTTCTACATCGTGTAGATCTAGACTAGAAGGTGACTATGACTCCCTCCCTCAACCATATTAGGAATGTCAATCATAAAGTAAAACAGACAAGTACGCCATACACATGCAAGTATAGGGTACGTATCCATAGAAACTACATATAGATCATTCATATAACTAATCATCATGATATAACTAAAATCACTAATTGAACATACATATATCATCATTGAAAGGATAAACATAAACATATGAAATAACTGAATAACCCATCACATAAATCAATTGAATATGAAATGGAATATAATCAAATCCAGTAACCAAGTACCGATAATCATAAAACACAATAAGAAAACTAGCCTAAAGGAATCCAACAATACAATAGAAAAGTCAACTAGGGGTAGGCATTGCATCCACCCCCTTAGACTTAGGCTTACTCCTAGAAGCCTAGAAGAAAGATAAACCTATACTAGGGGTAGGCATTACATCCACTCCCCCTAGACTTAGGCTTACTCCGTGAAGCCTACTACAATGACCAGGGTAACTAAAAGTCAAAGAGTACTATCTATAATGTCAAACAAAAATCTCATTTAAGAAACTAATAAAAATAAGTTAAATAAGTGTCAACCATGTTAGGAGTTGTGGAGGACATAAGTATCCACTATCCAAATAGATTTAGGGGAAAGACCACCAAACTCAATATCCAATTGGCCTTAGTACTATCCTTCTTAGAATACAACAAGTAAACAACTATCCACAAGAAATTATTTTCTAGATATAGCCTCTTTATCAGGCCATAGTGCCTCAACTACACCAAATACTTCTTTGATGAAAAGATATTCAATATCAAGTTCACTGAATCTCACATAGAAGTTCGTATACTCGCATTACACAATCTCATCACTAAATCATAATTACCACACTACCAAAAGGAAATCATCTTTCCTTATGCCAAGTCCTAGAATAAGTCATTTAGTTTGCCTTAGGAATTTTTAAATTTAAAATAATAATACAAGACCACCTAAAGATATTATATTTACACAATACATTACAATATTGCATCTTTTCATAATTACAATCAAACTGTCAGATCATAGTCTTCATAACTCTTCACATGTGTAACCTCTAACTTTTCTCACTTAACCAAATCATATTCAACTTTTCTTCTACCTCTATACAACTTCACTTAACCAAATTCTATCTCTCTTAGGAGATATAATCAAAACATTAGCAACTATTGCATGAGAACTCTGTCTAAACACTATCTTCAATAAATCTTGAATAACTATCCATTGCCTTCATATTTTTGCATGAACACTTAGCCACATTATCAAGAAACTATGTAGAACACATCCTCAATTGTGCATAACCTCATCTTCAATCCTTGAACTATGTGACCTCAATCTCTATCTTCTACTCTACTAGTATCATAGAACAACATGTATGTTGACATCCATTGCAAACACTGCCATGAATGCAACATATAAACACTATATCATCTCTCCAAAAATTATAGGACACTCCCCCATAGGAATTTCATCTAAATTCATCCTAATGATCTCCCCATTTTGCATTGATGGCAACATAGATGAAAAAAAAAATCTAAGTTCCATGAATACAAAATTTCTCTACTACATTTTCTCCCCCATTCATATTGACCATGAATGTCCAATATACTGTAACCATAATATTTTCAAATCCTCTTCATCAATAAAATATATCTCTCATAAGAACATCAATATTTCCTATTAACATCAATATTACTCTCCTCTAAACATACATATGCAAAGTATGTTTTTCATGTGCTACTCTCCTTCATTGACATTAATGAAAAAGACATCATCATGTCAATACAATTACATATGATTTTTCAATAGGCTCAATTGTCCAATGACACTATTGAGTACAAATTACAACGAGTCCTTCATGACTTAACTCAAACACAAATATTCCCTCATAGAGGAAGCATCAAGCATCCAATCTAGGTAAAGAGTAGTGCTCTGTTACCACTTAGACTGATACAATCTCTATATCAACTACTCAAAAGTAGGCTGGGGTATGACCCGAAGCATAACTCTCAAGTATTGAAAACTATCCTTCGACAAAGGTTTTGTAAATATATCTTCTTTCTACTCATTTTTACTAATATAATCCAATCTGATTTCCTTCTCTATAAATTTCTCTCTACAAAATTGATACTTGATAGATATGTTCTTTGTATTTGAATGTAAAACAAGAATCTTTGACATACTCATTGTACTTTTTTTATCACAATGTATGGTAACAAATTCTATAAACTTAACAATAATGCCCTATAAACTTTTTTTCATCCAAATGATTTAATTACAATTATTTTCTACTACTACATACTCTTCTTCTATCATGCTCTATGAAATACAATCATGTTTCTTGCTTAGCTAAGAGACCAATCTTACTACAAAGAAGAATGCTCCACCACTTGTACTTTTTCTATCATCCACACTCCCTGCCCAATTTGTATTAGTGTATGCACATAAGATAAAGTCATTTTATCTATCATACCATAATCTAAAATTAGGTGTACCCTTCAAATATCTAAAAATTTCTTTTACTATTGCATAAGTATGATTCTTTAGAATCAACTTGAAATCTCACCATAATACCAACTGCATTAGCTATATCCAATCTAGTGTCTATTGAAAAGAATTGGTTAATTGATGTATTGTCTTTGAAGTTACACAAAATGTCATATCTTTTCCAGATAGTGTATGCCAAGCTCACCCAGGTAATGAAGATGATTTGTGTTTGCCAAGCATTTCAAAGTTTGCCTAGTTCAGAAAATAGTGACTACTAAGTTCACTCAAGTGTCAAAGAGAAGTTTGAAGAAGATGAGTGTTAATTGACCTCACTTGGTTAATAAAGAAAAATTTTGATGGAACCAGTGTTAACTAAGCTCACATGGTTACTAAAGAAAGCTTGTGAAGATGCAGTGCTGACTGAGTTCACTTGGTTAACACAAGAAAATTATTTTGAAGTTCGTGTCTATTGAGTAGGGTCAACTAACAAAGGATTTTCTTGTTATGGCATATTGAGTTCAATATATTTGTTTGTTAGTTCCAATTGACTAAGGAGATGGATATTAATTATTCTAAGTTATATTCAAGATGACTTGACAATACATAAGGTATAAGTATAAGGTCAAGTTGAGGATTGAATATGTGTAAGTGAATGGAAGAATAGAAGATGCTTAAAGGAAATGAATTAGAAAGATAAGAAAAATATCCTTATGGAGCTGCAAAGATATATTTGATCAGGAAGGATCGAGTATACAAGTAAAAAAAAATATTTGTAATCAACAATTTAGTTACATTAGAAATTAAGTCATATCATTGTTACTTTCTAACTATTGTAGTAGTGATCAAAATCTCTTGATAGAGTTGGCTTAACAACTATTTGTAAATCCTATAACAAGGTGGCATTTCTAGATTAAAGTGTCTAAAGACCACTAACAAGGCCACTCCTAACAGGGTGATTAAATCTTCTAATAGTGTCACACCTGATAGTATGTTTTGTAACCTTTAACATGACTGGCTCCTGATAGGGCTCACTTATGAAGAGTGCAAATTAGTAACTAGTTGCAATTGGTGGTTTTTCCCAAATTGGGTTTCCATGTTAAATCTTGGTGTCACTTGTGTTCATGCTATTTATTTTATGTGTATGAAACTAAGTTAAGTAAGGTTAATCATAGAGAATATCTTAAGATTTGCACGTTAAGCATTTTTTGAGTTACAACAATTTTTCAATATTAACTGAGTGCCTCTGTGTTTACCGAACATCAATATTTTTAGTGAAGTTTATGTTATGTACTACCATCTAGGGGATTTGAGATTTTTTTTAGTGGTAACTGATTTACCCCTCCCCTCTTAGTTACTCCTCTTATATATCCAACGATTGGTATCAGAGCTTCTTAGTGCTTGCAGAGAAGGTTTCAAGGACCTAAGATAAAGATAAAGATTTCTAATAGGAGAGAGATTCCTAAGCTGAACAAAGATTACTTCTAGGCATGGAAAGAGCTTATTAAGTTACACTTGGCAACCATAAGTGATTCAAGTTTGAAATACTTGGAAAATGCTTACAAATCTCTCACTAG
Source organism: Cupressus sempervirens (assembly GCA_028749045.1). Lineage (NCBI taxonomy): Eukaryota > Viridiplantae > Streptophyta > Pinopsida > Cupressales > Cupressaceae > Cupressus > Cupressus sempervirens. The sequence goes on from CM053786.1 coordinate 732,471,253, forward strand.
AACATTGACTGTGGAGGAGATTGCTGAAAAGAAAAATCATAACATTATGATGATTGACATTGCATACATTGTAAACTATGTTGAGTTTGATCAAGTCAAAGGATGTGCTACTAATCATGACATGTGGACCAAATTAAAGGATATCTATGGAGGTGATGATAATATTAAAAGGGCCAAGGCAAAAATCTTGAGAGGTTTCGATCAGATGAAAACATGAGAGGATGAAAGCATTACAAAATATGTTGAGAGAATCAAAGCCAATGTTAGTGCTATCAAAGCCTTTGGAGGAACAATTGAAGACATGATAGTGGGTACTCAAAACTAGTCTTCCTATCTATGCAATTAGAGTGTCTTCTATTCAAGAAATGAGATGTGATCCAAATAACAAGATAACTTTGGATGTTCTAGTTGGAAGATTGACTGTATTTGAACTAGATAACTATACTCCTAGTTCTAGCAATCTTGAGTCTGCATTTGAAGCCAAGGTATCACTTAAGAAGAAAGCTAAAAAGTCTAAAAGAAAACAATCTAAAAGTAAAAAGGAAGATAGGTTTGATAGTAATCTTGATTCCATTGAAGTATTTCTTGCAAGAAGGTATCCCAAAGGCAAAGGAATGATTAAAAGTAAAATCCCTTTAATCTATTTCTCTTGTGAAAAGGTTGGTCACATTGCTACAAGGTGTCCAAATAGAGAAGAAAAAGATGAAAAGAAGGAAAAAAAGTACAAAGGCAAGAAGGATTTGAAGAACTTTAATGACTACAAGGAAAAAGGTAAGAAATCTTATTTTATGGCTAAATATTTAGATAGTAGAAAAGATGATGAAATGTTATATGTTGTTGTAAAAGATTAATCTGATGACGAAGGAGATAAAATGGCACTTATCTCTCATGTTAGCAAAAATAATACATGGATTATTGATAGTGGTTTCTCACATCATATGACTGGTGACAAAATAAAGTTTGAACATATGGAACATTATGATGGTGGAAGTGTGAGATTTGAAAATAATGAACCATGTTGCATAAAGGGAAAAGGTTGTATCTCACTAACCAATGAACTTAGTTGTGATAATTCTTATTGGGTTGAAGGACTAAAGCATAATATACTGAGTGTAGCATAGTTGAATAACATTAGATTCAAGATAGAATTCATGAATGGGAAGGCCAAAATGCTTGATGGAAAAGGAAATTTGGTTGGGTCTAGTAAACAAACAAAATGTAACTTATTCTACCTAGATATTAGTGAAAGTTCATGTTTCATTACTCAAGTAGAAGAAATATGGTTATGACATAAAAGGTTATGTCATGTGAACTTTGATAATTTGATCAAGATAAGAAAGAAAAAAAGAGTGAGAGGTATTCCTAGTCTGAGGAAACCTAATATGGCCCTATGCAAAAATTGTCAAATTGGTAAGATGGGAAAGACAAGTTTCAAAATATCATTCTAAAGAAGTATTGGAGATGGTTCATATAGATTTATGTGGACCTATTGGAATTGAGAGCTATTGTGGAGATAAGTATTTTATACTTTTTGTTGATGATTATTCTAGAATGATGACTGTAATGTATTTGAAAGAAAGGTTTGAAGCATTTAAAAAATTTAAGTGGTATTTGGAAAGACTAGAGAAAGAATTTGGAAAGAAGCTAAAGTGTTTGAGGTTAGATAGAGTTGGTGAATTCATTTTTAATGAGTTTAATGAATTCTACATTGAAAGAGGAACTAAGGGACAAGTATGAACCCCTAGTACACCACAACAAAATGGTATAGCTAAAAGAAGAAATAGATCCATAATGGATTGTGCAAGAAATTTGATGATAGAAAAGAGTATTGTAATCAAATACTTGGAAGGAAGCAATCAATATTGTAGTGCATACCTTGAATAGAGTGTAGCTATAGAAATACTCAAATAAAACTCCGTATAAACTATGGTATGGCTACAAACCTAATATAAGTTACTTGAAAGTATTTGGTAGCAAAGGTTATATTCTTAAAGAGTTTGGGAAAGGTAAATTTGATGTCAAAGGTGATGAAGGCATATTTATAGGATATTGATGCAGAGGCACCTAATGTAAAATAAAAATTGGGCTTAAAAATATTAATGTGAGAGATCTAAATTCATTTGAGTCATAATTTTGGTCTATGTTGGGTTGTAATGTGAAAATGCATAAAGTGCATAAATGTTGTGTAGTACCTCTTGTGTTTGCAGCCTATATCTTGTTGTTATTTTGATTTGAGAGATACCTGATACTCTTATTTTATGTACTTTGAGATGACCTAAGGGTCAGATATTATACTTTGATTCAGTATCATAGATGCTATATTTCTATGCTATTCAATTTATCATATTGGAATGTTGATGCCATTTTGAGATAACACTAGATCTATGATGATATCTTATTATTTGGTTATTGGGACATATTTGTTGATTATGTTATGAAATGAATTCTATGCTATGGTTATGTACTTCATTCTAGTATCTTTATGCTTTATGTGAACATGAGTGATGTAAATAGTTTAATTAGGTATTTAACGCATTAATTGGTTTGACTATGATATTATTATGCAATTGTACTTGATCGTGTATTTTAGCATGCAAGAATTATATCCCTAGTTGTGACCTATGGAGTTAGTGATTCAACTATTCATATTTTACAAATTTCATCCCTATATGGTCAACGTATCCTTATTTTAGTTGTTTAGATTAAAATCTTTCAGTGATTAATAAATCTAAACTTATTTGCATTATGTGATTAGACCAGTGAGTGTGTCTGTGCATTTAGAAGTTTGCATTGTCATGAAAGTGTTAAATGATTTTATGTGATTTTGGGTTTTTAGGATTTTAATCTTTATAAATTTAATTTTTGGTAGCTTTGCCTTAGGTGAATTCCCATTATAGAGAATAACCTATTTCCATTTGGGTCGATTTAGAGTCTAGCTAGTCTAACTGGCTATGTGCCCCAATCAACTATTTACTCAAAAAGTGAATAAGTATTGAAAAAGAGATTTTTATTATGGACTTCTAACTTTAAAAAAAATGAAAGTGAGAGTTCTTTTGAGAATCCTCTTTTGAAGGATTCAATTTTTGTTCATTCTAGGAGCTATGAGCCATGGTTTTTCATGAGATTTGTCTCATTGGATTTGGCTTCGGGAGATCTTGCTTTGCTGTCACTTCCAACAATTTTAGGAGATTATCTATTTTATAATATGGGTTTCAGTTTCTACCCCTTTTTCTATTAGGTAGGGCCTTTTAGTTTTGTTGTTTTTGTTCCATTTCAGCTTCTATTTCTTGTAGCAGTATATTAGGAGGCTGAGAACTAGTGTTCCCCTCTATTTTTATTTGCTAGTTTCACCTGGTTGGTTGAGTATGAACGTTTTCCCTATTTTAAGGATGGGGGTTTGAGGTTTTGAGCCGTTATGTTGGCTATTTTTTCATATTGTGTCCAAACCCAAATATTATTAGATTTTGGGGTTTTTCTACCCAAAGGTCAAATGGATTTTAATTTTAGAATTTTCTAGTTTTTGGAGTTTTTACCTCATTTTTTGTATCACTCTATTTTATCAGAGTTTCTTGGCATGAGATGGGTCATGGACCTAGATTATCCATTTGGATATCAACTAGATCTTTATTGAACTTTTGTGTTGCATTGGGATGTGTGCTACAATTGTCATCCTGATTATGTTTTAGTTGAATGAATTCATCTAGTCCTTATGTTATGATCTTCATTATGGTGGTGTGCAACACATGAGTACGTGCATGTGCAATTGTCAGGTGACTTGCAAGTCCCAATCTTTTGTAGTACTTTTGGAAGCGTGATCATTGGGGCTAGGTTGGAAATTTTCATGCCTACAAAAACTCATCATTGGATGAGCATGGGTAGGGTAGGGTAACACATGGAGGGGGCTTCTATCTCCCAAATCGACGATCATGGCAACATGGGTTGGTAGAGGGAGCTTTCTACAAGTGATAACTAAATAAAACATTGGGTGGTAATAAAACATAAGATAATAAAAAATGTTTTGTGCTAGAGCCTTCTATTGAGGGAGCTGAATCTACACGATCTGAGCTTTGGCTTGTTGATGCCAAGAAAATCTTCATGATGTTAGCCCCTACTTAGTAGCCTATTGAGTGTCTGACTAGGACCTTTAGTTTATGCATTGTCTATGTCTTGGTTTTAGTCATCATACTATCTAGCATGAGTGTTAGCCATGGCTATTGTGCTTTATGTCTGTTTGTGGTTGCATCATTATCACCATCAACACGATGGGTGTGTACCTGTGGGTACCACGTGGTTGGGACATGTAGCTACCTTTACCACTACTAGGGACTAGTGTACAAAGATGGTCTATTTTCCTAGTACGATCGTTACTGGATGTGTTCACTTGGTACTTCGAGTTTTGGAGTATGCTTGTGATTTATGCTTTCATTGGAATGCTTGTATATCATGTTTAGATGATGTTTGTTACTGTAACATTTTCTTATTATGATGATTAGCATGTGTTAGGTGATGTTATTTACTTGTAGAATTATCTTATACTTTACTTCTAGCATGTTAAATTTTCTTATGCTTATGTTGTAGCATGTTTTAGTAGTGACATTGTTTGTGTAAATAAGTATTCACTATTTACTCTTTACTTAAGTTTACTTAAGTTAGTGCATTATTTTATTATTTATTTTGTGAGACACTTAGGAGTTTGTGTACCTTTTTGAGTTGTCATGTTGTTAACACAGAAGTACACAACTCTAATTCAACACATGGTGTCCACAACACTAGAGTTCGCATCATTCATTGAGTTGTCATGTAGAAAACACAATTATTCACACTCCTAAATTAGCACATGTTGTCTACAATATAAATTTTCATATTACACCATTGTAGGCTTATCCTCCCATCATCACACAAACTTTTGTACTTAATGGAGGATAACCCATATCTAGTGGACATGTGCCTAGTTCTATGACTTATCATGATGCTGATTGCTAGGCATTCTAGATGCATCTAAAAGGCCTTTATATACAAGAACTCCTAGTGTACTTGTACATTGTATTGAATACTATATAGTTATTTTGATCATACTCTGGTCTATTTTGTGCTTGTGTTTGAGTTCCTTGGTCTTGGGTGAATTCTGCCCTAAGGAAAATTCTTACATGGTATCAGATCTAAGGGAGATTCTCATCACATAGCCATTGAAAACCTTATTGCTTCATCTCTTAAAGGGACTCGATTTAGATCTGGAGCATCAGAAGCAATTGAGAGTGTCTAGAGCTGAAGTGGACCTTGTCATTGCATCCAGAGTGATGATTTGGTAAAAATTAGCTATAAATTTGCCTATTTTAGGCCATAGTCGATTGTGATGCAATTTTTTTTGCAAACTAGAACCCGAAGGCTCGATTTGCAAATCTGTTATGGTCATCATTTGATCTGTTTAAATTCATTCTTGGATAAGTTATTTCTTTGTATTTTTTGAAATATTATTGAAATTTTTTTCCCGATCGGGTGTGCAAAGATTTTTTTTTTGCAGAACTAGGTAGTTACACCTTGGCCTTGCAGAGAATATTTGAGCAAAATATTCTTTTAATTTAGTAGGTTCAAAAAACTTCATACTGTTCAACACTAGAATATTCCAATAGCCCTGACACTAACGAAATTTGCCATAATATTCCAAAGATGGTTGAGCACATTCCAACAAAGCTTGAATTCTCGATGGGCACCCCATCTGAATTGGCCTCGACCAACTCCCTGGCCACTGCTTTGTTGGTTAAGGATTGTGGGCTATTTATTTTAAAAAACTTGTTGGGCTTTCCCACAGTTGATGTGGGATAAATCCCATTGACTTTTGGCAACATGATAATATCTCTAGCCACATGGTATCTTCTTTTTCTAATGGAGGTAGCTTAGACTCTAGTGCAATGGTTTAAAAGTTTCTCGGCAACAATTCAAATAGTTCCCCTACACAGTGATCTTCCCATTTGTGCAAGTTCTCTAGCATCAAAGATATTTTTGACCATTGTGGATCATCACTGGAACTTCAAAAATCCAAGACTCCCACTATGAACCAAAAAACTAGCCAACAGACACGTGGCTTCCACTTATCGCGATAGGTAGTGACTAAATAGTGTTAGATTATGTTGACTAATCAGGAAAGTACTATACATACTTCATAAATAGTGGGGTTCGGGGCTGGGTCCCTCTACTTCTTTGGGCTATGGTATTCTAGAGGAAGCATGGACTGGTAAGAAGGTGAGATATTCTTTTCTCAAGACCTTCAGTTGTGAAGCTTTTGCTCATATAGACTCTGAAAATCGAACCAGGCTAGAAGCTAAATCAAAGAAATGTGTCTTTGTTGGATATGGCAGTAATGAATTTTGTTATAGGCTTTGGGATTTTAAAAATCTTAAAATTGTTAGAAGTCGGGATGTCATATTTAAATGAGAAAGTGTCGTACAAAGATCTGTTGTAGCAACATGAGAAGAAAGAAGATGATTATGTAGTGTTGGATGATACTCCAAAAGCTGATGTTCCAGCCATTCCTCATGATGTGCAACAATTGCACCAACAAATGCCACACACACTAGTGAATGTTAAATGGTCAATGAGGAAAATTAGACCTCCACAAAGGTTTTCTCCCTCTTTGTATTCTATTTTACTTATTGATGCTGGTGACCCTGAAAGTTATAATGAAGCTGTGCAGGTGGATACTAAGATTCAGTGGGAGTCTGCAATGAAAGATGAAATGGACTCTTTGCTAAAAAATAAGACATGAGATTTGTGCAAGTTGCCTGTAGGTAAAAAGGCTTTATAGAATAAGTGGGTTTACAGGTTGAAAGAAGAGGTAGGAGGTAAGAAAAGATTTAAGGCCAAGTTAGTTGTAAAAGGATTTGCACAGAAAAAGGGAATTGATTTTGATGAGATATTTTCTCCTGTTGTTAAAATGACTTCTATTAATACTATTTTAAGTCTTGTGGCTACTGAAGATTTGCATTTAGAGCAGATGGATGTTAAAACATCCTTTCTTCATGGTGATTTGGATGAATAAATATATATGGCTCAGCCACAGGGTTTTGAGGTCAAAGGTAAGGAGAACTTAGTGTGAAAATTGAAGAAAAGTGTATATGGCTTGAAGCAAGCACCTCGGCAATGGTATCTAAAATTTGACAGTTTTATGCATGAGCATGGATATAATAGGTGTCATTCAGATTACTGTGTTTATTTTAAGAGGTTGGATGATGATAGCTACATTATTTTATGTTTATATGTTGATGATATGCTTGTAGCTGGGTCTAACATGGATCATATTAAGGTGCTAAAATGCCAGTTAGCACATGCATTTGCTATATAGGATTTGGGGGCAGCAAAAAAAATCCTTGGTATGAAGATTTGCAGAGATAGGAAGAACATAACATTGACACTATCTCAAGCTGATTATGTTGAGAAGGTGTTGCAATGTTTCTCTATGGAGAATGCTAAAGCTGTCAGTACACCTTTACCTAGTCATTTGAAATTGACTAAGGAAATGTGTCCCAAGACATAGGAAGAGGAGGATAAGATGTCCAAGGTACCCTATGCTTTAGCTGTAGGAAGCTTGATGTATGCTATGGTGTGCATTAGGCCAGATATTGCACATGCAGTGGGAGTCGTTAGCAGGTGTATGAGTCATCCAAGATTTGAGCATTGGAATGCTGTCAAGTTGATTCTTCGATATTTGAGAGTAACATCCAATAAGTGTTTACACTTTGGAGGCTCTACTACTGATTTACAGGGCTATGTCAACTCAGATTTGGCTGGGGATATTGATACCAGGTGGAGTACTACAAGTTATGTCTTTACTATTGGTGGGGCAACCGTGAACTGGGTTTCTAGGTTACAAAAGATTAATGCTCTATCCACTACAGAGGCAGAGTATGTTGCTACTACCGAGGCAGCCAAGGAGATGATATGGCTTCAGTTCTTCTTGGAAGAATTGGGACATCCTCAGAAGGATAATTATTTGTTCACAGATAGTCAGAGTGCCATTCATCTTGCTAAGAATTTAGCTCTGCATTCTAAGACCAAACACATACAGTTGCGGTACCATTTCATTCGATCACTTTTGGAGGATGGACAGTTAAAGCTAGAGAAGATACATACCAATGAAAATCCAGTAGATATGTTGACAAAGGTTGTAACAAGGAAGAAGCTGAACTCCTTTTCAGCTTCGTTTGGTCTTTTATACTGACCATGAATAAAAGAACAACAGAGTCCATAGTGGTTTGATCCAGTGGGAGCCCCATGTGGTAGTGGTATTGGTACAAGATCAGTCTCCAAGTGGGAGATTTTTGTTTAGTGTGGAGCCTGATTAGTCCCCAAGTGGGAGATTGTTAGATTATGGTGACTGATTAGGAAAGTACTGTACATACTTCATAAATAGTAGCTGACATATTATGGATGACATATGGCCGACATGTTATAACCCTAAAGCGGTTTAATACTTGTATAAAAGGGTTTAGGGTTAGGTATTTTCATTATGTTGTGATGTGAAATTGGTTCTTGTGGCAGTATCGAGTTGTAAGGGATTACGGATTGTAATCAGGCTGTAATCACTGGATTGTAATAAGATCGGACTTGCTGTTTGGTGGATGTAGCCCAGGGATTGGGTGAACCACATTAAATCTTGGTGCCTTCCATTCATTTTTGTGTGATCTATTATTTTTGTTATTGGTTATATTTTCATATAGTTTTTATTTTTGTCCGTGGTTTATCTTAACAAATAGTGCAGTCACACGTTGACATTTGGTACAACCACATCTGCTTTAGCCATGTCACATACCTACACAATCAACACTAAATCAATAATACACATTAGTTTTTTCTATACCATCCATACAAATGACGTCATCATTACGTTAGTGCTATGTTAGAAGGGGCCTACATTTTCATTGACATCAGCAAACTGCTATCTTAAATTTGGTAGCCATTTGACCATCATTCTAGGAAAATTTTGAACTACTACAATGATTATTTGACTGTCAAATTTAACATCGTGTTTTCCTCTCTAGACCCCTCTTTAGATGTAGTTTTGATTTGGTAGCCTAACTTTGAGAGGCCATAACTCAGTCATATGGACTCCAAATCAGGTGCAATTTTCTTGATTTTAGGTAAAATTTCCTAAACTTTTAAGCGGTGTCACTTTTTTCTAGTTTTGGTGCATGGATTTGGCAGAAATAGCATTTTTTGGTGACTGTTCCTATCTAATCTTGCATTTTGCAACTTCAAATGCATCGTACGAGCTCATCTAGACTCCTCAGATTCTATTTTTTTGAAAGTACATTTTTTTTCTTCTACTTTTTAGATCTATAGTTATATTGTAGGCTTGAGTGGGAAAAAATACCACTTTTACGAATAAGTCTTGTTTTCCATTGTATTTCTTCACAATTGTTGTATTTTTTAGCTACATTTTAAAATTCTAGATTTCTACTCTATACAGAGGTTGTAATCAGCAAAATTAGAAGCCCACTTTATCCATTTTGACAAGTGGCCTATTGTAAAACGCACTACATATAAAGTGCCAAAATCTTTCATTTGGGGGGGATTTTTTAATTGAGTGAAAAGGGGGTGTGTGTATTGTGTATTGTGTCTCCTTGATCTTGTACTCTTGTATTATGGGTTCTTTTTCAAAGTTAACTCCACATAATTATGCTACTTGGGAAGAAAACATTAAAGAACCATTGGTAGAAAAAGGTTTATTGCATTATGTAATTGGTGCAACAAAGAAACCTCCTACTAATGCTGATGAAGCTTGGAAAGAAGACTGGGAATCCAAAAAAGAGATTGCCCTAGGAACCTTGTTGAAAAATATATTTGATCCTGTCAAATTTCACATTGGGAAGCTTACAAATCCAATAGAGGTTTGGGCTAAACTTGAAGCATTGTATGGGACAATAGATGAAGACATGGCTTACACCATAGAGGACAAACTTCTCAAGTTGGATCCTAGGAATCTCGACACCATCAAAGGCTATCTTACCAAAGTAGACATGTATAGGGCACAACTTAAGGATTGTGGTGAACCCATCAAGGATGGAAAGATGATCAAAAATATCGTGACTCATGTTCCACCTGAATATGCTCCTTTTATTTCTAGTTTTAATACTCACAAATTAACAATCAATAGTGCCTATATCAAGTCTTCATTTGAGAAATTTTCAGAAATCTTGATCTTAAAACATGACAATCTAGTGGGTATGGTGATTCTCAAGTCTTCAGAGACCAAAGCCTTCATAGCAAATGAAGGTAATTTAAGTGGTAAAAAAGTAGAAGTAGTAGAAGGCTAAGCTACAAGATGACACACAACATTCTTCCTCAAATAAATCTTCTTCCACTCAAAAATCTTCTTCACAAAAAGGAAAGTCTTCTTCCAAAAATAACCAAAAGGGGAACAATTCCAACAAAATGGAAAAGAAAACTTGTTCCTATTGTAAGAGGAATGGTCATGATGAACATGAGTGTTAGGATAAGAAGATTGATGAATTGGTCAACATAATGAGGAAACAAAAAATTGATGTACCAAATGCATATAAGGATAAGGGATATTCATCCACTTTAAAGGGTAAGGGATAAGGTTTGGTAGTAAGTACAAACAATGCTGAGGAATGGGTTCTTGATTCAAGAGCAACACATCATATGGGTGCTTCAAGGGAGCAATTTTCCTCTTTAATGCCATCAAATTTACATCTATGTGGGAAATGATACTCAAGTGAAAGTAGAAGGTAAAGGCAATGTTGAGTTGGAAAATGGCATCTTTAAGGATGTTCTTCATGTTCCTAACCTTAGTACCAACCTTCTCTCCATCTATCAGATAACTCACTATGGATGTGGTAACAAAGTATAGGTCCTCCTTGATATAGTTGTGGTGAAAAATCTCCAAGATGATTCTATGGTGGCGGTTGGAATTTCTAATCACGAGACAAGACTTTATTATTTCTTACATTTTGTGCCTAAGTCCACTTCCCTTTCCTTGTTGACTCATTCAAATACACAAAGTAAACTATGGCTTGAAAGATTTGGGCATCTTAATTATCACTACCTTCAACAACTTAGCAGCAAGGATATGATCATCGATATACCTCAAGTCAAGTATTCAGAGGGTGTATGTCCAAGTTGTGAAGCAAGTAAGCATCTTGAAGAGAAATATGATAGGGGAAGTCTTGGAAGGAAATTGCTATTCTAGAATTGGTTCATAGTGATGTAGCTGGCCCATTTCCAGTACCATCATTTGGTAAGGCCCACTATGTTCTCACATTTATTGTTGACTTTTCACAGTACACTTGGGTCATTTTTCTTACTCATATGAGTGAAGTATTTGATAACCTCATGACCTTCAAAGCTCAAGTTGAGAAAAAATTAGGGAAAGCCATCAAGATCATACAGACAGATAATGGTAGGGAATATGTCAACTCTAGGCTTATAAACTTTTACACACATGATGGTATTGATTTTCAACATTTAGTTGCATACATGCCACAATAGAATAGTGTAGCTAAAAGAAAGAATAGAACCCTTAAAAAAATGACCACTTGTATGCTTCAACATAAGTCTCTAGATCAAGTGTTTTAGGTAGAAGCCATGTGTTGTGCCAACTACATCTGAAATAGAAGTCCGCATAAGGCCTTAGATAGAATAACACCTTTTGAGGCATGGTGTGGGAAAAAACCAAGTGTAAAACACTTCAAAGTTTTTGGTTGTCTAGCATGGGCAAGGATACCTCCACAAAAGACATTAGAACCAAAAAGAAAACCATATATATTTTTTGGATATCCTGACCATCTAAAGGCATAAAAACTAATGGATCTAGAGAATCATGAATTTTTTTATGAGAGGAGTGTTCACTTTGAAGAAACATGTCCAAGTTTGGCTTCTTTAACTCCTCCTTCCTCCTTCATGGATAGTGATCATAGTGATGATAGTGACTTAGAAGATGATATTTCTCCAACTTTTACTCATAGGACACCACCTTTGCAAGGTCAACAAATAGTTGAGGACATTTCTTCTTCTTCCATAAAACCTCATTGGGGAAAACAAACCCTTGATGTAGTATGTTCATTGGTGGGAAATCTTTCAAACACTCAGAGGACAAGGTCACAACACAAGTCATTTTCACATGCATAGATAGCCATTGCTTCATATCTAGAGTCATTTAAGGAAGCATCAAGGATTCAAGAATGGGACAAGGCTATGGAGGAAGAATATAAACCCTTGATGAAAAAAAACACTTGGGACTTAGTTCCCCTTTATAAGGGAAGAATAGTGGTTCAATGTAAGTGGATCTATTTAACCAAATTTGTAGTGGATGGAAGTGTGGATAAGCATAAGGCCAAACTAGTAGCCAAAGGTTTCTTGTAGGTTTCAGATATTAACTATTTAGAGACTTTTGCACCAATTTCCAAGATGAACTCCATTCACCTGACACTCGCTATTGCCACAACTCATGGTTGGGTTGTACAATAGATGGATGTTAAGAGTGCCTTTTTGAATGGTGATCTTCATGAGGAAATTTGTATGGAGTAGCCATACGGATTCATATAGGATTCTACTATGGTTTATAGATTGAAGAAGTCTATTTATGGTCTTAAGCAGGCTCATTGGGCTTGGTATGCCAAAATGGATTCCTTTATTCTCTCAGTAGGATTCACCAGGTGTCATTTTGATTTGAATTTCTACATTCTATAGAAGGATGACACACACTTGATACTAGTGCTTTATGTCGATGACTTGATCATTACAAGGAGCACTTCATCCATCATTGCTAGTGTCAAGACCTCTCTACAAGATATATTTTCTATGACAGACTTGGGTTTGCTACATTAATTCCTTAGCATTGAGATCACATAGTCTTCAGTAGGGATCACACTTTCACAACCCAAGTATGCTCTTGACTTGCTTTCATGGTTTCACATGAGTGACTGCAAGCCTACTCCCACTTCCTTTCTATCAAGTATAAAGTTAGAGGCTAAGCATATCACTCCACTTGTTGATGCTACATTATATGAATAGTTAGTTGTGAGCCTCATCTACTTGACACATACATGCCCTAATATAGCTTTTGCAGTTAGCATGGTTTCACAGTTGATGAAAGAAAACAAGTGAGCTTAATTGGAACGCCACCAAATGCATATTGCACTACATAAAAGGTACACATACACATGGGATACATTATGCAATAGGTATAGAACTTTAGCTGGTTGGATACACAGACTTAAACTATGCAGGGGACCTTGATTCTCGCAAGTATACTTTAGGATATATCTTTCACCTTGGTTTTGGCCCTATTTTTTGGTAGAGTAAGAATAAAAATAATGTTTCTCTTTCTTCCATAGAGGCTAAGTATCGAGGAGCTATTAATGTAGCTATAGAGGCTCTTTGGTTACAACACATCCTGGAGGAGTTTGGATTTGATCTACCTAAGCCTACAGTTATTGATTGTGACAATCAGAGTGCTATTGAGATCTCTAAGCATCTAGTTCAACATCAACATAAAAAGCATATCGAGGTTCATATGCACTACATCAGAGAGCTTATACATGAGTAGATCATTGCACTACAATATTGTCCTACAATAGAGTAGGTCACTTATATCTTCACCAAACCCTTCATTGAGGTTAGGTATATTCATTTGCGAGATCTCTTGGGGCTGTGGGATGTTGCGGAAAAGGGAGTCCCTTGACTTCTCTCTTCACCTTCTTCTGGGAGGGATTTTTTCCTCATCTGAGGTCTTCTTCTCTATAATCTTCTTTATTCTACTTATCTCTCTTTTTGGAGGAGGGTTTTTCCCATGAGGTTTTCCTTCTTTCTCTGCTTTATGAGATTGCATTGCATCTTAGTATGTAGAGCATTGCTTTGTACATGGGTATCTAACATGTCCTTGTAGCCCGGACCCATCCTCCATTTGTGAGCTTAAGTGCATTCCCTTAAGTTGCACTTAAGGGGGGGTGTTGGTGTAAATAAGTATTCACTATTTACACTTTACTTAAGTTTACTTACGTTAGTGTATTATTTTATTATTTATTTTGTGAGACAATTAGGATTTTGTGTACCTTTTCGAGTTGTCATGTTGACAACACAGAAGTACACAACTCTAATTTACCACATGCTGTCTACAACACTAGAGTTTGCATCATTCACTGAGTTGTCATGTAGACAACATAGTTATTTGCACTCCTAATTTAGCACATGTTGTCTATAAAAGAAATTTGCATGTTACACCATTGTAGGCTTATCCTGTCATCATCATACTTACTTCCATGCTTAATGGAGGATAACCCATATCTAGTGGACATGTGCCTAGTTGTATGACTTATCATGATGTTGATTCCTAGGCATCGTAGATGCATCTCAGAGGCCTTTATATAAAAGCACTCCTAGTGTACTTTGTTAACGTATCAAACTTAAGTCTTATATTATATTGAATCATTGTTCAAGATAAGAATATGATAATAGACTGAATATGGTATGGTATGTTTCCTGCACTATAATATCTTAGAAGTTGATATTCAAAATTCTCTTGCTTTACAATAACTTGAAGACTTATTATATTTTTGTGTTCACCATATTGTAAGCAAAGTAGATTGATATCATATATATATGTGGGTGGTATATAGAGGAGTCACGACTTATAGCCATGACTCATATTTGAGTTACCTCTATTAGGCATGATTATTGATTAACTATGAAACTTAATGCAGTTTGATATTATTGATACATACGCCCAATAACTTATAGTGAGACTAATACAAATTGACACCCGATAATGATAATCCAAATTTATATTTAAATATCAATGTGAACTTCTAATCTAATGTGAATAGATATATAATCGTAACTTATGTCTTTAGTTTATATTTAGAATAATAGTACACAATATATATATATATATATATATATATATATATATATATATATATATATATATATATATACATATATCTACATATATACACATATATACACATAACATACATATACATACATATACATACATATACATACCTATACATATACATATACATACATACATACATATATAAGTTTATCAAATATCTCATGTATAAATAACATAAGTATAATTATAAGAGTTATGAATAACTCTCCAACTAATCTATAAATTAACACTCCCTCTTAGATTAGTAGGGTAAACACGTATAGGAGGTCTTTGATTAGAAGACTTCTTTTAGCCAATGTCAAATATAAAACATTGTAACCTATGAGAGTTTAGCCTATCAGAATGTCAATTTTATTTTATTCACCAATCTCTCAAAAGCAATGGCATATCAGAAACATCAACTTAATGATGATCACCAAATGCTTAGTGTGGTAAATGCCTATCAAAATATCAGGGCATGATATACACCAAGTACCAAAAAATATATCTATACAAACAACTTATAGATAATCAAATTAATGATATCAATCACCTAGTTGTTGATTTACAAGATAAAGCCCTTACATGAAACACTTTCATAAAAATGAATCATGCTACAAGTTATTGTAAGGATGTCACTTTACAATAACTTCTCCTAATACAAGTGAAATCCCTTTTGAAGTTGTCACTTCTTAAAGATTAACACATGATTTTTATTATATATATATATTGTTGGAATTATGATATATTTGTCATTAGTCACAACACTTATTCAATTCTGAATGCTTACCGAGCTCATCACCTAGTCTACAATTCACACCAAGCATTCAGCGGTTACCTTATAAATTTTGCAGGTAAATAGTTGATACCGAGTATTCCTTTGGAAATCGAGCACATGGGCAGTTCAGTAGTATTTACCAAGTTCACAGTGGTTACCATGCAGAATAGTGGTTACCAAGCAGAACAGTGTTCCCCAAGTAGTCAGTACTTTTTGAGTCATCAGAAGAACTTAGTGTTTACCGAGTGATCAAGGTAAACAAAGAACTTAGTGTTTACCGAGTGATCAAGGTAAACAAAGAACTTAGTGTTTACCGAGTGACCAAGGTAAACAAAGGAATCAGTGATTACCAAGTAAACAAAGTAAATGAAGGAATCAGTGTCTACCAAGTGAAGAAGGTTATCAATGGATTTAGTTTTTACTGAGTGACACAATATTCATCGAGTCACCAATGGTTACTGAGTTCCAAGCTACTTAGAATGATTAGTATGGACCGTGCCTCTACTCTTATCAAGTACATGAGGATGCAGTGTATTGTAGTGGATGCCAAGTATTAGAAGGTCACCGAGTTAGTTTGTGGAACTCGAGTTTTCTACCACTTGGCCGACTCATTAATGCTTGTTCACTCGTGTTTGGCCGACCTTGCCAGTGTAAATATTGGAATGGTATATATCATTTGAAATGATGAGATGTTGAATATCATTGGTTGTGTTGTGTTGCAATAATTTGAGAAGAGGGAAAGCGAATCACTAGCAGAATAGAGGAATACAACAAAATCAACATTGATACAGAAAAGATATATCCATCACATCAGGTGATTAGAGCACAAAGGATCTTATTAGCAATCAGTTGTAACTAGATCCATTGCTTCATCCTAATAGGTGAATTAGTTTTTTAAATCCTTTAACAAGGTAGACTTGATAGTCTTTTGTAAATCTCCTAATAGAGTGCATACTTCATTGTATGTTTGTAAATCCTTTAACAAGGTGGATCTAGCAATCCTACTTGCTCCTGAAAGGGCAGATCATTAGAAGTGATCAATGTAAGCATTAACTAGCCAACTTTATACTGTAGTATTGAAGTTTTGTGGGTACCATCCCCACCCCAGTTTTACTTTCTAATTGGAAGGTTTCTGGGTCACCGAATCTGTGTGTTCATGTGTTACAAATGTTTATCCTTTCATGCATACAGTAGATTAGATGGATGAATGGTAAAAATATTATTATGCATAATTGAATTAAAGTTTTAGGGTTACTGATTCACCCCTCCCCTCTGAGTAACCTTGTTAGTCTTGATTATTTTCAACAATTGGTATCAGAGCTTTGTGGTTCTTAGGATAAATTTTGAAAGCTTGAGAAAAGATCAAGGACAATGGAGATATTTAGACTTGACAAATCTATTGAGAATGAAAAGCTAGATCTGGAAATGGCCATGACTCAACTCAAAGAAGCAAAGGAGCATCTTTTTCAATCTCTAAAAAGAAGGAAGGAACTTGCAAGACAAATGAATCATCATCAGTATATTGAAGAAATGATTGAATACCTTTTACCATCAAGCAGTTCAAATGAAGCTAAAGAAGCAATCAAGGAACTCCTAGCAAAGAATGGTTCTCTGCAGGAAGAAGTAAGAAAGCTCAAAAGAGAAAAAGAAGTCCAATCCATCAGGTTAAGTGAAGTTTTGGAATAGAGAAAAAAGGCAAATGAAGACTTAGAGGTAAAAAATAATCTATCCCTTCAACATGAAGATCTTATAGGACAACTATCTAATGCAAATGAAGAAATTATAAATCTAAGATCTGAGAATGAAAGTTTGAGAAATGATTTAATCACTGAAAGACAAATCAATGCAAGCTTACAAAGTGATCTGAGATCTGAAAGAAAAATCAATGAAAGTTTGGAAAATGACTTAAATGTTGAAAAACAAGTCAATGAAAGGATGATAAAATCTTAAGCAAATATGGATCAATTGAATCAGCAAAATGAGTAGAATCTTCATAGACAAAAAGGTAAAGTAGGCCTTGGTTACAATGAAGAAAGTGAATCTTCCAAACAGGGTACCCAAAAGAATCAAAAACCTACTTGCAATCACTGTGGTAAGTTAGTCCATACATCTAATAGATGTTGGAGCAATGGTAAAGGAAAATTCAATGGTAAATGCTACAATTGCAATCAGCATGGTCACAAAGAAAATGAATGCAAAGAAAAACCAAAGTTTGAAGGCAAATGTCACAAATGCAAGAAACAAGGTCACAAGTCATCTGAATGTAGATCTAAATCATTCAATCCATTTGAACAAATTGTCAATGCATTATTTGGTTGGGACTATAATACTTGGTGCAGATGTCACTATTGTGGAGAATATGGAGACATTGGAATAAACTGTGCAAGGCATCACCTAAGGAAGAAAGATACTATTATAAGATGTTATACATATATCAAACTTGGTCATATATCCAAAAATTGCATGAATATAGGAAGAATTGAAGATGAAAAGAAAGCCATAGCTGACAACATTTGAAAATAGATGAGACAACAGTGGATTCCAAAATCTACCGAGCCAGAAAATTCAAATAATGGCTATGTCACTCAAGAAATGGGTGACTCCACCATTTCTAATTAGACTCATCAAGAAGGACCAGGGACTTCATCTTCAAGCAATATCCTAAAGCAGTTCCAAAATGTAGAAGTGCAAATGATAAATTAGTATTTCAGATACAAGACATAGTTCGCTGTGGTGCATCTACCGGGCAAGGTTGGTTTCAGACTTAATCGAGCTAGGTCGGTAATGTGAAAGGTTTTGTTTGTTTACCAAATTGCAAGGTTTACCGAGTAAGTTGATGACTATCTGACAAACCCTAGTCATCTCATCTACCTTTGTACTTGAGCATTAATGGAAAATTTTTCATCAAAAAGGTAGAATTTTATCTCATTTTTCATCGCAAATTTAGAATATACATAGCGAAGAAGTTTCCAAGAGTGCGAAAGTGAGTTCAAGCGATTTGAAGTGATTTTCCAAGGAAGAATTTGTTTAATGAAATCATTCACTCACCAAGTAGCAATGGCATCTGCAAGCACCAGTAGTAGCAAGGCAAAGAGAGGCTCTGAAATGCTTGTGAAGGGAGTAGAATAGAAAGCACCCAACTTCAAGCTCGTTCTCGCCATAGCTAAATCGCTCGATCCACATGAAGCCCAATCAAAGATTCCACCAAAGGTACTACTTATAAACAACATTCGTACTCATTTCAAATGCACTGTTCAATAAATAGGGACACTAGATATGGATAATGCCCTAGCCAAGTTGTGTGTGGATGGAACCCTCAAACTCGAGTTCAAACATCTAGAAACCAAAGGTTTGACCCATATCCCGCACCTGCCAAGGAACTTTCAAATGAAATGGATAAGATACATTTTAAGCTGTGTGCATAATGGTCAATTGTGGTTAGAGAAACCCATCCTGATAACGAAGAAAATGATTCATAAGATCACGGGTTTGCCAATGTTAAGCAAATAAAAAACCACCAAAACCCTAAGTCAGGATGAACTTCAAAAGCTAACCCTAGCTGAATGGGATGGAAGAGGATTAAAACCTAACAATGTATCTAATATAGAGCTAAGATTCAAAGTTTTTTTAGTTTCATTTAATATGTATAGTTCCAGTAGATTGAATAGCGTGCCCTGTGAGGCCGTAGATTTAGCCTATAAGGTTGTAAAGAAAAATATGGAGTTTGACCTAGCAGATGTGCTGCTGAAACAACTTAATAAAAACATGGATAGTATAAGAACCTCAAAAACCAACTCTTGTAAATTTGGTTCTTTGTTAGTTTGTTTATTTTTTTATGTACAAAAGTTTTTCCCTTCAAAAGGTACAGTTGTATGGAGAAAAGATAATGCAGTTTTGTATCAAATAAATGAGTTTGTAGCAGAGATGGGTGAAAATTTTGATAGTATTATGGATAATTATTTTGAAGACTTCAAAGAAAGGATAAGTAACAAATTCAAAATCCCTCCTAATCTTGTTGAGGACTATAAAGATGATGTGTGTTTCATGGTTGACTGTGACAAGGTATACATTCAGGCAGTCAAACCCCGAGTTGCATGGGTAAAACCTCTTCCTTATGAGGTAAATATTGATGAAGCTAGAGACATTGTAGAAGCACTGGTAAATGAGCCAGTAGACCCTAGGCAACAAATTTTTGGAACCTATGAAGAAGCTAAGGCCAGGATTGAGCTTGAAATCAAGCTACCATAGGCCATAAGTAAGGGTAAGAGGAAAATAGCCAAATTGAAAACTTCTACTGCTCCTCTTATGCTCACCAAGGGAAAAGGTGAAGATGAAGAAGGTGAAGAAGAAGAAGGAGGAGAAGAAGAATCTATAGAGGAATAGCCAAAGAAGAAAGGCAAGGTAATCATCACCAAACCAAAGAAGAAGCCTACTACAATGTTTACTAGAAGAACCAGGAAAGATAAGTAGGAACCTATTCTAGTCAGGCCTGCACCCACATTCGGGAAAAGGCTCAAACAATTAGAGGAAGGAGCTGGCATCACAAATTTCAAAGCATTGAAATTTGAGACTAGAACTGATGCTGAGAAAATGCAGATTGAGAAACTGGTACTCAGGAAGATGGGTAAATGGAAATACTCCCCAGACCAGATTTCTCCTCAAATCTCAAAAGAACTACTAGAGAGATTGCAATCGAGGTGGGAGTTAGCCACCCAAATGGTAAAATATATTTATGAGCAATCCCTGAAGAATATTTGACCAAGTCTCACTAGAGCAGAAGTAAAAGCTGAAATGAAAAACCATGAAGGTAAAATGATGACCAGATTCCACACTTGTTTGTTTTTGATTAAAGACATTGAACATGTTGTAAATGATGCTACAAACATGTGGAAAAACATCTATCATCTACATAAGCCCAGTATAGACCCATTAGAAATCAAAGATGATGACAACAACAATGATGATGAGCTTGATAACACTCCATCTGTCACAGCCTCACCAAGAGAGTTGCATGCACTGATGGAAGATAAAGAGGAAGAAGACAAGGAGGAAGAAGCTGAAGAGGTAGATAAGGAGGAAGATGATCTGGTGAAAATTACAGTAGGAGTTATTGCATCCCTTCCTCACTCTCCACCTAAAACTATGATATCATCAAGGTTGGAGTCAGCTTCAGCAGGTTTGGTCACATCTACATCAGATATATCATCTGCACCTGCCACATCTCAGCTCCAGGTATCATCAATTGAAGTGTCTACCACTTCATCTATTGAGCTGCATACCTCCACTTCATCTACCGAGCTACAGGCAACTTCTTCAGTTACCGAGTCATCCACTACAGTAGTCACCACATTAGAAGTATCTATTCCTCCTGCAATATGTACAGTAAGTTTTCTAGTTTGCTCTCCAATTTTGTCAACTTCAGCTACATTAGCACAAATTTTTGCACCAGTAAGCTCTTCAATTATAAATATTTCAGTATGCACATCAATTCTGGGAAGTATATCATTTTTGGATACATTTAGCCCCTCTCTTAGTCTTCCTTTAGGTGGTCCTATTCCAGTTTTGACAGCCAGTCCAACCTTGTCAACCATTGTCTTTGTTTTCAAAGACAAAGATGTTAGTACAGCAAAAAAACCAAAGACTCCATTAAAAATTTTGCTAACAGGCAAGAAAATTGATGAGGATGTAGACTTGGATACTAAAATTTTCATTCCAAAGATAGATACGGATACTACTTCAGTTGATGAACTAAGACTGCTTAGTCAGCGCATAGAACTGAAGGCAAAGAAGAAACAACTAAGGAATGAGAGAGATAGAGAGTTTAAAATTATTGATGAAGCAAAAAATATAATTACAAAGGCTATAGGTGTTGATGTAGATTCTACTCAACACATTTTGATCTAGTTAGAAGAGGTTGTAAATAAATTCAATGAAGATACTTCCAGTCAAGAAAAGTTGATGGAGAAGGCAGAAAAGAAGTTTGATAATAAGGTGCTTGAGCACATTGCTCAGCATATAGCAATAAAACAGGTTGAATTAACCACAGTTTTGGCCAACATTGAAAATTATTTTAATAATGTAACATCTCTTTTTGCTAAGCTTTGTGATGTTACCAAGTATACTAAGGAAATAAGAGGGAAATTAAATAAGATAGATGAGGATCTAAAGGCAAGCGCACAAAACCTGAAGCTTGACCCCAGTTCAACCTCATCACATCACCTCAGGATCAAATTTTTGTCAGAAAAACAAGTAGAATTTCTGAGAGAAGAGTCAAGGATCTGATCTACATTGTTAGATATTTAGAATATGATCCTTCCCATCATGGACACAATGTAGAAGCACATTGCCCATTCAAAAACATTGATCCATGACAACAATTTCTCTGTTGCAGACCATGTGATTGAACTCTTTGCAAAAGTTCAAATAGCTCTATCCACATGCAAAATCCTGCAAGAGAATTGGGATAAGACTCTGCAACTCATTCTTCAGGTACATTCAGAGTTTATCTCACATTTTTGTGTTTCTATGTAAAAACATTATTTTTTATTCTTTGGCATTATTGTCAAAAAGGGGGAGAAGGAGATACTCAGAAAGAGTTATTGGTGAGATAAATGTACAAAATGGACAAAGAGATACTGTAAATAAAAGTCATATAACTCATGTAAATACCTTGTGTATATTGTATGGGGGAGTCATATGTAAGGAAGCCATGTATATTCAGCATAATCAGTTGTCAGTATGTCAGATATTGTATATAAGTTTTGGCTCATAAGTGTTTTTGTCACTAATGCCAAAGGGGGAGATTGTTAGAATTATGATATATTTGTCATTAGTCACAACACTTATTTGATTTTGAATGCTTACTGAGCTCATCACCTAGTCTACAGTTCACACTGAGCATTTACCGGTTACCTTATAAATTCCACAGGTAAATAGTTGATACTGAGCATTCCTTTGGAAACTGAGCATATGGGCAATTTAGCAGTATTTACCAAGTTCACAGTGGTTACCGTGTAGAATAGTTGTTACCGAGCAGAACAATGTTCCCCAAGCAGTCAGTGCTCACTGAATCATTAGAAGAACTTAGTATTTATCAAGTGATCAAGGTAAACAAAGAACTTATGTTTACCAAGTGATCAAGGTAAATAAAGAACTTAGTATTTACCGAGTGACCAAGGTAAACAAAGGAATCAGTGATTATCGAGTAAACAAAGTAAATGAAGGAATCAATGTCTACCAAGTGAAGAAGGTTATCAATGGATTTAGTTTTTACCAAGTGACACAATATTCACCAAGTCACCAATGGTTACTGAGTTCCAAGCTACTTAGAATGATTAGTATGGACTGTGCCTCTACTCTTACCGAGTGCATGATGATGTAGTGTATTGTAGTGGATGCCAAGTATCAGAAGGTCACTGAGTTAGTTTGTGGAACCTGAGTTTTCTACCACCTGGCCGACTCAGTAATGCTTGTTCACTTGTGTTTGGCCGACCTTGCCAGTGTAAATATTGGAATGGTATATATCATTTGGAATGATGAGATGTTGAATATCATTGGTTGTGTTGTGTTACAATAATTTGAGAAGAGGGAAAGTGAATCACTAATAGAATAGAGGAATACAGCAAGGTCAACATTGATACAAAAAAGATATATCCGTCACATTAGGTGATCAGAGCACAAAGGATCTTATCAGCAATCAGTTGTAACCAGATCCAATGCTTCATCCTAATAGGTGAATCAATTTGCTAAATCCTTTAACAAGGTAGACTTGACGGTCTTTTGTAAATCTCCTAACAGAGTGCATACTTCATTGTATGTTTGTAAATCCTTTAACAAGGTGGATCTAGCAATCCTACTTGCTCCTAAGAGGGCAGATCATCAGAAGTGATAATTGTAAGCCTTAACCGTCCAAGTTTATACTGTAGTATTGAAGTTTTGTGGGTATCATCCCCACCCCAGTTTTACTTTCTAATTAGAAGGTTTTTGGGTCACCAAATTTGTGTGTTCATGTGTTACAAATGTTTATCCTTTCATACATACAGTAGATTAGATGGATGAATGGTAAAAATATCATTATGCAGAATTGAATTAAAGTTTTAGGGTTACTGATTCACCCCTCCCCTCTAAGTAACCTTGTTAGTCTTGATTATTTTCAACAATATATATATATATATATATAAAGTACAATAATCAATTTTTCTGAGACAGGTACTCAAATTTTACAATCATACCAAGTTCTTTGTGGAAAAATTTCACCTTTGGCTTAGCAAGTGGTTTGGTAAGAATGTCTGCAATTTGATCCTCTGTACTAATATATTCTAGCTTGATTACATCCTTCTCAACCATGTCTTGAACATAGTGGTAAGGTTTCCTGATGTGTTTTGATCTATTATGAAACACAGGATTGAGAGATAGCTTGATGTAGCTCTGATTGCCAAAATAAATAGTAGTAGATGGAAGTGGCTTCCCAAATAATCCAATTAGAAGTTTCCTCAACCATACAGCTTCTCTTGCTCCCATAGATGCAACTATGTACTTAGCTTTTGTAGAACTCTGTGCTATTGAAGATTGCTTCCAACTAAACCAAGATATAATTTCTGAACCCAATGTAAAACAAGATCCTGAAGTGCTCTTATGATTCTCAAAATTTCCTACCCAATTAGAATCTGTATATCCCTTCAAATTTAATTTAGTTTTAGAGTATTTGAGACCATATCCAATAGTACCACTGAGATATCTGAGAATGCACTCTGCTGCCTCCAAATGAGTTTGTTTAGGTTTGCACATGAGCTGACTAAGAACATTTATAGCATAACAAATGTTAGTTCTTGTGTTCACCAAATACATTAAAGAACCAATTATCTATCGATATAGAGTAGGATCAACAAATTTAGAGTCTTTAGTTTCTTCTTTTAGTTTCAGGAGGTTTGTTTCCATAGGAGTTTTCATTGCCTTGCTATGCAACATGCCAAATTTGTTAAGTTGATCTAGAGTGCACTTGCCTTGATTTAGGAAGATCCATTTTGAATGTTGCCATACTTCTAGTCCCAAGAAATAGTATAGTATTCCTAGATCTTTCATTTCAAATTCATATATGAGAGCTTGTTTACATTTTTTGATTAGATGATCTTCTCCTGTAATCAAAAGATCATCAACATATAAAACCATGATTAACATATCCTCCTATATTACTTTGTAATATAAATTTGGATCTGCAATGTTTTTATAGAAGTCAAGTTTAGTTAGATGCTGATCTATCCGTTCATACCAAGCTCGAGGAGCTTGTTTCAATCCATATAAAGCATTTTTCAATTTGCATTCATGAGTTTGTTTATTGTATACTTCAAATCCTTTTGGTTGTTCAAGATAAACTTCCTTTCTATAACACCATTCAAAAATGTAGTCTTTACATCCATTTGATGAATTTTCCATCTGTTGGATGTAGCAATGGCTAAAATAGTTCTAATGGAGGTATATTTGGCTATTGGAGAAAAAGTTTCATCATAGTTTATTCCTTCCTTTTGAGAGAATCCTCTAGCACCAAACCTTGCTTTATATTTTTTAATACTTCCATTTGCAGCATGTTTAATTTTAAATAGCCATTTGGAGGAGACAACTGATTTATTTTCTAGTCTAGGAACAATATCCCAAACATAATTCTTAAGTATAGAGTTATATTCTTCTGTCATGGCATCTTTCCAATGTTGATGTTTTATAGATTCTTTTACATCAAATGGTTCAGAGTTGGAGTTTTCACCCATTAATGCAATGTAACTTGAGTATATATTAGGATGTTTCCTCTCCCTAATGAAATATGAAGGAATGGAATTATTTTCTTCAATTAGCTTTCTGGCCCATAAAGGTCTTTTCTTTTCCTTGGAGGTGTGAGTAATGTCCATAGGTTCAATTTGTTTATCTTCCTCCATTGGAGACTCCCTCTCATTCTCAAGGTTTTGTTCTTCTAGAGTTTCTTATGCATTTGATTCATCTTTTGATCTTTTGTAGGACAAAGATTCATCAAATATTACATCTCGACTTAGTTCAATATTCCTTTGTCCAGGGATATAGATGCAATATGCTTTTGAGGTTTCAATATAATCTACAAAGATTCCTTTCTTTCTTGAGGGCTCTAATTTGGTTTTCTTTTCTTTAGGAATATGTATATAGACAGGACAACCAAAAATTCTGAGGTGTTTAAGATTAGGTTACTTCCTAGTAAATACTTCTTCAGGGGTCTTAAATTCAAGATAAGAGTGGGGACATCTATTTTGAAGGTAAACAGGGGTATTTGAAACTTCACCCCAAAGAAAAGTTTGAAGACTTTGATCATGAAGCATTGCTTTAGCAGAATGAACTATAGATCTATTTTTGCTCTTAGCTATTCCATTTTATTGTGGATTATAAGGAACATAACACTCCCTCTTGATCCCAACCATTTTACAATAATCTATAAAGATATCAAAAATGTACTCTTTACCATTGTCTGTTCTTAATAATTTTGTTTTCTTTCCAGAAAGGTTTTCTATAATGGTTTTAAACTCTTTAAATTTAGAAAGGATTTCCTCAAATTCTTTACTTTTAAGAAAATAGATCCATGTCTTCCTAGACAAATCATCCACAAATATGATGTAGTATAGAGACCCTCCTAGAGATGGAACTGACATATGACCACATAAGTTTGAATGAATAAGTTCTAGAATTTCTTTGGATTTGGTTTGACTATTATGGAATGTAGTTTTGATATTCTTCCCTAGAGCACAACCTTTACAAGTTCCTTCATGATATGGATTAAGCTTAGAGATACATGTTACCATTTTTCCTATAGAAGATAATCCTTGAAAATGAAGATGACCTAATCTCCTATGCCAGATTTCATTTTCTTTGAAGGAATCATGAATTAGAGTTGAATGAGAGACAAAGTTAATTTGATAAAGGCATCCATGTCTTGAGCCAATTTTTGTATGCATTTTTTATGTTAGAGTTCTTAGGCCAAGCTAAGACCATTCCTTCCATAAATATAATTTTGAGTCCTTCATCTTCAAGAGTAGAGATAGAAAAAAAGTTTCTTTTTATGCCAAGCACATATAGTACCTTAGTAAGTTCAATTGTTTTCCTTGATTTCAGATGAATGGTACATGTTCCTATTCCCATTACGGGGTAGCTTGTATAATCTCCAATGGTTGCTTCATCAAGATAGTCTTCTTATAGAGAGTCTAACTGCCCTTTAAAACCTGTGATATGTCAAGAGGCTCCACTCTCAATTACCCAAGTTCTTGATCTAGTTGATGCTTTACTAGAGAGTGCTAAATAAAAGGCATTATATTCAGAATTTCCATTAGAGTTTTGAGTGGTTGCAAATGAAGCTTGAGTCTTAACTCTATTAGGACATCTAGATGTTGAATGTCCAAATTTATCACACCTATAACATTGCATTTTGGAGAAATTAGTGTGCTTTTTCCTTCCTTTAAATTTTATTTTCTTCTTATTTACTTGAGTGGATAGAGCATGCACTTCTTCTTTTGAGGAGGAAACATTTTGACCTCGAGCTACTTGCATACACTCTTCTTGGATACAATCAACTTTTAGTCTTTCAAATTTAGGTAACTTAGACTGAGAGCATACCCCTTGTTTGAAAGTATCCCATGATGATGGAAGACCTTTTAGAGCCATTATTGTTAACTCCTTTCCATCACAAATGTGTCCTATGGAAGACAATTGATTTTGAAGATCAGTTATTCTCAAAATTTAAGAGGAAATTTTCTCTCCTTTATTCATTTTAATAGTTGACATTCTATCTTTTAATGTAATGATCTGAATAGTATTGTTTATCTCAAACATATTTTCAAGAGCATTGTACATCTCATGTGCAGTGTCTAGTTCTTAGATTACAGGAAGTAGATGAGTTTTAACACTGTCCACAATAATTTTCATAGCTTTATTGTTATCACTTTCCCATTTTTCTATTTCATCATTTCTTTTAGGTGATGGGTTAGATTTTTCAATAAACTTATTTAAACCATGTTCTTTAAGTATAAGTTTTAGATGTAGCTTCCAGCCTACAAAATCTAAATCACCTTCTAGCCCCTCTTCAGGTCTCATTCCATTCACCATTTTATTAATAATATCTGATGCTTCTATAACCTAGAAAAATTATAGTTTGATATCAGGATACTTCTTTTAAGCCTGCTTTGATACCATGTTAATGTATCAGACTTAAGTCTTATATTATACTAAATCACTATTCAAGATCAAAATATGATAATAGATTGAATATGGTATGGTATGTTTCCTACACTATAATATCCTAGAAGTTGATAATCAAAATTCTCCTGCTTTACAATAACTTGAAGACTTATTATATTTTTGTGCTCACCGTATTGTAAGCAAAGGAGATTAATATCATATATATATGTGGGTGATATATAGAGGAGTCATGACTGATAGCCATGACTCATATTTGAGTCATGTCTATCAGGTGTGACTATTGATTAAATATAGAACTTAACACAGTTTGATATTATTGATACATACACTCGATAACTTATAGTGAGATTAATACAAATTGATGCTTGATAATGATAAGCCAAATTTATATTTAAATATCAATATGAACTTCTAATCTAATGTGAATAGATATATAATCATAACTTATGTCTTTAGTTTATATTTAGAGTAATAGTATATATATAAGTTTATCAAATATATCATGTATAAAATAACATAAGTATAATTATAAGAGTTATGAATAACTCTCCAACTAATCTATACATTAACATAATTTTATATTGTATTGAATACTATACAATTATTTTGATCATACTCTGGTCTATTTTGTGCTTGTGTTTGAGTTCCTTGGTCTTGGGTGAATTCTACCCCAAGGAAAATTCTTATAGACATCCCTATTATGATAGTACCGATGATTTGATCAGTGGCTTGGGATATTATTCATGAGGGATGGATAGCACCCACAATGGTCTTATGATGCTATTAATGGTTGGGAGGAATTGCCTACTTAGTTTATTTGTCCTGTTCATTGTGATGTTATTTCAATACTTTGTGATGGGTTCCATTTTATTCTTTTTCTTCGATATATGATTAGATGTTATTTCCACTTTTCCATCTTTCAAATATTGTTCGAGTGTTCTTGCCTTGAAATGTCAATCCGGTACTCCCTGTTGTGGAGGAACTTCATTACTTAGTTTTCTTAGTTTCCTTCTCTATTTTATGTTTTCATTTTTTGGCATGCTGACACTAGATCTCGTGTGAAATTGCACTTTCTTGCATGAGACTGCAAGTCTTTGCATAGTGTATTGGGTTTCTTTGTAGGGTTTGGTACTTTTTGACGTAAAACCCTACACTAGTCTTGGGATGTCTTGGTGGTACAACCAAACACTTCATCACACCATTGCACACATCTTCAAATGGGAAAGCATTTCTTTGCATGGCATGCTGTACATCTTTGAACAAAAACTTGTCAGTCTATGGTCCTTGTGCAAAAATCGAGGGGCATCTCCATTGGCTTTTAGGCATTGATTTTTGGCATTTGTAGTACCCTTTGGGATAACTTAAACTACCATGCTTTGACGAATTTTATATTCATTATTTGGTTAACTTTTTAGGAATTCATTTCTAGTTAGTTTGTATCAGTTTGGGTAGTGGCATTTGGAGATTCATTGGTTGATGGGATGGTTGTTAAGACTTCCATTACGATCTTTGAGATCCATTTATGATGTTTTCATGTGCACTCATACTATTTAAAAAGAAATCTTGGCTTGTATTTTATCCTTGTTCCAAGGATCTCTGGGCAGGGCATTAAATCTAGTATTAGAGCCCATGTTGAAACATAGGGATCTTTGTGTTATGCTTCTACTATGGTTTTGTTTTCTATTGTGTATTGTTATATTATGTTTGATTATTATGATATCTCATTGGTTCATTTTTTTGACTCTTATGTTTGTGATCTGATTGTTCTGACAATAACATCTTGTTTCTATAGGGATGCCTTCTGTATGTAGACCTATTGGACATGGTAGTACCAATAGTGGTAACCATGGAAATGAACACCATGAAGAGGAACATCAAGAAGGAGTTGGAGAATAGGGAATGCCAATCAAAATGGCATGGTGGCATTGATGCCAGTGCTTTAGGAGATTCTTGTTCGATTGGGTCCTCATGTTAAGGAGTGCCAACATGATCAAAATTGGGAAGAGGGGTCCCATCATGGGGATACCCATCACTCAGAGCATAGGTAGGAGGAACATGAATGTGAGCATTCTCTTACTCTACCAAGTGGTAGAGGGCACCATCGGGGTGGTGAAGACTACAACAATGAAGATTCCATTAAGTTGGATATAATGAAGTCTCTTCATCTATCTAAACCACCATTTTTTGATGGTAAGGGAGGTGGTCTCAAGGTTGAAACTTGGTTGTTGGACATGGAGTGCTACTTCACTATGTAACCTTATGCAACCAATATTAGGGCATGTTGTGCAACCATGCAATTGAGAGAACATGCATCTGTATGGTGGAATATTGAGAGTTAGAAGCTCTAGATTAGTATTGTAGATATCACTTGGGATATCTTTGAGGAGAGGTTCCGAGAGAGATTCCTATCTCCTCAGTTTAGAGAGGTTTGTGCTGATGAGTTCTACTCTATCCAACAAGGAAACATGATAATGGATTTGTTCAAAATCTAGTTCTTTGAGCTTAGGTAGTATTCATGTTACAACAATGAGGACTTACTTCTAGCTCATCATTTCATCTAAGGCCTTAAGGATGCCCTCATTGGAGAAGTCTACATGTATTAGCCTAGGACTATTGTTCTCACTATTGAGAAGGCACGTATTGTAGAGGAGAATCTAGCTAGAGGTTTTAGTAGTAGATCTGGTTCTCAAAACAAAGGTGCAAGGAATTCAAGGTAGGATGTTTAGTATTCTCAATCCTCTGGAAAGGGCCAAGCCTAATTATAACCCTCTCAAGAAGATTATCATAATAAGGGTAAGAAGAGGTTTTGGTAAAAGGGTGGCTAGCCTATTGGTACCACCAAGAAGAGGGGAGATAACTAGAATCAAGGATAGAAATCTTAGTAGGATCATCCTCCCTAGAGTACTCAATATAATTCTAGCAAGGGTAGTGCACCTTACCCTAGTGCTACTTAGGATGGTGACATAACAGGTTCCAACTTTACTAGAAATTGTTATTCTTGTGGCTAGCCTAGCCATAAATCTTTTGATTGTTTGATCAAACCATCTTCGGACCTAGTAAGGGCATAGTGAGATTTGGGCCTACTGTAGGAGATGTAGGTTAGAATCACAGTCTTTGTGGTAGTTAACAACTATCAAGTGGATAATCAAGGTATAGTAGTCGAGGCTATAGGTACATTGTATGGTATTTCAGCTTCAATTTTTTTTGACTCTAGTGCTTTAGATTCTTTCATTTCACCATATTTTGTTTAGTGATGTGGCTAGTGGTAGTGCATTAGGTCAATAGGTAACAAATTGAGTTAGCCATAAGTTCCAAAGTGGTGGTAGATTCTTTGGTTGGCTATTGTAGTTTGAATTTGGAAACCTTCATCACCACAATAAATTTAAGTGACGTTGTGATTATATGACATTATGTTGGGCATTGATCAACTAGCTACCCATCAAGTCAGTATCAAATGTCATCATAAGATGGTATTGTATGTTGGTGACATAGGTGGGTAGGTAGAACTTTTGGGAGTTCAGAGGCTAGTCTTGCTTCGTATGATCTCAGATAATCAACTGAAGTGGAGTGTGTAAGAGGATTGTTAGTTATTCCTAGTGTCCATCATTGATCTTTAGGAAGCTGAGAGCTATATGGTGACACTTGATGATCACCCACTCCTTCATGAGTATACAGATGTGTTTCCTAATGAAATTCTAGGTATGCCACTACAACATGACATAGATTTTTTAAATTGATCTTGTACTAGCAGTGGAGTTGATTTCATGGGTCCCTTCCCATATGACTGCTCAGGAGTTGAGTGAGCTTAGATTGCAATTGAAGGAATTGTTGGCCAAGGGCCATATTCATCCTAGTGTATCCCTGTGGGGTGCACCACTCATTTTCATGAAAAAGAAGGATGGTTCATTATGTTTGTGTATCGACTATTGGTAGTTGAATAAGGTGATGGTGAAGAATCATTATCCTTTTCCAAGGATAGATGACTTGTTTGATCAAATGAAGAGAGCACAAGTGTTCTTGAAGATTGATCTAAAGTTGAGACACCATAAGCTTTGTATCTAGGAGGTTGATATTCATCAAACAACTTTTCATACATGATATGGGCATTATGAGTTCATGGTTGTACCCTTTGGGTTAACCAATGTGCCATTAGTATTTATAAGTTTGATGAAAGGTGTATTTTGCACTTACCTCAATTAGTGTGTCATTGTATTCTTGGATGACATATTGATTTATTCAAAGACTATGGAGGAACATGAAGTCCATTTATGTTAGGTATTACAGTGCTTCTAGGACCATCAGTTGTATGGCAATTTGAGTAAATGTGGGTTCTTCCAGTTAGAGGTGAAGTATTTGGAACATATCATCACTAGTGATGGGATCTTAGTGGATTCTGAGAAGATTCGTGCTATCATGGATTTTTAGGTACCCACTAATGTCTCAAAAGTTTGTAGTTTTATGGGATTGGTGGGCTATTACAATTGCTTTGTCAAGAATTTCTCAAGAGTAGCTCACCCCATCACTTCTCTTTAGCATAAATGGAAGAAGTATATTTGGTCAAACTAGTGTGAGGCAATATTTAATGCTCTTAAGGAGTGTTTGACTAGTGCACCAGTATTATAGTGCCTAATCTTGTAGGTGATTGCATGGTTTTTATAGATGCTTTGTTCGAAGGTGTAGGTGTGGTGTTGATGCAAGATGGTCAAGTGATTGCATAGTAGTCTAGAAAACTCAATGAACATGAGGTTAACTAATCCACTCATGATTTGGAACTCCTGACCATAGTGCATGCTCTTGTCCATTGGAGGCATTTTCTTTTGGGAAACAAGTTTGACTTGGATAGCAATCATAGGAGCTTGAAGTATATCTTTGCTCAACCAAACCTAAATGCACGACAATGTTTTTGGATGGAGTTCCTGTATGAGTATGAATTTGATGTTCATTACATTAAAGGGAAGGAGAATGTCATCATGGATGCCTTGAGTAGGATGTGACATGAGGTATCAGTAATGTCACTAGAAGTGGATTTGAGAGGCTGTGTCTTTGTACCTTGGTTTTTTTGGAAGTACATCATGCACTCTATTTCACACATCTTCGTGTCAAGAAGATGCATGCTGATCTCAAACAACTATACTTTTAGGTAGAGATGAGACATCATGTTGCTAATTTTGTTGCTAGGTGTCTTGAGTGCCAAAGAGTGAAGGTAGAGCATCATCATTTGATAGGTCTTTTGTAGCCACATACCATTCCAAAGTAGAAATGAGATACAATATCTATTGATTTTATCATAGGGTTGCTTATGTCATCATGGAGGCATGACTATGTCATGGTGATAGTGGAAAAGCTATCCAAGGTAGCACATTATTCACCCATCAGAGCATGCTACATAACTTCTTCTATAACACATGTTTTCTTTGCAAATATTGTTCATTTGCATGGGATTCCTTGTTGGATTATTTTGGATAGAGATCCAATATTTACCTTTGCACTATGGATGTCTCTCCAGCATGCTTTGGGCATGTAGCTCAATTTTAGTTCTACTTATCACCTAGAGATTGATTGTTAGACTGAGAGAGTGGATCAAGTTCTAGAGGATATGCTTCATATGTATGTTATAGACTGACAGGTGAAGTGGGAGGACTATTTGTACCTTGTTGAGTTTGCCTACAATAATGAGTATCATAATTCTCTTGGCATGTCACCTTTTCAGGCCTGGTAGACCATGCCATACCCATTTGAGTTGGGATCATTTAGAGGAACAAGTTCTTTTGGATCTTGAGATGCTTTAGGATATGGAGCAACATGTTGTTCATATTAGGGAGCATTTGGTTACTGCTCAGGACAAACAAAATAAGTATGTAGATGCCTATAGATTGGATCATCACTTTTCTGTTAGCGATAGGGTGTTTTTAAGAGTGTGGTAAAGGAAGAGATCCATCCATTATGGGAAAGGCTCTAAGTTGGTGTACTTTGCAGATACCAGACGAGAAACTTACTTTGGAGCCAATACGTATCCTGTAGTAGTGGAGATTGACCTTGCAAGGTTGGGACATCGAGTAGGTAAGTTTCCAATGGGACCCAAGCAATTAGACATCCATGACTTAGGAAGATGGTACATGACTAAAAGGATTGTACCTCTATCTTTTTGCTGGCTTCTAGGAGTAAGCCTATGCTAGTGGGGGAGGATATAGTGCCTCTCATGTTTGTAGTCTATGCCTTGTTATTTTGATTTGAGAGATACTTGATACTCTTATTTTATGTACTTTGAGATGACCCAAGGGTTGGATGTTATACTTTGATTTAGTATCATAGATGCTATACTACTATGTTGTTTAGTTTATCATATTGGCATGTTTATGCCATTTTGAGATAACAATAGATGTATGATGATATCTAATTATTTGGTTATTGGGACATATTTGTTGGTTATGTTATGAGATGAATTCTATGCTATGGTTATTTACTTCATTTTTGTATCTTTATGCTTTATGTGAACATTAGTGATGTAAATGGTTTAATTAGGTATTTAATGCATTAATTACTTTGACTATGGTATTATTATGCAATTATGCTTGATCATATATTTTAGTGTATAGGAATTATATCCCTGGTAGTGGCCTATGGAGTTAGTGATTTAGCTATTCATATTTTACCTATGTCATCCCTATATGGTCAACGTATCCTTATTTTAGTTGTTTAGATTAAAACCTTTCAATGGTTAACAATTTTGAACTCATTTGCATTATGTGATTAGACCAGTGAGCATGTCTATGCATTTAGAAGTTCACATTGTCATGAAAGTGTTAAGTGATTTTATGTGATTTTGGGTTTTCGAGCTTTTAATCTTTTTGGATTTAATTTCTAGCAGCTTTGCCTTAGGTGAATTCCCATTACTAAGAATAACCTATTTTTGTTTGGGTCAATTCGGAGTCTAGCTAGTTAAATTGTCTATGTGCCACAATCAACTATTTACTCAAAATGTGAATAAGTATTGAAAAAGAGATTTTTATTATGGACTTTTCACTTTTAAAAAAGAGAAATTGAGAGGTCTTTTGAGAATCCTCTTCTGAAGGATTTGATTTTTGTTCGTTCTAGGTGTTGTGAGAGTGGGTTTTTCATGAGATTAGTCTCGTTGGATCTAACTCAGGGAGATTTTTCTTTGCTATCACTTTTAGCAATTTTGACATATTATTTATTTTATTGTACAGGTGTCAATTTCTGCCCCTTTTGCTATTAGGTAGAGCATTCTTGTTTTGTTGTTTTTTCTTTATTTCAACTTTTGTTTCTTGTAGTAGTATGTTGGGAAGTTGAGAATTAGTGTTCCCCTCCATTTTTGTTTAATGGTTCTGCCTAGTTGGTCAAGTATGAATTTTTTCCCTATTTTCAGGATGGGGGTTTGGGGTTTTGAGCTATTATGCTGGCCATTTTTGCATATGGTGTCTGAACCCAAATATTATTGGATTTTTGGAGTTTTTGTACCCAAAGGTCAAATGGGTTTTAATTTTAGAATGTTCCAATTTTTGGGGTTTTTACCTTGTTTTGCATGCCACCCTATTTTCTTAAGTTTTCTTGGCATGAAATGGGTCATGGACCCAGATTATATGTTTGAATGTTGGCCAGATCTTTATTGCACTGGGATGCATGCCACATCCATCATCCCAATTTTATTTTAGTTGAGTGATTTTTTGCTTTGTGTTCTCATTTAATCCTTATGTTATGATCTTTATGATGGTAGTGTGCCACACACAAGTATGTACACGTATAATTATTAGGCAACTTGTAGGTCCTGATCTTTTGTAGTATTTTTAGAAGTATGATCATTGGGGTTGGGTTGGGAATTTGCATACCTATGGGCACTCATCATTAGATGAGCATTGGTAGGGTAGGGTAGCATATGGAGGGGGCTTCTATCTCGTAGTCCAACAATCATGGCACCATGGGTTGGTAGAGGGAGCTTTATACAAGTGATAATTAAATAAAACATTAAGTGGTAATAAAAATTGAGATAATAAAAAATGTTTTGTGTTAGAGCCTTTTGTTGAGGGAGCTAAATCTTCACAATACGAGCTTGGGGTTGT
This sequence comes from Cupressus sempervirens, assembly GCA_028749045.1. Classification (NCBI taxonomy): domain Eukaryota; kingdom Viridiplantae; phylum Streptophyta; class Pinopsida; order Cupressales; family Cupressaceae; genus Cupressus; species Cupressus sempervirens. Next base: position 732,507,206 of record CM053786.1, read on the forward strand.
CGATTCCAAGTGACTCTCCATGATTGTAGCCCCTACTCAACATCCCATTGAGTGTCTGACCAGGACCTATAGTTTATGCATTGTTTATGTCTTGGTTTTAGTCATCATACTGTCTAGAGTGAGTGTTATCTATAAAAAATGTGCTTTATGTGTGTTTGTGGTTGGATCATTATCACCATCAACATGACGGGTGTGGACTTATGAGTACCACGTGGTTGGGAGGCATAGCTACCTTCACCACTACTAGGGACTTGTGTACAAAGATGGTCTATTGTCCTAGTGTGACCATTTTTAGATGTGTTCACTTGGTACTTCGAGTTTTGGAGTATGCTTTCTTGTAATTTATGCTTTCATTGAAATGCTTGTGTATCATGTTTAGATGATGTTAGTTATTGTTGCATTTTCTTATTATGATGATTAGCATGTGATAAGTGATATTATCTACTTGTAGGATTATCTTATACTTTACTTCTAGCTTGTTAGATATCCTTATGCTTATGTTGTAGCATGTTTTAGTAGTGATGTCTCTATTATGATAGTACTGACGATCTGATTGCTGGCTTGGGATGTTATGCGTGGGGGATGGTTAGGTCCCATAATGGTCTTATGATGCTATTGATGATTAGAAGGAACCATGTACTTAGTTTGTTTTTCCTGCTCATTGCAATGTTATTTCAGTACTCTGCGATGTGTTCCCTTCTATTCTTTTCCTTTGATGTATGATTAGATGGTTAGATGTTATTTCTAGCTTTCTATCTTTCAGATATTGTTCAAGTATTTTTGCCTAAAAATGTGGATTTGATACTCCATGGTGTGGAGGAACTTTTTTTTTCTTAGTTTCCTTCTCTATTTTATGTTTTCATTTTTTGGCATGCTGACTTGAGATCTCATGTGAAATTGCGCTTTCTCGCATGAGATTGCAAGTCTTCACGTAGTGTATTGGGTTTCTTCATGGGGTTTGGCACTTTCTCGCACAAAACCTTATACTAGTCTTGGGGTCTGTTATTGGTATAACCAAACACTTCCTAGTGCCATTTTACACATCTTCACGTAGAAAAGCATTTCTTCGCGTGGCATGTTGCACATCTTCATGCGAAAACCTGTTAGTCTATGGTCCTCACGTAGGGTATCTTAACTGGTTTTTGGAAATCAATTTTTGGTGTTCCTAGTACCCTTTGGGATGACTTAAGTTACCATTATTTGATCAATTTTATATTTTTTGTTTGGTTACCTTTTTAGGAGTTCAGTTTTGGTTAGTGTGTGTAAGTTTGGGTAGTGGTATTTGGAGATTCATTGGTTGCCAGGATGGTTGTTAAGACTTCTGTTGCAATCTTTGAGATCCATGTATGATGTTGTCATGTGCACTCATACTATTTAATTTTTTATTATCTTGGCTTGTATTTGATCCGTTTTCCAAGGATCTCCAAGTGGGGCATTACATGTTGTCATAGTTTCATAATTAATAAAAGTGTGTAAGGATTGTTGATATAAGATTGATTTTGACAAGTGAGTGTCAACACACTTATGCCATTAAATTTTTTCATGTCGAACTAGTAATAGATGCTACGCACAACATGTAAATATTAGACCATGCTGAGTTATAGCGAGTGTCGAGCCGCTCATGTGTCGAGTCACTCAAGTGTCTTTAAGATAGACCATTTTGAGTGATTTAGGAGCCAAGTAAATAGTGGATGATGAGCAATGTAGGTTCCAAGTGACAATATAAAGATCGGTGTATGCCAGGTATCAAAAACTTCAAATGTGAAGTGACATAGTTTTGATATATTTGTTTGTAATGGTATAAACAACTATGTAAACTATTTTTGAGCTGACTTAAAGGTAAATTATTATATTTTGGAGATAAGGACGAATATCTAATTGGATTCCCTATGCAATTACATGTAGCTATTCAAAAATTGGGAAGGATTATGCAAAAAATGGATGAATCTCAGTTGTAGATTCATAACTAACCCTAAGCTACCAAAGTATTCTTAAGGAGGACAAAACCCTAAACTCTTTAATGATCATGTGTGTAAGGAATTGAAGGATCAAATAATAGAATTTTGCATGAGCAAATAGAGCATTCATGGTGACTTAGAAGTTATGAAGAAAGAGTGAATTATAGAATTAGTTAGAGTAGAACAGAGGATAGCGAAAATGATACAACAAAGAGACATTTGATCAAGAAGGATCAAGAAGATATTTTTTAGAGGTGATATGTTATTAAATAATCAAGTGCCAATCATAGGATCTATGCTGAGACTTTCTAATAGGTGATTTTAGTCAAATCTCTTAGCAAAGTAGTCCTAATAGGATGCATGAGATCCTTTAACAAGGTGCTTACTTAGTTGTAAGTTAAAGTCCTCTAATAAGGCACACTTCTAAAAGGGTGTTAAAATCCTCTAACGAGGTGAGACCTAACAATCTTTGTAAGCCTTTAATAGGGTAGACTTTTCATAGGGTAGATCATGACTCATGATTAAAACATTGTAACCTTCATTGGATACACTTTATTGTTGTAGTAGTGAATATTTGTGGGTGTCATCCCCACCCCAATTTTAACTTCTCACTTGGAGGGTTTATGGGTAATCATAACTGGTGTTATGTGTGTGAATTCTTACATGTTCATATGATTTTGATGTACATGCTCTACATGTTATTTCATTTTACTCATTGACTAAATGAGATAGATGTGTGGTGAAAGTTTTATGGGTTCAAGTTTAAACTAATAATTCACCCCCACCACCTCGATCCCCCTCATATGTTTATCTTTCCTATTGTAATTCCAACAATTGGTATTAGAGCCTAGTTCTTTGAAAGAGAAGCTTTAGAACTTTGAGGAAAGATCTTGAAATATAACTCTACAAGTTGGGAAAGACCATTGAGAACTAGGAGATTGAAATACATCTCATTCTACATCAACTAAATCAAGCAAGAGAAGACCTAAAGAATTCCTTGAAGAGAAGGAAAGAAATTGCTATTGTGGAGAATGACACACAATACAAAGAGATAGACACTGCTAAGCAATTGATAGATGGAAACTCTAATGAATTTGATGCAATAGTTGGAAATCTAACAGAAAGGAATAGAGTCCAAGTTGAGGAAATCAAAAATCTCAAGTTAGAGCAAGAATCACAAGCTATACTACTATATGAGGTAACTACACAAAAGAAGAAAGCTATGGAAGACAAAACCATGATTGAAGAAGACAAAAGAATTTTGGCCAATAGATTGGAAGAGAAGTCAATAAAGCTAACCAAGATTTCCAACATCCAATTGGATACTCCAAGTCAAATGATGAATGCCAACTATGAACTAAATGTCAAAGACATTGAGATAACTACATTGGAATTGTAAAATGAAAAATTGTAGAGTCACCTAAAGAGAGAAAATGAATTTTCTAAAAGTTTGAACAAAAAAAATGTAGCCATAAAATACTTTGAGCAATTATTAAGATCCCTAGATCCAATAATGATGCATCTAGACTGGGATATGTTAGGATTAAACCATGGACAAAAATAACAATTACATGCAAATATAACCAATATCAGAAAATAATAGATCACACAGAAAAGAACACAAGACACCGAGACTTAATGTGGTTCACCCAATGCCTCAGCTACATCTACAAAACAACAAGTTCAATATTATTAGGATCCAATAATTACAACCTAATTACAATCTTTAATCCCTTACAACTCAATACCATTGCAAGAACCAATTTTTCATCACAACTATGAAACAATCCCTAAACCTAAGCTCTTTTATAAAAGTATTTCAACAACTTTAGGGTTATAATTAATAATTACATTTCAGCCCAAAATCCCAATAAAATAGGGCCCAATTTTTTTTTTTGGGGTGATACCGCAAGGCCCAAAGAATTTATGATGTATAGTACTTTCCTCATGTGTCACCACAATCTAACAAGATCTACAAGTACTAAAGAAGGAGAGTCATCGATAAGTGCAAAAGAAAGGAACAACAAAAGTAAGAACTCTAAACCTACTTATCATAATTATGGTAAGAAAGGACATACTGCTAATGTGTGTAGGAGCAAGACTACAAATCAGAATGTCAAGCCTAAGAACATGGTTCATTGCCATCAGTGCAACAAGCAAGGTCATCAAGCACATGAATGTAGAACTAGGACCATGGATACACAAATATTTGAAGGATATTGTTACAACTGTCAAAAGTGTGGACATAGAGCTTTTGAATGTAGATCCAAATCCATTTGGTCATTAAACAAGCAAATGAAGGTAAGGAACAATCGAAACTCTTATAACTAGGATTATAATACAAGATATAGATGTCATTATTATCAAGATTATGGATATGTTTTGAAGAATTGCATTAGGACACACTTCAAAGGTAATTACCAAAGGTGGTTGAGGCAGATCACATGTTTTAGCAGTTTGAAGACTGGTCACATCAGTAGGTATTACCCAACAAAGTCAAAGGCACCAAGTTGTGAATTTGATAAAGGAAAAGGCAAGGTAGATGTTGAACACATTAGAAATGATATGAACAAAACATGGAAGAGAAATGATGATTGAAACACATTAAATGGAGAAGGGATCACTTTACCCAATGGGTCAGGTGATCACACTTCATCAAACTAGACAATCAAAAAGTATGTGGGAGTAAGATTTAAAAGTTATATCATACATTAGTTCCAAAAAGAAGATAGTACGAAAAAGATTGCATTAGCATGAATAAAGATGCAAAATGTTGATAGGAATTCAAGATAAATCTTTAAGTTTTTTATGTTGTTGTCAAGCATGAAATATTTCATATGTATGCCGAATGGAATGTTAGAAGATGTTGAGCTATTAGATTAGGTAGTTGATGTTGAGCTCATAATGGTTGCCAAGTGACGAAAATGTCAATGGATTTTGAGTGAGCCTGAAATTGGTTGATGCCAAGCTTACAGCTATGTTATCACTTAACATTAATTACAAGGGTTTAAAAGGGTATTTGATCAATTTTAAGCTCATTTTTCATCGTTTCAAATTCAAGAAAGAGTGAGAAAAGAAAAGGGCAATCTAGAAATTCATCCAAGAATTTGCAAAAGATTCTAACAGCAATCTAACACCAGTTCATCAGATTTCCTAAGGTATTTATCAAGAGCCAAGCTACGCAATTTTAATTTTTGTAAACCCTAGTTTCACACAATGGCATTGAGTTCAAAGAATGTTGAAGGGAAGGAAGTTTTAAATGTTCAGTTAGTGAGTAATGAAGTTAAATAGCCCATTTCCAAGGCTATTCTTGACATCACATATAAGCAAGACCCTTCTGGCACATTATTGATGATTCTGTCAAATGTAATAATGGTTGAAGATATGAGAAAATACTACAACTGCAAGATAGGAAGCATTGGTGACATGGAGATTAGGGAGGCATATAAAAAACTTTATGATAATGGTATTTTGAAGGAAGAGTTCAAAACTGTTGAGAGAAGGGGTTTAACATGAGCCCTAGATTTTCCAAATGTGTTTAAGATAGAATGGATCAGAATAGTGCTTGGCCGAATTCATGGTGGTTCCTTATGGCTAAAGAGAAAACCTATTAAAATAACTAAGAGAATAATCCATAGGGTGATTGGTTACCCAACCCTAGATTGACGTAAGACAATAAGAAGTGGTTCTAAGGAAGTGATTGAGAAGAACACTAGAGCTGTCTGGAATAAGAAAGGCATGACAATAGACACAATCACTGATCCTCTAATTAACTTTTCTATAAGGGTAATATCAAACAAGTTCTATCAATCTAGCAGATTGAAAAGTCTACCCTATATAGATGTGGATGTTGGATATAATATTTTCAAGAAAGATCATACATATGATCTAGCAGAGCTACAATTGCAACAATTGATGGAGAACCCTGGAGCAATCAAGAAAACTAGGAGTGCACAATGAAAATTTGGCTCTATATTGATTTGTATATTCTTTTATGTATAAATTTTTTTTCCCTCATTTGGTACTATGGGATGGAAGACTAATAGATCAGTTGCAATATAGATTGGTGAGTACATTGAGTAGCTAGGAGAGAAGTTTTGAATCCTTAATGATTGGTTACTTTGAAGATTTCAAGAAGTCAATGAAGGAGAGACTAAGAATAATAGTATTATTAGTTGAGAAACATTGTAATGATATATTTTTTCTTGTGGATGCTGATTATACATTTGTACAAGCTTCTACACAAAGGGTAAGATGGTTGAAACCCTTAGGTTGTGAGATAAATGTAGATAAAGCCTTTACAACTATAATAGCTCTACTAGTAGAAGAGGTAGACAAAACTACAAAGTTTTTTGGAAATTATGAGATGGTAAAGTCCAAGATTACCATGGAATTAAAGAATGCCTTTTCCATGAAGAAAAAATTAAAGATAGTAAAGAAGTTGAAAGCCAAATTTGGAGAGGGTGCCGAGCAAGAAAAAGTAGAAGAAGAGGATGAAGAGGAAGAAGAAACTAAAGCACTAGAACCTCTAGCATTAACATAGGGCATGGGAGAAGATAAAGAAGAGGAGGAGACTAAAGGTGCCGAGAGAGAAGAAGCTGAGGAAGCAACTACTACTACCAAGAAAAATAAAAGGAAGGGCAAGGCACAACCTATGGTAAGGAACAAGAAAATTGTCAAACCAAGTTAGGTAAAACCAGCTACACTGAAAATGAGAGCTAGCACAAGTGCAAGTACCCAAAAGGCCAAGGAAAAGACAAAGAAAATAGAACAAGGAGATTAAGAGAAAAAGAGACCAAGAAGAAATTATATTGCACACCCAGATTTTGAAGAGGAGAAAACAAAGTTAGATGAAAACAACCAATTCAAGGTGCTGAGTCACAACCATCTTTCAGATCTTGAAAACTTATGTAAAAATATTAAGCACAATGTAGATCTATTAGGATATAGTCACGTTGATTTTGAAAAATTGGGTAAAGAGGAGAAAAACAAAGTGGAAGAGGCCCTATATGCCATGATGGAGAAATTCAAGACAACACCACTAGAATTTGCCAACTTTGTATCTAAGAGTCTATGTGACATAGTTGAGCAAGAATGGCATTATTGTCTAAATCTAGAAAGACAAATTAGGGAGACCACATTGGACCAAGTGATACCTAAATTGACTAAGGGACAAATTTATAATGCCATAAAGAAGTATGCAGTTAGGTTCACACCTAAATACAGAGCCTTTAGCATTCTATAAAATAATATTGAGGATGTTGTCAAGAAGTCAACATAGAGATGGAAACTCATTTATGCGTTAACCATAATAAAGAAAGGAGAACCTAAATCTTTAGAGGTAAAAGATGATGAAAAATATAATACTATTGGAGGAGGAACATAAATGAAAGAAGCTGAAAAGGCAATAGTTGAGCCTGACCAACAAGAAGAACAAAGTTTGCATGACACACAATTGCCGAGTGCTAGTCTTCCACATGACACAATTGAGACAACTAAAATAAATGTAAAGGATTTTTTTGATCTATTAGTTCAGAACATCAATCCTTTTATCAAAGAATATCTAAAGAATATATTAGATCAATCTACATTGTAGACAGAAATTTTTGGCAATCTAGTTTTGCTAAGTGTAGATGAACTACAAAAGTCTATGACTAATGTTGCAAGGGAAAAGATGAATTGACAAGAACCATGTTCTATCATCCCTTCAGCCACTAATGTACAATGTTTGGTCCAAATGCCAAAAGTGACATCTACCAAGGTTGATACAACTATCAAGATTGATATTGTTGAGAAGAAAATAGAAAAATAAAAAGCCATCATTGTAGGACAACAAAAAATAGGTCAGATAGACTTATCTACACCTACAAAATAAGAGCAAAGTGCAAGTCAAGTCATAGTGGTAGAACAAGGCAAGCCTGAAGAGAGTGAAATAACACCTAAGGTGTAGGAACAAGTTGCCATCCAAGCTTTGGTAGCTTTAC